>JAEMHR010000023.1:0-260058 GCA_016490725.1 Amphichorda felina | reverse complement strand
GGGAGGTGGTACATCACATATCAGTGCCCGCACGCAGTATGGGCGCTGGGAGTCATGTAGACGGAGAATTGGGAGTTTGGGGGGATCTGGAGCCCGATGCAGCGCTGGCTCCGCCGTCCCCGCCGAGCTCCGCCTGAGGTCGCCGACCGGGGGAGTTGGGGAGGGCCTGGCAGAAGCCTGAGGAGCGCTGGGGAGCCCTGAGGAGCGCTGAGAGGCGCTGGGGAGCGCTGGGGGGGAGGCGCTGAGGAGCCCGGACTGGCCGGAGCGCCTCCGGTGGCCGACGGCCGGGGACCCGCTCTTCTCGCCTGGGCGTGTTCCACCGCATCTCCTAGCCGCCCAGGGCCAAACAAACAAACCTCCAACCGCCCAACCGCCCAACCGTCCGCCCGCCTACCCGCTCCCAAGCTCCAACGTCCCGTCTGCCAATCCCAGCAGGCAATTGGGCCCCGTCGATGCTTGCCTGACTCCGTGGCACGACAGGCTCGCAGCCTGCTATTACTCCGTACTCGTACCATGCTCGCCGACAAGGTGGGCTTGGCCGCACGCACATGAGACACGCCCCCATCGGTGAGGCATCTAGAGCACCTGCTGATGCGCCCGTAGGGCTGAGTAAGGCCAGATTCAGACTGGACTGATCACCGCCGCTGCACACACTCGCCGGGTCACCACCCCTCGGTCACCGCTGCTCGGTCACCACCCCTCGGTCACCACTGCTCGGTCACCACCCCTCGGCCAGCTCTGCAAACTCTGCTGCTCGCCGACACGAGCGCCCACTCCGGGCCCTCGCGCGGCCCGTCGCCGGTCATTCGCTGGCTGTTCGCTGGCTGTTCGCCGGCCATTCGCTGGCTGTTCCGTGGCCGTTCCATTGTTGCTGCATCCAGATTAGTCCGCATCGTACTCGTACTAGCTGTGCATGTGTGTATGCCGTAGCGTAACGGCCTGCAAAGGGAAAAAAAAAGCAAGGTCTCACCGCGGTCCGGTCCCTATAAGTACGCCGTCCTCGTTGACTTCGCCATGCATGACGCTGCAGATGCAGATACCATCCAGCTGATCCGATCCAGTGTCTGACCGACCGACACCCAGCCATCGAGCCCATCACCACACCCTCATGGACTCGCCCAAGATCGACTCGCCCAGCATCGACTCGCCCAGCATCGACTCGCCCAGCATGGTCTCCCCTACCGACCACGACGTCGAGCTCGGCGCCATGCCCACCCGCCACCTGGCCAACGACGTCGTCGACTCCTTCTCGTGGCACGACCTGCGCGTCGTCGTCAAGGACCACAAGACGCGCGACGACCTGGCCATCCTGTCCGACGCCGCCGGCCTCGTCCGGGCCGGTGAGATGCTGGCCATCATGGGCCCCAGCGGCTCCGGGAAGACGACGCTGCTCAACTCGCTGGCCCACCGCGTCGCCGCCGCAGGCGCCCGCACCACCGGCGACATGACGGTCAACAGCCACGCCACCACCACCAAGCTGATCCGCGACCTCTCCGTCTACGTCGAGCAGGAGGACGCCGTCATCGGCAGCATCACCGTCCGCGAGACCATGCTCTTCGCCGCCCGCCTCGCCCTGCCCAGGTAAGCCCGCCCACATCCCATGACGCCCCCTGCAGGTGTCGGTCCGCCGGCTGACCGGTCCCAGCAACGTCTCGCGCAGGGAGGCCCTCCGCCGCGTCGACGACCTCATCGCCAGCTTCGGCCTCCAGTCCCGCGCCGACACCATCGTGGGCACGCCCCTCAGGAAGGGCCTCAGCGGCGGCCAGAAGAAGCGCCTGTGCATCGCCAGCCGCCTCATCACCAACCCCAAGATCCTCTTCCTCGACGAGCCCACCAGCGGCCTGGACTCGGCCCTCAGCGGCGAGGTCATCCGCTACCTCAAGGAGGTCGCCGTGAGGAACAACGTAAGTCGGGAGAGTTCCGCCGAGGGGGGCAGAGACCCGCAGACACACACGCACACCGGCTGACATTGGACCTCCCTTCCCCAGCTCATCGTCATAGCCTCCATCCACCAGCCCTCGACGGCCACGTTCCAGCTCTTCGACAAGCTGGCCCTCATGTCCCAGGGCCAGACGTGCTACTTCGGCGCCATCGGCGACACGGCCGACTACTTTGCCCGCGTCGGCTACCCCATCCCGCTGGCCACCAACCCGGCCGAGTTCCTGCTGGACCTCATCAACGTCGACCTGGACCGCGACGGCGAGGTCAAGGCGCGCACGCACGACGTCATGGACAAGTGGTCGTCGTCGCTGGAGCGCAAGGCCCTCGACGAGTCGATCCGCACCGCCGCCACCGCCCCCTCGCAGACGGACCTGACCAGGCTCTCGCTGCCGCAGCCGCCCATGTGGCGCGTGCCGCTGACGCTGCTGCACCGCTCGTGGATCAAGTCGTACCGCGACGTGGTCGTCTACGGCATCCGCATCATCATGTACCTGGGGCTGGCCATCCTCATGGGCACCGTCTTCCTGCGCTTCGACGCCGCGCAGAAGTACATCCAGCCCTACACCAACGCCCTCTTCTTCGGCGGCGCGTTCCTCTCCTTCATGGCCGTCGCCTACGTGCCCGCCTTCCTCGAGGACCTGCAGACGTTCCACCTGGAGCGGGCCAACGGGCTGGTCGGGCCGCTGTCCTTCATGGTGTCCAACTTTGTCATCGGGCTGCCGTTCCTCTTCGTCATCACGGTGCTCTTCTCCGTCGTCCAGTACTGGCTGACGGGGTTCCGCGCCGACGGCACGGCCTTCATGATGTCGGTGCTGTGGCTGTTCCTGGACCTGGTGGCGGCCGAGTCGCTGGTGGTGCTCGTGTCGAGCGTCTTCCCCGTCTTCGTCGTGGCGCTGGCGGTGACGGCCTTCGCCAACGGGCTGTGGATGGCCGTCGACGGCTTCCTGGTGCCCATGACGATCCTCAACGCCTTCTGGAAGTACGTCTTCCACTACATCGACTACCAGGCGTACGTCTTCCAGGGCATGATGGTCAACGAGTTCGGGTCGCGCGACTACGACTGCGCGCGCGGGCCGGGGGGCGAGGGCTACCAGTGCATGTACAGCAGCGACCTCAACGCCGAGGGCAAGATCCGCGGCACCGACGTGCTCAAGAACTTTGACATCGACACGGGGCTCGAGGGCACGTGGCTGGGCATCATGGTGGGCATCATTGCCGGGTACAGAATACTGGGGTACCTGGCGCTGCGCTTCCTGAAGAAGTAACAAGCCAGCAGGTGGTGGTGGACGAGAGAGATGTTTGTTATAATACCCCCCCGTGTACGAGGATGTACGAGGATATACGTACGTACAAGTATTAGTATTAGTATGAGGATTAGTATGGTAGACACATGCATGACTTACACGTGCAAAGGCGACCCCCCGCAGCGACGCCGGGCCGAGGTGGTGGTGGAACGAGACTAATGAGAACGAGTTACGGATACACGTTACTACTGCACAACCAGGATTGCTTTTGCGTAATACTAGAGTAACAGAATTATACACCATCCCAACCACACCGTGCCGTCCCCAGCGCCTCCTCTGACCCCCGGCCGGCGCCCCCGGATCGCGACAGGGGCCATCCCGAACGGGCTCCGTGTTGGACCGGGGCGCCGCTTGCGACCCGCCGAGGGGGATTGCGGGGGTTGCAGATCCCCAGCCTGCATCTGGCGCTTAAATACCGATCTGCTGCTCCTCGTCCGGCATCAGCATCCAACACAGCACACAGCCAGAGCCTCCCGCCCGCCATGTCCCCCCTCCTCTCCCTCGACGGCATGGCCTCCCTCTGGCGCCAGACCGTCGCCCAGCACGACCCCCACGCCATCGACTTTGTCGGCACCTTTGCCGTCCAGGTCGTCTTCTGGTGGATCCCCTGCTGGCTGTACATCGCCCTCGACCACTTCGCGCCCTCCTTCTCGGCGCGCCACAAGCTCCAGCCGGGCCCCAAGCAGCCGTCCAGGGCCGACATCCTCCACGCAACCGTCGTGTGCCTGCGCAACCAGCTCATCGTCGTCGCCCTGCAAGCCAGCCTCGTCCTCCTCTCCATCCGCCGCGGCCTGCCGCCCGCCCTGCAGGTCACCCCGACGCTCCCCCCCCTGGTGGACGTGGCGCGCGACCTGGCCGTGTGCGCCCTCGGCCGCGAGGCCCTCTTCTACTACTCGCACCGCCTGCTGCACTGGCGCCCGCTGTACGCGCGCATCCACAAGGTGCACCACCGCTTCACGGCGCCCGTCAGCCTGGCCTCGCAGTACGCCCACCCCGTCGAGCACCTCGTCGCCAACACGCTGCCCGTGGCCCTGCCGCCCCTGGCCCTGCGCACCCACATCCTGACCATGTGGCTGTTCCTGGCCTGGCAGCTGGTCGAGACGGCGACCGTCCACAGCGGCTTCGACTTCTTCGGCGGCGCGGCGCGGAAGCACGACCGGCACCACGAGCGCTTCAGCGTCTACTTTGGGGTCATCGGGCTGCTGGACTGGGTGCACGGCACGGATGAGAAGGGCCTGGGAGACGTGGTGGTGGACGGGGGGAAGAAGACGGACTAGAAGGGGTGCCATGAACAGCAAGACATGTTTGTTGATGCCAACGAGTATATGTGTCCCTGGGCCACCTGCCCAGAAAATCTGCCAAAAAAAAAATTAAATACGAATATCACGATCTGCTTGTCTTTCCTACAGCCACCTATCCACCGCCCATCCTCCCTCAGTCCGCCTTCTTGCCCGTCGCCAGCCGCCTCCCCTGCGCAGTGTACCGCACAAAGGCAAACGCCGCCAGCGCGCCCACCGCAACGACCACCACGTTCCCTGCGCAGTCGACGTCAGCAAAACGACCCTCCCCCCCCCCTCTTCCCCCCTAGCAAGGCGAGGGGCGCAACACACTCACCGGCGACAAACTTGCCCACGCCCCCGGCAATGTCGACGAGCCCCCCCGCGACGTTGCCCGCGAGGGCGAGCAGCCCGCCCACGAAGCCGAGGATGGCGGTGGAGATGCTGTGGCCCAGGCCGTACGCGGCGCCGAGGACCGACGACAGGAGCTCGTAGAGGGACTTGAAGAAGTCGCTGACGGCCGAGGTGATGGCCATGGTGGGTGGCTTGGGGGTGTGGTCTGTTTTCTTCAGCCGAGCAGTGGTTCTCAGCGGGTGTGGGGGAGAGAAGCAGAAAAATGATGCAGCTTCTTTCTCTTGAAAGGACCTCTATCCCTTTTGAAAGACAGCCTCCAGACGGTGGAAACAGGAAATGGACGACACTGTCGTGACGTCGCCACGAGGTCGCCGTGTGCGCGTGACGTCACGGTCGCGTGGGGATGTTGGGAGGCAGAGCATGCAGATGCCATGGATGCGATGGCCACGGGGTTGGATGGCAGTCCAGGAAGAGGGGAAATGACTCTCAACTAATACTTGCCATGTGTTTTGATGGCGACTTGGTTGTCTGGGGTACTCTGGGGGAGAGGCGGGAAGTGGATATGGTATGCAGCGCAACTCGAAATCGCATACTACTTTGGTACTTGGTAGTGTCGACCACGACCGACTTGCGGTATCCGTACACTGCACTTACACTCCATCACTTTCGAAGTTGAGTAGGCTTGGAATGCAATAAGAGATATGTTCTTGTTAAATTATCTAATGATATGTTTGGGTATCAGATCAAACCTCCCAATATCCCCCCAGCTTTTGCCCAGTCCCCCCCCTCCGGAACCCAACAACCCGCCCCGTCTTCCTGTCCCTCTCCACCCCCCTACCCATCACCATGCCGTTCCTCCCACAGCCCAGCGCCATCAGCGCCTTGGCCACGCGATCCCAGTCCCCAAAGAACCGATGCGCCCGCACGTCCCGCCCCGCGACCAGCCCGTGGCCCAGCGTGACGCCCCAGAAGTCCCCCACGCGCATCCCGTGCGCCCTCGCGTCCCCGTCCCGCTGCAGCATCACCGAGTACACGAACCCCGTGTACCGCACCGCCGCGTTCCCGCCGCCGCCGCCGCTGCTGCTGCCCGCCGCCAGCGCCGCCGGGAACGCCCACGCCTTGCCGTCGCCCGACACGGGGTGCCACGGCGTCACCAGCACGCCGCCCACGCGGCACATGGGCTCCGCCTGCACCGCCGTCTTGAGCACCGCCGCCACCTTGCGCGGCCCGCGCGGCGTCCGCACCCGCACCCCGCGCCGCAGCTTGCGGATCGCCACCTTGCGCCCCGACGCGAGCTCCACGGGCGTCGACCCCGCGAAGCACACGCCCCCCGAGTCGCGGTACCGCGACATGGAGATGGTCGACGACGACGCCGCCCTGCCCGGCCGGCCCAGCACCCCCGCCACGAACCCGCGCGGCCTCGCCGGCGGCAGGCTGGGCGTCGGCGCGGGGAGGCTGTCGAACGCCGCGTCGAGGGCGTCGCGGCACCGCACGAAGAGCGGGCTGTCGGCGCCGTACTGCAGCGGGCCCGGGTCCTTGAACGAGTTGCAGGCCTGGCGGGCGTGGGCGTTGAGCAGCGAGGGCAGGTAGTGCATCCCCCACTTCTCGAAGTACGACTGCCTGGTGAGCGCCAGGGAGACCTGGCCGCGCGGGGCGGCGCCGGCGAGGTCCTCGACGAGCGACCTGTTGGGGGCGTCGCTGTGCCTCCGGGCGGGGAGCTCGGTGATGAGGCGGTTGAGCTCGTCGACCTTGGCGTCGACCTGGTCCATCGGGATGGGCTCGTGGTTCTCGCTCTGGCCGACGGGGAAGACGGAGGCGAGGAATGCGCAGATGCGGGAGCGGGACTCGTGGTAGTCGACCTCGGCCTCGGCCAGCGGCGACTCGGCCATCATGCTGCACTCGGCGGTGGACGCGGGGGCTGTGTCAAAGGTGAAGACCTTGTCGTCAGAGTCGGTGTTGGGGGTGAAAGCCGGCATCCCGGGGGTCTCGTAGCTGAGGCTGGCTGTGACAGTTGCGAGCCTTGTGGCGTTCGTCGCATCCTTGCCGGGCATGTTCTTGACCTTGAGGAAGATGTCCCGGGACTGTCCGTACTGCAGGTTTCCCAGGTGTATCCTCAGGGGCCCGAGTAGTCCTCTCTCCTCCGCCCGCTGCTGGTCGACGGTATAGCCCGTGGTCTCCTCAATCTCCATCGGGTGCGTAAACTCAAGTTCTAATGTGGCGTTGGTCGCGAATGTGGATTGCAGGTTGGCCACGGCGTGGACAAAGACGGTGCCGATCATGCCGGCGTCCGGGATGAATGCGTAGCTGCCGCCACCAATCTCGGCAATGGACTTGAGCAGGCCAGAGGAGAGGTTGTAGCCGAATCCAAAGGTTGATATGGCAGCGGGAAGAGGGAGCATCTTCCTTAGTTTGGGTACGTAGCCCTGGGGCGGGCACCTGTTCTGCGTCAGCTCGCTCGTCTGGGAGACTGGGGAGTGGAAGCAGTGCACTCACATAAAGTTGGGCCTGCCATCGGTCAAGACCATGATGGATGGAACACGTGTGCTGGGACCGCCTTCTCTGAACACCTTGATGCCGTCCTGGATTCCATGCCAAAGGTTGGTCGCATCGCGCGGGTGAACGTTCCGTATCCTCTCCCGCGTCTTCTCCTTGTTATGCTCCGTCATGACGGTGAGCCCCTGAACCACCCTGGATTCGGAGCCAAAGACGACAACACCCAAGCGGTCACCCTCATCGAGGGTCTGGATGATGGTCATGGCGCCATGCTTGACCAGGTCCAGGATGGTCAGGCCGGCGCTCTCCGAGGCGTCCTCCCCAGGAACATCCGCCCGCCCACCCATGCTCCCGGATATGTCGATGACGAGGACAATGTCGCAGGGGACGTGCTTTATCGCCTGCGCTGGCTCCCTGGGGGGCTGGATCTTGGCGAGGAGGGCGCCCCTTGAGGGAATGGGGTGAAGCTGGAGGGGCACATCTTCCCGGATGGTCTGGGCATCTGTCAAGTCATCCATGCTCTTCTCCGGGATAGGGACCTCGGGTCTCTGGCGATGGAAGATGGGCATCCTCTGCAGGTTCTTAGCGCAGCTCAGGAGGTTGGGTTGAGTTGGAGCAACATACCATGGTGGTGATTATTAGATATTAGACTAGTAGGACAATGCAAAGAGAGAGAGATGATGGCGATGACTGGCTACACATGCGGCGCCCTCGCTAAATTATACGAACGACAACTACCCATCCGAGGCAAGGGGTTGGCTCGGTCATCGCGACAAGAGTCAACCCCGCCGTGGCGCCTCCAACAGCCTGATCCACTGCGATACTGCAATCATTGCACGCCAAAATAAGAGCCAATACGAGGGGTTTGTAAGGGCTGACTGTACCGGGTGCAACGTGCAGACGCGCGGCTCAAGGGTTTACCATGTGGCAATCGCCGCCAAGCCAAGGCAGCTTGGCGACGTTTGGCCTCTTTGGGACGGCAAAGTGCCAGGCGCACTCGCGGGCGTTGAGGAGGCTGCTCAAGGTGAGCAGGGAGAGACGGGCAAAGACAGGCAAAAAGACGAGCAAGGACGGGCAAGATTGCTGGGTGACGTCTGAGTCTAGGCTGCGAAGGGCAAGGTGGGGCAGGCGAGGGTGCAAATGGCGTATGTCGAAAATATTGGAGGCGCAGCGCCCCGCCAAAGCCAGGTGGGCAGATGCCCGGCTATTCTGTCCAGCTCTCTTGGCTCCCTCCAAGGCAGACATCAAGGCGACGCAGCCACTGTGGCACAGGACCAGAGCACTGGGATTGCGGTGCTCCGTGCAAATGGGATTTCCACTTGGACATGGCCAAATTATTCTTGGACGGCAGTCAAGGGATCGCCCCAGCCCTTACTCAGCTGACGATGGGGATCTGGCTGTCCAAAGCCTCCTTGGAATACGTTGCTCGGCAGATTCGATGGTTCGAGGGTCAAAGCAGGTTTGAAGTACGAGATATTGCACTCTGAAATACGAAGGAGAACGAGGAGAATAACGCCCAAGGCGTCAGGCGTGACTCCTCTAGTCGGCGCCTCGTCCAGAGCTATTAGACAGCCACTCCCACTAGTATTGGCATTTGCGATTGGGTTCTGGAGGACGCCATCAACACAGCATACCAAGCAAGCCAGCGAGGAGGGTATGGAGTAGTAGAGAGAGCCCATGGTTGAGCCCGAAGTCGGCCTGCCGAGAGGCAAACGACGGGCAAACGAGAGGCAGACGAGAGGCAGACGAGGTTGGAGACGCCGGAAATTGCCTTTTTGGGACAGGTTCTCGAATTGACGATTGATCACATATTATCTGCAGTGCTGCGAGAATGCTCACTTCTACCCTAGTAGTGTGCGCAGTTCAAGCCACCGGTGAAGGCGCAACCATTGTTGTTCGTACAACTCGAGGCCGCCACCCTTGCGCACACAGCGGCAGAGCACAAAGCCAGTCCGTCCCGGTTTCTCCCATCCATGTCTCGGCGGTCGCCGCCTCTCCAGGCGCCACCTCCACAAGCCCAGAGGTTCTCGAGGTCCACAGGCAGACCCCGGATCGCCAGAAGGCAATCTCGGTCTGGGGCCTGGAGCCCCTGGACTTGCAGCACTACGCAGCACCGCGCAGCACCGCGCAGAAACTCGCAGCGACTCGCTGAAGGAGCCTCCGAGCCGCGTCCTTGGGCATCGTACGTACATCTCGCCCATTTCACCCATCTCACCCATCGCGCAGCTCGGGCGAGTCACGACGCAGAGACATTGTCGAGTCCCTGCACTGCCCCGCACACCCAACCGTCTTGCCCGCGTGGGGGCATGACGCGCGATGCAGCCTCTGCTCTCGGCGAAGACCTGGGCCCCAAAACTCAAACTGCTGGCCGCGTCCAATCCACGTCCAATCCGCGTCCAGTCCTCGGACCCTCGCCCAGTCCCTCGCCCGTTGCCCTGCCTCTGGTGAGTCTTGTCTCTCTCTGTGGCAGTCTCCCCCAGCGTGCCGTCCCAGGCAAGCACCGAGCTACTGCATGCGTGCATCCTCCGCGAGACCGATCTCCCCCCTGCGCCAGCCAACCACAGCGCCCACAGCGCCCCCCGGCATCGCAGTCCTCGCAGTCTCTCTGAAGCCATTTGCAGCCATCTGCAGCCATTGCAGCCATCTGCAGCCCCTTTGCAGCCCTCTCGCCAGCTTCTCGCAGCTCCCCGTCTTCCCCCGTCCTCCCCCGCTGTAGCCGCCAGCGCGCCACCGCCGCCATCCTCCGCCATTCCTCCGCGAGACCGCAAAGGGCCACCATGACAGAATGACAGATGGAAATGCGTCATTCCAAGACACCACAAGCACCAAGGGACCAAGGCAAGCAAGGGTCCCTGCCGCCGACACACACGGCCACACACGACCACACACGGCCATGACCCCAGGGAATTACCTCCCGCAAACCTATTCGCTCGCCACCACCTCCTATCTCTGCCCAAAGTTCCTCCTGCCGCCGCCCTCGGCAGCCTCGTTACTTTTTACGCAACGAAACTCTGGAAACTCAATGGGGGCGCTGGTGCCTTGACCTGGCCTTAGGAAAGCCCTGCCACTTCTACGAGTATAAGTAGGCCTCCCTCCCGGTAGGCATCCTCGTAGAATTCTTTGTTGTTTCTTCACTACCTTCCCACCCACCTACCTCACCTTGCCAAAGCACACTAGTCGAAATCCAGCAAACCGTCTTACACAAACACACACCACAACTTGAAGCCGAACAGACACTCACGCAGTCGTCTGTCGCCACCAACCGCTGCCGAAACTCAAAAATAAAGACCAACCTCTCAACCATAATAGCCAAGATGCCCGCACACTGCTGCAACTGCAGTGGCATGATTGTCATCAGCACCACCTGCACCGGCTGCAGCCACCAGCAGTGCAACAACTGCCTGCCCAGCGTCTGCTAAGCAGCCACTCCGGCCAGCCAGCGCTCTTGATCCGGCCCTCCGCAAAAGCCAGCAGCACAAGAGGCATCGACGGCTCCTTCGAAGGGAGCCACGAGACCAATCAATGGCAACTCAATTGGGAGGAGGCAGATGAAGGGGGACCGGATGGAGAGGCTGCGGCCAGCCCAGCCAGGGGGTTGGTTGTCTTTTTCCCCCCACGCCCAGCAGCTCCTCGCCACAATCCGCCCACATCACGGATGAACATACGACATATGGGGCCACGACGACGGACGCAATGATACCCTGCTCAGTTTTTCATCGTTGGATTTCCGTCCCGCACCGGGACTTTTTTTTTATTGGCGTTTTATGCACCTGCGAGAGAATGGAATGGAGGCTTTGGCGTTGGCTCGGATCTTCACGGTTGAGGCATTATCCATGGGGTGGATTTAGGCGCATCGGGGGATGGACTCGAAGGTAGAGTGCGGGTAGAGGAGACAGAGAGAGAGAGCGAGAGAGCGAGAGGATACTCCCACAGCTGAGACTCGGGAGTGACTCGGGAGATGGCCAGCCTATGAATCTTTTAGTTAGAGAGTGGACAATTTACATCAGATAATCTCCAAAACGCAAGACGCACACACTCTCGCACACATATTGCCCTAGCTGTGTATGTATGAATCAATCCAGGTCCCTCACCATCTGAATACTCCCCCCATCACCACCCTCCCTCACCCGGAACCCCATCTTCTCGTAGAACCCCACCACCTTGCCGTTATCCGCCGCGACGCCGATCCAGATGCCCCTCGTGCCCGGCTGCCTCTCCTCCCGCACCGCCTCCACGAACCTCTCGACCAGCCTGCGGCCCCATCCGCGGCCCTGCCAGCCCTCCAGCAGGTCGATGTGCATCGTCGCCCTGTACCCCCTGCGCTCGATCACGTCCTCGTTGCCGTCCAGCAGCAGCCACCGCGGGTTCCACGCCAGCTGCGCGAGGCACGTGCCGTTGACGCTGCCGTCCTCGCGCGCCCAGGGCTCCCTGGCCGACGACACGTCCGCCGGCCTGGCCACCTCGCTGCCCGGCCGCTCCAGGACCTCGTCGACGTACCGGCCGTAGCCGGCCGCGAAGGCGGGGATGTCGGGGCAGCCGATGCAGTACCCCACGGCGCGGCCCGAGCCGTCGTCGAGCACGAAGCACGTCGTCGGCGAGAGGTGCGTGTACTGGTGCGTCCAGAGGTACGGCCCCATGCGCCACGCAGCCTCCGACCCGACGAGGGACGGGGCCAGCGTCTCGCGGCACTGCGTCATCGTCTGGGTCAGCCATGTCTGCCTGCTCTGCTCTCCCTTCCTCGCTGAATGGTCGGTCATGGGGGGTGAAGAAGATGGGTAGGTGGCGAGGCGGGTAGATCTTGGACTCACAATATGCGCCGTGGCGTCAAAGTCGGACGGCTTGTACTGCCTGATGAAAGCCATCTTGTTCCGCTCGGGTGACGTATTATATGCAGTGACCAATGTATTGGAGGGAGGGCGGATGAGTGCCTCGCCTTTCTGTGCTGATATGAGCAACAGCCCCTATACGGCGTACGGGAGGCGGGGAAGTTCAGCTCCTAGAGCTCGGTGCGCCAATACGACCGTAGCTCCACTTCTGACCCGTCTCTCCGAATCGGAGGCTGACTGTCTCAAGATCCAAGGTGCTGAGTAGTACGAGTAGGATATCTTTGGACCTTGAATTCATCCACTGATGAGGGGGGCCATCTGATTCACTCGCACTTGGCCCCCGAGTTCCTGGCCATGAAACATATGGACTCATATATCAGATATTCATAAGTTGAGTGAGTTATATGTATTCACCCTACTCAAATACAAAAATTACATAGGCCCTGGACGTCCTTGCTATGCCCATCCTAACCCTTCAACTCCGAGTATGCCTCCACCCCCAAGAACGGGCAACGAGGCCAGTGTCCCATGTCCCCGGTCGCTGTGAGGCCGCAGCCGGATGGATCCAAAGCCAGCCCGACCCAGCTGCTGCGCCGCCCAAACATTTGGCGTTCTGTATTCCAGCAAGGTAGCCAGTCCAGTATAATGATTAGAAAAGGAGAAATTTCATGGTGATCAGACAAAATATACAACTAATCGACGCCCGTCCGCTTTCTAAGGTTTGCCGATTGCTAGATTAACAAGGATATGTGGAAAATGTTGCAGGTATCTTGGTCATTGCTCATGTGCCCGGCGAAAATATGAGGTAAATATGCAACGAAATAAAATAGGGTCAAGGTAAATGTTGCGGATGATTAGATCATGCCCCCGTGCATATGACCCCCTGGCCTGTTCGACTGGGGAGGCGGTCGGGAAGCACCGTAAGGTGGGTTGGCGCGTTCTGGGCGACCACGGGGGCCGACACCGTTGGCCTCGCTCGGCACCTTGCGAAGTCGCTGCCGGTACTGAGCAGGTCCAGCCTCTTCGTCAGACATAATTGGACCTCGCCCGCCCCTGGGGTTGTCGTAATTCAGAGGCATCCTGGGACGGCCTGGAACTGCGTCATCGTCTCGGAGCAATGGGCTGCCCATGCCCTTCCGTCGAGGGTTGATAGGAGGCAGAGGAGGCGCAGCAGACGGGCTGCCATGTAGGTTCGGCGTCGACGCTGTCATGGGGACTTGACCACCGGCTGCGGATCCAGGTCGACTGCTCATTCCCGGAGTAGCATCGCTGTAGCTCGAGTATGGCGGCATCGGCGAGCGCCTCATGTCACCAGGTAATGTTTCATCATACGCGGATGATGCCGTTCGTAGACGTGGTCGATAATGAGGGTGGCTGCTGTTGCTCGTCTCGGATCCGCTCCTATCGCGTTCTGAGCCAGGTCGCGAGCCAGGTCGCGAGCCAGGTCGTGACCCTGGCCGTGAGCCGTGCCGTGATCCTGCCCGGGAACCTGGCCGGGAACCTGGATTATAGTTCGGGCCATCGCTGGGAATACGGTTGTATGAAACGGGCGGTGGGCCGCGATCTTGCGACTGGCCGGACCGCTCTCGAATAGGAGCAGCTGGAGGTGCATGCTGAGGGGCTGGGGGGGCCTGATATCTCTGCTGCACTTCCACCTCCTTCATTTTCTGCAGCTCTCGGCGAGCTTGACGGAAAGCCTTGAGACCGGCGTGGACATTCTCCCCCTTCTCGCCAGGGGCTGCACCGTCACTCGAAGTTTTGCGACCATCCACCGACGCGCGTTCCCCACGGTGGCCATCGTTAGCGTCAACAAGAGGTCTGGCCTGTGGTGAAGGCATATCCGGGTATCCCATTGCTGGCACCTTGCCTGGTCTCGACCGGCTACGTTCCCGGTTGCGGTCAGGAAGAGAGCGTTGGCTTGACTTGGAACGGAGAGCACTGAATGCATTGGGCCGGGGAGGAGGAAGGTCTTCAGCTTGCTCGGCGGGAGGGACCGCTGGTGACGCTGATCGGCTGTGGTCAGACTCCACGTAGGTGGTCAGTCGCTCACGCACTCGTCTAGCCCCATCAGCCAGATGGCGGGCAAACTCATCCGTCTCTCTTGGATTTCCCGCCCCCGGCTCATCGTCATCAGCGTACGCGTCCCTGGCCGCCGGTGCTTCATGGTTGTAATCTCCGTAAGCATCTTCCGAGTCCCAGGGGTTGGAATCCACAACCAGCTGGTCCAACGTGTGGTCTCCAAGATCGTACACAGATGCTCGGTGGTTCTGCTCGTCCTGTGCAGCGCCGTAGATGGATGATGCAGTGCTGACGTTTCGCAGGTGCTGCCTGACCATGCCGCTCAGACCCGCACCGGGACCCAGAGTCGGCGAGTCCTCTGGTGAGACATCTTGAGCCTTTTCAGACGGATCTTCAGATGTCTTGGAAGACAACGACAGCGGCGTTGGGAGAGCAGACTTCCGAAGCGCGGGGTGTTCTTGGTCATCCGGGCGCTCTACCGTCACCTGGGGTGCCGCTTGTTGCGGAGGTAAGGTGCTTAGAGGTGCTGGAATATCATTCTCGTCCTCGTCAGAGACGTCTAGAAACGTAGGTTTTACCGACTCCTCTTGGACGGTCGGCTCCGTCTTAATGGTAGAATCTGTCTTCTCAACGGGTGCGCGATGGAGCGAGGAGGAGGAGCGAGATCGCGTGGCAGGATCCGTCACGTTGGATTCGGGTCTGGAGCCACTGGTTGGGGTTTCTCGTCCCTGCTGGAGCTGCCGCTGCCGCTGGGCATACCTGGTCTCGTCGTATTGCTGTGCCGGCCGGTTGAAAAAGCCCATAGCAGTCGCTTTACCACGATCGTTGGGGCCAATAGAGAGTGGTTGATTGTCCTCAGTTTCGCTGATGGGCGGGCTCAGAGGCGGCGACGTAGCGAGGGTGGACTTCAGCTCCAGGCCGGGAAACTTTGACCCACTCTCGGCTGGCGATGGTTGAGGAGAGCTCGAGGTAGGTGGGCTAAAGGATCGCAGGTTGGGGGCACTGGCCTTGGACAACATCGGCGGTCGCCGGTCTCCAGGGCGATCGGGAGCAGTGGCTATAGTGGGCGATGAGGCATTCTGAGGGAGGTCGAGGGTTCGGGCACTGGAGAAGTGACGTTGTCTAGAGAGTGTGTCCATACGGGACAGGGCGGACGACTGCTGATCTTGTAAGTCCTGGTTAAGAGTCTGCTCATACAGTCGGCGTGTACGAGTGACGCTCCGCTCCGGCAAATGTATCGAGCTTGCGGAAGTTGGCGTGGTGGCCGACGGCGGCTGCCAGTCCTTCAGAGACGGAGCTGGCTGGGAGGATGTGATGGATGTAGCAGCCGTAGAGTTTCGAGCTGCAGAGGGGCCTGAGGACGTTGTCGAGCTAGTTTCTCTCCGGCGGCTGAAGTCATGAGGTGGCGACTCTGGCCGTTGGAAGGGCGGGTTCTGGGCATCCCCAGTCTGATTATCTTCCAACGCCCTCAGCTCTTTCTCGGCCTGCCTCCACTTCTGGAAAGAAGACTGGGCGACATCATCTTCATAGAGTGCCCGCCCGCTGCCGCTGGCAGTGATTTTGTAGATCTTTTGTCGTCCACCAAAAAGGTTGTTGCCCTCTGTCGGTTTACTCCGGTTCATCACACTCCCAGCTGTGGAGGCGCCGTCGTCGGACGACTGGAATGAATTTACACGGGCGAAAGAAGGGTTTCTGACTGAGCTGTCCTCGGCAATGTCATGGAGTCCACTGCTGAGCCCAAAGTCCATCCTGGACTGGCGTTTGGGGAATAGAACGCTGTCATCGCTGGCCTTTCCAATCTTACTGGTCGGGTCATCTTGCTCGCGGAGCATCGAGAACCGAGCTGACAGACCCGTCATCAACAGACTCGTCCGGAAGTCATCGCTAGAGGGCAGCGCTGTGGCTAGGTCAACGTCCACCTTCGGCTCCTCCACAGGCTTCTTCGCTCGGCCAAACATCTTGAAAGGGCCTGTCTCAGACTCGATGGAGGGCCGGGGAGCCGGCTCCTCCTTGGCCTTCTTTCTGCCTCGGAGTCGATTCATCCTGGCGTATACGTCTAAGGACTAATACGTGAGATGCGAGAGTCGGCAAAGAAGTGGCGAGAGTACGGTTTCTCAGGCAGCTTCCATGAAACTGAGAGATGATTGCAAGCCTAGGGCTGGGAACCTAGACGAGGAATCTAGTGTCAGCTGGAGAACTTCCAACGAGGAGTGCATCCAACACGTCCCCAATGCGCATATACGCCCACGCTTGAGTCAACGCCCATGCAGATGAGCACATGTAACTCGAGGTCGTAATGTAAGGGCGACTTGAACGCAAAAATCAGGGACCGGTCGACATACCTAGAAGCAGGAGTGGTGAAGGCAGAACGCTCAATCTCGTGTCGTGATCATTCGGTGCGACCAAGGCGATGAGGGGTCGTGAAGCGCGGTGGTCCAAGGCGGCGATGGCTGCCAATTGTAACCGTGTGACAGGCTCAGGGGAACGCCACTCGAAGTCGCACGATGGCCGGCAGCGGCTGGCGTGCTGCGCGATAGGCGAGATGGTTGACCTGATGCAGGGCAGCGAAGCGTGTGTTGTTGCTGCGTGCCTTGTGACCGGCCAGGGGAAATTGTTGCGAGGCCCTGATCCAACACGACCGTTGTCTCAATTTTTTTTTCTTCTTCGTCTCCTAGCGGGCCGAGGAAAAAGCAATCTCGCGGAGATGCCTTGCAGACGGTGGCTGCGTTGATCGTCGTGAAACTAATCGAAGGTTCGAAGGTTCGAAGATGGTTGGGTGGTTCCGATAACGAAGGATTCGAGACACCAAACAAGAGAGAGCAGAAGTGAATTGAAGAGCTGGAATTGAGAGACGGTGACAATAATGTCAAGCTGGAGAGGGGGGGCAATGCAATACAGAGGTCCGGAACGAATGGAGAACTCGTTCAAGCGTGACCAGGGCCTAGAAGGGGAGCAGTTGGGAAAAAGAAATTGGGCCAAGGGCCTGGCCACGCAGCCAACAGGGCTCCTGGAAAGTGATGCACAAGCAGGGCTGATCCCAGCAATCCTACCTACCTTGTCCAGCACTTCCCCTCCCACACGCGCTGGCACTTACCATGTACCCACACGCAGCACCAAAGTCGATATGCGCTCGCGGGGTGTGGTGGTAACCGGGGTGTTGCAGACACACCCGGCGTGCTGTGTGGGGAGATGGTGCGACGGGCCGCGCGCGTCTTCTTCAGGGCAGGCTCGGGGCTTTCCATCACTGTAGTCAATCGCTCCTGCCAGTGGAGGCAGCCATCAATCGCTGTGGCCTTGCCCGCCTTCACACCGGTCATGGCTGCCTTCAGACTCTCTTTCCCACTGAGGCTTTGCTCGTCCGCTTCTCAGCGATGCGAGCAGGTTCTCATCATACGTGCGCGGAGATTAATCCATCGCTCTTACATCAAGCACATAACCATTCAACTGTTAACCCAGCTGAAAAGCACGTCGGGATGCTAGTCTCACGCTCATGTGTCCGCCCGCCAGCCGAAGCAAACACAGCAAAAGATCACTTTACGTTCATCATAAACGAGCTTCCCGTTCCGCTCCACATTATCGCCGACGGAAGAGACGATGGTACTTTTATGTAGCATCACTACGAAATTTAGGTGCGACTCGGAGCCATGCTCGTCTCACCTAAAGCCAACCACATGTTCAGTGCTGTTAGACATGGTGGGGTGGCATCTTTGGAACCTTCGTCTGCCCCGGGATTCATCGTATTACCAATACCCAAAGTGGTAGGCTCAGGCCATTAACACAGGAGCAGCATATATTAATAGTCGGCCGGCACACGCGAAACATCATCCTACAACGCCCGGCGAGACCCGAACTGCGGCTGTATCATAGCAACAAGGTGGCCATGTGCACATACGAGCACGAGCAGTACCATGATATCCGTACTCTCATTAATGATGACATGTGTCGACCACGGGGCCAATGTCATGGCATCAATTCGTCAACTGTCGGAAGAAACTTTGGGGCCGTCGCCAATTATCACTAGGAGAGCACGAACATCCGCTCAAAGAATAGTTTATCATGGAGGATTTGAGTCAAGACTTCAGTTCAGCTGCCAGCTGAGCACGGAGTGATACCTACCTAGTACTTAGCTTCAATTACAAGCACGCACGAAGTACGAATACTTCGTACGGATACTGTACTACGAATCCACTGTAATACCGCGAGGTCGGCGTCCCCCGCGCAGCTAATAATACTGTGAGGAACGAACTCAATGCTGTCCCCACTGTGTAATAAGCCCGTTCATACTTGGAAATTCCTTTAATAATGCTACATAATATGAGCCTTTAGATGAAGCAGCTACTCCGTACTATGTTTAACATTCATTAGCTTCCAGGATAATATTAAATTACTTCAAAGTTATGAAATTAGGGCAGAAGACGATATCATCATAAATATGGAGTGCTATTTGCAGCCAGGAATTCTACTCCGTCAAGAGTCGGAGCAGAGCAAATTGGGCCTTAACATCGGCTGTTAAGACGTCCACAGATATCAGAGGATACAACATCATTGGGCGATGCAACCGATGGATTTCGCATACACGGATGGGAAAACCTGCCGTGCGCCCTCTGAACCAGAACCTGCTTTTGGGACGGTCTGGAGTTCTATTACGGAATCTCGCTGGGAAAAAGCCCCCTTGGAGCCTTGATGGTTTCAGGACGCCTCCTATATTACGAGTACTGCTTAGGCTCTGTCTCCGTGGGCAGACTCGAAGAGGAAAATCAGCCAATTGCTTTTCCAATGCCTCCTCAGGCCATGGCATTGGCTCCCCTCCTGAGCTCCAGCGGCCTATCCATACGTCTATCGACTGAGTGTTTGCGATGCGAGAATAGTCCCAAAATGCTATTTTTATCTCAGCATTTCTCCAGCATTCCCCCTCGACCGGTCAAGGTGGCCCAGTGAAAAGAGCGCTACAAGGTCGCCATCCACACACGCGTAGTGGTGGGTGACATGATGCCAGATGCTGCAGCACGGTATCACTCACAAATCCTCGGTTTGATCTCGTGTATTATGCTGCAGCTCGGCCGTCTTGGTCAAAATTCCCCGCCCGGAGACTTTTTGTTGGTGTCGCCGCATGGTAAAATAATTTCGACAACTTGCTAATATGCAGTTGGGAGGTTGGGAGGTTGGCAGTTTGACAACCCGAGCCGCATTTGAGCGCCAGCCAGCACCCGCAAATCTGGACATCCGCCGCACGTGGCTCTCCGTTTGTGTTGCCGACTGCCTAGGTACACGGCGCGTTCGACTCCTTCGATTCCGGCATCCTCAGCAGCGAGGTCCGACGGCTATTATATTAATAATGACCCAGCTGCCGAAGCCCGCAAGAATTTTATCCCTCAGAATGCTTTCCTCTTTGGGCCGAGAGCAGAGAATTTTCTTCCACCACCATCGGATGTCATTCTCAGGGGCTTTCTCCTCACTCAGGAAGCTTCCAGACCCCGGCCGAGCTCTATTGGCCAATTGTTGCTGCGCACACGCCGAACCCCCCTCGCTCCTTCCACCCCTCTCTCCCCAGGCGCCACGGCTCGGTTGCAGAATCCCGCGAGCCAATCAAGCTTCTGTTCCTGACGCTAAACTCTAAAAGGGAGTCTCGGCCCCCCTGAACCGTCGATAACGGGCAATCACTGGCACAGGGTGAAGAAGGAACGGTGCGAAGTAGAGTGTGAGTTTGCTCATTTTCGGAGACCGTAGACAGAATGAGCATCCTCGGAGTCAGACCGTCCTCCTGGTCGTGCATCAAGTATATGCCGCCGTGCCTCGGAGATCCCAGCGCTGTTGGGGCGCCATTAATGCAGCATCAGTAATACCATGGCCACGTCGCGTGGGTGCAGGCAACAGAGCGTCGCCCCTGTCGCCCCCGACGCCATCTACGGTGACCATTTGGCTGGGTCGGAACCGCAGTCGATCACTGGCCCGGGTGCCCTGCCCACGCCAGCGGGGATGAAGCCCGGGCGAGGATTGCAATTTGATCCCGGGCGGCGGGCGGCCTCGACGGATCACGGGGCAGACTGGAGCCAAATGACCCTGCTTGTAGCATTATTCGTTGGGTCTCAGATCAGCAGCACCAGCGATCACCTGTCAGGTCAAAGGGGTACGAATATAATAGGGGCTATGATACAGATACAGCCCCTATTAACAGGAAAACCGGGGTGAGCTCCAGGACCACGGTGGTCACGGTACCGTCTCAACGGGAATGGAGATCGATCGATATAGATCACTATGTCGATGTGCTCGCTGGCCCTTCACTGCCATCTGGGCGTAATAGTGACTCGATGCGCCCGATGCTGGCGAAATCGACCGATTCTGACCAAGAGGGATGAACCACAATTCTACTCGTATTACCTTGGACCAGTCCCACTGCTAATTAACCCACGCGAAATCATGCCATCTCAATCGCAGGCATGGCGCAGAGACATGCTGATCAACTGTGGAAAGCGCGATGGTCGACAGGACATTTCACCATCCCATAGATCGTGGAGCGCGATGCTTCTTTTCTGCGTTCTCAATCGACACGCTAGTCTCACTTATTATTGTCATTGAATGCAGCCTGGCACGTCAATCCGTCATGATTCACCGGCATGACGCTACGGAGTAAGACATACATGACCCAGAACTACGTCACTTGCGTAGCCCCGACTGCTCAAACGGCCCTTTCTATGCTGCTCCATTCCAACCCATGCTCGACTGCCGGTTCTTGCGAGCGTGAATAAGGCAAGCTATTGTATTTCAAAGTCCGCCCAGGTGCTTGCAAGTCGACAGGCGACCCCTAGCCATGTTCTCTTGTACAAGTACTACTGTTGCTCCCCCCTTCGCGAGCCCCCGAGTAACCCCAGAACCTTCACAATTCTGAATACAGGCCTGCCACACTGTACGGAGTACTTCAAGTGCAGCGGATTGTCTATTGCGATTACAAGGAACCAAGGTCCTGTGATGCAGACTAGTCTGACCAACATAATTGAGACGCGTTCCTCTGGCGAACTTCACACGATGACTATCCCCATCCCTCCTTGAGCGGTTCTGAGGGAACTGGAATGCAGGCGGGTATGAAGCAAAAATAATCTTAGCTTGCTATCACGAGGAACAGGCGGGTGGTGTAATCGGCAATCCCCCCTTGATGCGAAATGTAACTGCTGGGCGGATGCAGCGCATTGCACCACCGTGAAAGCCGGCCACAGCTCCCCAAGTATGGGCAGTGAACGACAATTCCCGGCATAAACTTCAAACACACATCCCAGTAGTAGCCCAAGTTGGATGATCTGGTTCTGTATTGAATGAGTGAGTGACAACTCATCTACCATCTATTATTCTATCCGGTATACACACCACAGCGGTGCACACTATCCACCAGAAAAGGCCGCAAGAAAGGGTAAAAGGAAATCCAGCTGAGCATCTGTGTGAAGTGCCACCATATATGAGACAACTCCCCTTTAGTAATCCATAATACATCAAGTAGTATGCAACATTGAGAGACAGGAAACAAAGATTTTAGGTTCATGTGAGGAAGAGAGAGAGAGAGAGAGAGAGAGAAATGAGTGTGAAATGAGGCTAGGCTTATTTGGCCTCCTTGATGATCTCAGGCGACTGCTCGGTTTGTTGAGGCGTCTCCTCGACCATCTGTGGGGCGGCGGCGGGCTGAATATCCTCCTCCTTCTTCTTGAAAAGACTCTTCTTGGGCATGCGGGCCAGCCAGTAGACCACCAGGGCGCCCCCAATGTTGAAGATGATGTAGGCCCAGAGTAGGCCAAAGTTGCGCCAGCGATCGTTGTAGTTGGAATTGACGGAGTCCAGGAAAACGTCGGTGCTGCTCATGGAGCAGAACTCGCAGAGCGATGTAGCCTTTTCGTCCTTGAGGTAGCCACCGAAACCGGGCTGACCCGGCGACATGTAGGGGCCCAGGAACTCCATACAGGTCTGGTTCTCCGGGGCCTGAATGGGCACGAACTCAACCTTACTGCAATGGACAGGGGCACGGGCGACGGCGGTGGACAGCATGCCGCTCACTATGTACGTAAATGGCGAGATGCGGTACATGAAGATCCAGAAGCCAGGCATATCGTCGGGGCTGGAGAGAACACCGCAGAAGACGAGGCAGAGCATGAACATGACGTTGGCAATCTGAGCACCGCCCTCGGCCGTCTCGAAGCCCGCAATAACCAGGGTGGAGAAGGTACCGGTAAAAAGAAGGAACATCAGCAAGAACAGGAACATGAGAGCTCCACGCTCGGCGACGGCATCGTTGAAGGCCGCGTTGCGATACAGGCCGACAGGGTAGTACCAGCAGAAGTACATGATGACAGCCATCAAAGCGTTCCACGGCAGCTCGACAATGATCTGCGCAAGCATAAAGACCTTCCAGGAGTAAACCTTGGAAGGCCGCTCACGGGCCTCGTAGAGATCACGTTGGATAACGAACTGCGGCATAGACTGCTGGACAATCTGGCCAAAGATGGTGAGGATGTTGAAAATGGCAAACATCTGGTTCTGGAGACCCATCATGGTGTTGGGGGCATTGAAGAAGACGAATCCGATAAAGAGGGCGACGAGCGAGCAGAGGGCAGTCTTGGAGTAGATGTAGGTAGGGCTGCGCCAGTACTGCTGGAAGACACGGTACAGGTTCTCCCGGAGCTGCACCATGAAGGGGGCCGCGAATTCGTCGAAGACTCCAGGTTCCTCCTCGAGAGCGATAGAGGGGCGTCGCTTGGCCTGCTTGATTGCCTCGAGCTCGTCCTGGACGGCCTGGTACTCGGGAGAGTTGCGCCAAGTATCGAACCAGTTGACATCGGTGTGGGATCCAGGGGCGGCACCAATAACCTCCAACATCCACTCGGCGGGATTAGCACTCTCGGGGCAAGTGTGGCCCCCATTGCGCTCAAAGTAGCTGGTCATGGTCTTGGAGTTCTCGCCAATATCGCCAAAGTAGACGGTCCTGCCACCCTTGGCCAAGAAGAGGAGACGATCGAAACGCTGGAAGAGCATAGCAGAGGGCTGATGGATGGTGCATAGAACGGCCTGGCCGGCCTTGGTCAGCTTCTCAAGCAGGTCAAGGATAGCCCAGGAAGTCTGCGAGTCAAGACCAGAGGTAGGCTCGTCGACAAAGAGCAACAGGGGAGGCTTCGCAGCGAGCTCGACACCAATAGTGAGGCGCTTGCGCTGCTCAACGTTGAGACCTTCGCCAGGGACACCAACAACAGCATCGGCGTAATCCTGCATATCCAGCAGCTTGATAACCTCGTCGACATAAGCAAGCTTCTCCTCGCGAGGAACGTGGGCTGGCTGGCGGAGGACAGCACTGAAGTTGAGAGCCTCGCGAACAGTCGAGGTCTGGAGATGGAGATCCTGCTGCTGCACGTAGCCGGTCTTCCGCTGGAAGGACTGGTCGCGAGGTCTTCCATCAACCAGCATTTCACCAGTGATAACGCCCATCTTGGTCCGGTCAGCTAGGCAGTCAAGGAGCGTGGTCTTGCCGGCCCCAGAAACACCCATCAGGGCAGTCAGAGTGCCAGGCTTGACCCAGCCATCAACGTGGTCCAGAATACGGCGGGTTTCCTTCTTAATCTTGACATCGTAACACACGTCGTGCCACTGGAAGACGGACGTTTGCGCCTGGAGCATGGCACCCTCCTTGTTGGCACCACGGCTGCGCTCTGCGGTGACGACGGGACCAATGTTTGCCATGGCAGCCTCGGGATCACTGCGCCTCTTCTCGCCGCTGTCGACGGCAAGGGACTTGTGACCGCGGCGGTACACGAGGACCTCGCCCTTGGACTTCTTCTCTGATACGAGCTCGGCGCCAACCATGTAAGTGAACAGGAAGAACACAATAAAACCAATCACTATGCCCAGATTGCGCCATCGGTGCTCCCATTTGTACTGGAATTGGGACTCGGCATAGTAATCACCGTTCACAAAGTTCTTTCCAGGCTCAGCGCCAATTGAAGTGCAGGCCATGTTGGTCTCGTTAATGCCAGTGTATGCCGGGCCGAAAGGAATGAAAGTCTCGCAGGGAAACTCGCGTCCGTGGAACTCGTTGACAACGAGCGACTCGAAGGCGTACGACAACGGGTCGATATATGAGAGCCACTTGCACCAGCCCAGCATGTAGTCCTTGGGAATGACGAACCCGGTGAAGATGACGAGGTCGAGAATCAGGAGAGCGGCGGGAACAAGGGCCTGGAAGAGGGTCCGAGACGATGACGCAATGGTCCGGAAGATCATAGACATGACCAATACGGTGAAGAAGTTGATAAGTAGGAAGAAGAAAAAGGCACCAGGTTCTTGCCGCAGACCTGTCATGAAGTATAGGACGATATTGAACACGATAGTGTTTGAAATCTTGTATGGTAAATCGCATATCATGGACGCAACTGCTTCGGCGGACGGGTGGTAGAGAGCATAACGGGAATGTTTCTCGACAATGGGCCGTTGAGAGTACAGGGTGAGAATCTGCAAGAGTCAGTTTTGGCCTGGACAATGCGAATGGAGCGAGCATACCTCTAAAGCACTAGCAAAGGCGTTCATCAAACAGGCAAAGAAGAGGAGTGCACCACGCTGGAAGAAGCTGCCCGCTGTCTCCGGGAGCTGGTAGAAGACGGAACCGATGATCAGAGCAGTCACACTGTTACCAATGAGGGCACCAAGCATCAGACTCGGGTCACCAGTTAGACGCTTCCAACCACGCCAGAGGCAGAGCCCCACCTGCTGCATGAAAGACAGGGTGTAGGGGGACTTGACGCGCTGGCCCTTTGCCTGCTGGGCGTGCTTGGAGGCACGGAAGACCTCGGCGTCAGGGCCGTCGAGGGGATGGGCAGACTTGTATTCCTCGATCTCGTCCTGGAGAGCACGGTACTCGGTGCTGTTCTTCCAGGCTTCCGCAAACTCGTCGGGAGTGCGAGGTGCCTTGCCTTCGAATCCGGGGCGTACAATGCGCTCAAGGGTAGAGGTCATGGAGGTGAGGAAATCAGGAGTGGTCTGGCGAGCAGGGCACTCGAAGCCGAGATTGATGAAGTACTGCTTAGCCTCATCGGCACGGCCGAAGAAGATCTGCCGGCCCTCGTAGAGAACCACCGCCTTGTCGAAAAGATCATAGGCCGACTGAGGCGCCTGGTAGATCGAGACGCAGGCAGTGTTGCGAAAGAGCTCCGTCTGGAGGCGAAGGGTCTTGCAGAACTCGATGGCGTTGGCGGAATCGAGACCACGGGTCGAGTTATCCCAGCACTGCAGAGGCGCACCGGATAGGGCGGCCTCGGAGATGGTGACACGCTTACGCTCACCACCAGAGACACCACGGATGTACTCGTTACCGACCTTGGTGTTGGCGGTGTGGGAAATGCCAAACATGGCCATGACGACATCGCGAAGGTGGTCGGCAAAGTCGTTCTTCTTGAGACCCTCGGGGAGCTGACGGGGCTGGCGAGCCCGGGCAGCAAAAGTGAGGGTGTCGCTGACGGACAGCTGAGGGAAGTGGACATCGACCTCGGCGGTGTAGATGGCCTCACCACGGTGGTGGGTGTGCATTTCCCTTGCAGTCATGCCTGCAGACAGTCAGTACCAGATTCTTGCTCGTCGCGTTGATGAAACACGGCCAGATCTGCGCACGTGGTGTTCCACGTCCCAGCTCTCGCATCTCAGACGTCGTGAGACAGGATCCCCGCCGTGGGGGCAACGTGCAGATCCCCAGCTGCATCCATTTGGCAGGCATAGAGGGAAAATAGTGTACTTACCCTGGTAATTGAAATAGGACTCGTCGTCAACGTAGATACCATTCATCTCACCAGCAATGGTCTTGAGGAACGTGGAGCAGCCGGAACCGGGAGGGCCCAGAACGACAAGCATCTCGCCGGTGCGGACAAGACCATCGAAGTCGCGCAGAATGTCGATGCGCTGCTTGCCGCCAACAGCGGCCGTGCGGGCCATACCGCCGAGGGAGAGCCAGACATTGGCCACATCCTTCTGGTAGTCGGTTCCCTCTCCGAAGCCGTGGACGTTGAGGTGCTGGAAGGCGACGCCGGTGGAGCGGAAGGAGGCGCCATCCGAGTTGACAAGCTCGACAATGGCCTTGGCCCACTGCTTGCCGTCAAAGTTGGGCGAGTTGGGGTTCAGGGGCGAGTCCTCCTCGGCGAAAAAGGGGTTGCCACCAGCGGCGGCCGAGGCGCGCGAGTAGGTCCTGGCGAGAGCCTGGACAACAGAGCTACGGCGGGCCATCTCGGCGCCATCGTCGTACTCGTCATCGTCTTTGCCGCCCTTGACAAGCGTGTCGGGGGGGGAGGCGGTCTCGGAGTCGGCGACCGAAGTGGCTGCCTTCTTTGCGGGTTCGTCGTGGCCATCGTGTTGGACGTGGGCTTGCGACGTGATCGATGCGTCTTGCTTGGCGTCGGCGCTGAAAGGGGTAGCCATGATGGGCAATTTGGCTGAACCCAGCCGGGTGAAATAGGTCGCTAAGCTCTCCTTATTACCGATGTTTCAAGCAAGGTCAGATTATTGAACTCGGTGAGCAAGTGTGGTGTCGTCGCCGCTGAGGACGCGTTCACCACGTCTGTATGCCTACAACTCTCAGACCCGATGTAGTACTGAGAAGAGGGGACAGACGAAGAAAAAGAAGGAGAAAAAGGAGGGGAAGAAGTGGGATGAAAGGAAACAGAGAAGCAAGGCTTAGACAACAGAGGGACAGGAGAGGGAGGAAATTAGGTGAGCCGGGGGGTCACGACATATGTAGCATCGCCTGGAGGCCATCCAGCAACAGGGAGAAAAAAATAGCTCCGGGGGCCTATCATCCAGATCTCTCCGACGAGGTAGAAAACACCAACAACAGCGCCCGAAAGCGATGAGGCGGTGGGTCAGCCGGGGCTCTGTCGCAGTCCAGTTGCAGCCCGAGGCACCGCTGAGATCCGCTGGGCCCAGCGCCCTGCGGACATGGCGCATGGTACGTACCCCGGTGACTCCGCTGCGGCGGCCTTGATTGCCCCTGTCGGGGCCCTTTCCAGGGCTGATAGCACTGTAGTGAGTCAGTATCAGCACCCAGCCCCAGTGACTGGGCTGCGTTTGAGTCCCGAAACCGAGCAGGTACAACATGGATGGCCCGCGTGCCACTAAAGAAAAACGGCAGCAACGTGGACGTTATTCTCGTCTCGGAATGCCTTGATGGCCAAAACTCCGAGACATTCAAAGAACATCAATCTGCTCGCAATCGACATGAGTGACTCAAGGTCAGCGCTCCAAGCGTTTGACCAGATTGGCCTGTTGCCAAATTGTACGGATATCCGTAGATTGATTAAATTGACAAGGCAGGGCCCGTGGCTTCGGATCTTGGTATTAGTATCCGTACAGGTGCCCGCCTCCCAGCACCCCCACACCCCCTCCCCCCCAAATTGACATTTTCTTGGAGACGGTGATGCAGGACGGAGGTATGTACTCGTATGGATGTCGCTGCTAATTCGAGAGCTTCACAGGCCTACAGCCCACCCACCAGCCCTGAATTGAACCGCATTCTACTTACATCAACGTGCATGCGATTTCCAGCAATGCAGACGGCGCCCTCCCAGCTCACGATGAAGGACTATGGATGCGCGCAGTGCTAACACAAGCACGTGTTGGCGGCCGCCCGATTACCGTGTGATCTTGAACCCAGCGGACCAATAGGAGACTTACCATGGCCACTATTGTCCGTATTTGGCAGCGCACTGGGTTCGTACTATTATGTACTTACTCGTACTTCCTCTTGTTAGCGTACATGCACAACTTGATCACTATGGCTCATCCTCATGTGTTTCATCCAAACTCTTCGGTGTTCCGGGCGGCCATTTGTATCGCAGCGCTATGATATTCTGCGTTCAGGTGGTGGTAAGGCATCCATGGATGACAGAGCCGTGCCCACGGTCAGCCCTCCTACCCGTATAAAATACTCGGCAAGTACCTGTTTTTCTGTACAGTGGTCTCGGGGTCTTGGAGCACCCCGACACCCCGCCAGTCCGTGCCACCCCACCCATCGCTCGCAAAGGGCCACTAACAATCTAACGGAGCTGGACCCCTCCATTCGACAGACGTTCCAAGCCATCTTGCCATCCTTCCTGGCTTCCAGGTTCTCGCTGGCCTCCCTCGGGGAGGCGCGGGAGGCCCTCGCGCGGACGGATTCTTTCGGGGCTGGCAAGCTGCACACCACCACGGAATGCCCAGGGTGAATCATGATGGCGTCAGGCATCCTGGTGGCTGTTGCAGAGCCCGCAGTGCTGCGTTTTGGTCGACCACTTCCCGATCGAGCGTGCAACGTTGGACCGTCTACGGTCTTAGAATCAGATCTATGCCGCCACGGTATCACGGGCCCACGGGGAACTGATCTTCCGATTACATAAGGTAGCACGGAGTACTAGGTATCCAGATCTACTATCGGAGGCCTGCTAATACCTGCCCGTGGCCGTGTCAACTGTCAACTGCCAACTGCCAAATTGGTGGCGAACACGAATGCGAATTCGAATACTAAGTACAGAGTACGTAGTATAATTATTGAACCACATCTTGTCATCATCATCATGGTCACTATCGTCTACTAATATGTACGAAAAATGGTGACTGTACTCATATACATTGCGTAAACGATTCATTTTCATAGCCTAGCCGTCGCTGCTGCTTTGCTCGCAACCCCCCTTACTCATTCGCAATGCCCAGATCATCTTTACGAGTCACTGTGCTCCGTACTCCAGGAACTCTAACTTAATCTGCCCCTAAGTCGGATTGGGATGGGCCCATCTTCGGGACTCCATGAGCTTGTCCACAAACTCCGCTCCTCGTAGGTGTGGACCAGTTAATTCAGTGAACAGCCCAGTTTTGCCATTGGACGGACGGAGCGGACTTTGGCGTGGCCCCCGACACCCCGACACCCCGTCCGCACGAGTACACGTACGGAGTGGCACAATCTCCGTTTATGCTTCCACACTTTGCACATTGCCAATATCCGTCCGTTCCCGCGACCGTGTTGACTCCTGATTTGCCTCCGCTGGCTGGCGTGGCTATGCAAACAAAAGGGCGGTCTTCGGCCAATGGCAACCACCGCCAGGGGCTCGCTTACGCAGTCGCGTATGAGCCCGTAAGCTGACGATGCAGCCATCTTTGACAGCTCCCGTAAGACTGATTAGAGAAAAGGATCTCGCTCATCCGACATGTGTGTGGTAAAAATCCTCCGCGCTCCCAGCGTCTCGTCACGCCCGAGGATGCGCCGACCCAGTTGGCCCCCGGAGACTCAGCGGGGCCGTCCGGCACCATCCCTCGCTGTCGGACTCTGGAGTGCCCGGACGGGCGCCTATCAACGCCACGGCTTTGCGAGCTGCCCAATGGGAAAATATTATGGTAACAGCGGCAGATCTATCAGACGCCTTTTGTTCTATCCGCAATGATATGAAATGCGATCCATGGGTACTAGTAATAGCCACGGGGAGCCCGTGCCGTCTTGGTGCGTACACGGTTCTGCTCCCAACCAGTCCAAACCGTTCGTACAAAAATAAGATATACGCCAGCTATGATATCCCACAAAGTCGCGAACTATCCTGCCTGTATTTATAGTTACGATGTGGTATTAATAGCTGAGATCCTATTTATACAAAGTAGTTGCAGTTCCCGGATTTCTCATGCCAGCTTCTGCAAGTTGGGTTTTTTTTCGTCACCACAAATCCTCCAGGTCATGGAAGACAGCAGCCGTAATTGTCGGGTCGGGGAGTTTCCAGTCCTCAAAATCTCTCGGATAGTTAAGAAGCAGCAGCAATCATCTTACCAAGGTCGTCATAGAGTAAACCAAGAGAAAGACGAGTTGTAACAATTATCTTACATGTAGAGTAGTACCTAGACTAGTATCACAGAAAGTTGATCCCCACCCCGAACTGCAACCCTTTGGTTCCGACCTCTCCTCTCCTCAACACCAGCGGGAGGCTAAAGTTAAGCTCAAACCTCGCGACCGGGTGCGCGTAGACCAGGCCCACGCCCGCTGCCGTGCTGGGAATGCCGGTGAACAGGTCCCCGATCGCGCTTAGCATCCCGTCCCGCGCCGTCTTGGCGTCCAGACCAGCCGACCCCGTCTGCGGCCCCATCCCCTTGTTCCGGAGCGACACGAGCCGCCCGCCGTTGGCGAAGACCTGGAAGCGTAGGCCCGAGTCGGGGCCTTTGTAGGGTAAGGGAAGGAGCAGGTTCACGCTGCCGGCGGCAAAGGCGTCGCCGCCCACTGCGTCCTGGCCGTCATGAGGACCTAGACCGCCTAGTTTGAAGCCGCGGATGTCAGTCGGACCGCCGAGCTGGAAACGATCGTTAAGACGGCTCGGCTGAGCCTTGCCACCAACGTTGAATCCAAGAGGCAACGGATATAGCATGCCCATCCGCAGACCACCGCCAATGGAGATGCCCGTCCGACCAGAGACTCCGGGCAACGGCACCGGAACCGCACCGCCCACCTCGAAATTGCTCTTAGAAAAGGCGACATCACCGCCAAGAGGGCCAATGCCGGCAAGTTCCCAGTCGGATCGCACCATGTACCCGCTCTGAGGCAGCTGAGGATTGTCGCGCCTCTCTCTGTAAAAGGTAGATCGGATGGCGCTCTTGATGCTGTCTCCCGCGTCTCCCCGAACCGTAGGGCTCGCGCCGGCCGCTAGACCTGTGATCTGTCTCCAAGCTCCCGAGTACTCAACCGAGTACGTGTCTCGCTGCGAGTCGAGCCATGAGAACCGGAGGGAGCCCCCTTTGACCACTTCCTCGTGCGACGCCCATGGCTTCTCGCCGGCAGTCGCCAGTCCCTCCAGGGAGATTCTCATATCGGGATCGCTCAACACGGGAGCGCTGAGATTGGCGCTGTATGCCGACCGAGTGCGCGTCCCTGTCCTTGCGTTCAGCGAGAGCATCTCGGCCCCGCCAAACATGTTGCGCCATAGCAGTGAGCCATACGCTGAGCCTTCGCCGTTGCCCACATCGGTACCTGTCTGAAGCTTGAAGCGGGGCAATTCGCGGACTCGGATATCGACATCGACGTCATTCGGGCTCGTGGAGGGGTCTGTTTGCTGGGAGGACTGGAGGAAGATTTGAGGGTTCGGCTGGTAAATTTCTGAGAGAGCGTTAGCGACGTGGTGAGCCTCAATGGCTATCCGCAGACATACGCAGGCCGCTAATCTTTGCGCTCGCTATTTGGAATTTCCCCATAACCTCTCCGATCGTGGAAGGCGAGTCAGGCTGGCCGGCGACCAAGGGGTGGAACAATGGGTCGAGGAACCCGCGGCGCGTGTTGGAAGCTCCATGGACGCGAATCTCATTGACGGTCATGGGCATGGAAGACTGGTCCACCATCTGCAAAGGAGTCAGAGGGCATCATCTGTGACACAGCTACTAGGAATCGCACCAGCTGCGCTATCCGGCGCTCCTTGGCTACGTCCTGCTCATGTTTGAACTCGGGAGTCGACTCGGCTTCTTGGAGCAGGGCGCTTGGATCGGAATTGAGCTTTCCAAAAGGGTCGAGACCCTGCCATTGTCAGCTAAATGAGTACAGAGGCTGGCTGAGACATGCTTGTGACTTACTCCGCCAGAAGGCGAGCTCATGTTTGTTGCCATTTTGCACAGCTCCAAAGCGTGAAGAGCTGTTGGGTCCAGCTGCGATCGGATTGATGTCAGAGGCCGGCAAGGGTCGGGAGGTGAATAGTGTGGCTGGTGATGATGCACCGCCACACCCAGCGCCTCAGATATTTGCCCGACGCTTGAAGGGAGTCCAGAACAAGCCACACAACCACATTCCTCCAGGTACTCGCACGCAGCGTGGCTCTCGCCCCCCGAAAGCATTCGCCTTCCAAAGGTCCGTTGTCTGGCCCGTGCCGACCTAACCGTACCTCTTGACACCGCCTCGACTTGATACATTCTTGGACTTCCTTTTCCCTTGTAAATAATATCTCCCAGTTATTCGGCCCCCCGGCCCTCTTTGTGCCTTGGCGTTCGAAACTGCGCTTCAGCGTTCGTTCCCTTTCAGCAACAGTGTCGTCACGCGACCACCGTCGTCACCAGCCCGCATCGCCACTCCGTCCACACCACACGCCACATCATCAAGACATGGCGAGTAAGGCTGCTCACAAGCGGGTATGATGGTATTCACGATATCGCAGTTGATGGGTAAGGCTGACATATGCTATGTAGTTGACCCGCGAGTACAAAACCATCTCCGAGAATCCGCCGCCCTACATCACCGCCCACCCATCCGAGTCCAACATTCTAGAGTGCGTCCACCCCGACACGATCCGTCTACTCCCCTGATACTAACAGCGTGGTCAAGATGGCACTATATTCTCACGGGCCCTGAAGACACACCCTACCACAATGGCCAGTTCTGGGGGACGCTCATCTTCCCGCCCAACTACCCCTTTGCTCCCCCGGCCATCCGCATGCACACACCTTCCGGCCGCTTCCAGCCTTCGGCCCGCCTCTGTCTCTCGATCTCGGACTTCCACCCCAAGTCTTTCAACCCCGCGTGGGAGGTCTCGACCATTCTGACCGGCCTGCTGTCATTCATGACAAGCGAGGAGATGACGACCGGCTCCATCTCGAGCAGCTCCGCCGAGCGCCAATACCTGGCCGCCCGCTCCCGCTGGTGGAACTCGACCGGCGGCGGATCGCATTCCACCAGCAACACGGCCAACAAGGGGAATTCCAAGGAAGGCAGCGCCAAGTTCCGGTCCGAGTGGCCAGAAGTAGACGCGGAGAACTGGGAGTGGATGAAGGCCAATAATATCGACCCCGTTACGGGCCGCCGGATGGGCGGCGACAAGGAGTCTCCGTGTGGTCCCCAGCTGAGTATTGCCGGCTCGAGCGGACACCAGGCCCAGGCGGTGGTGGACGCCGTCGTCCAGCAGAGGGATGCTGGACGGGGCTGGGTATCTCGGCATAGGTTGCTGTTCGTCGGGGGTTTAATATTCGTATATGTGTTGGTTGCGAGGCTGTTGAGCGGAGATAGCCTCGCATGAGTGGCGGGAAGGCACATTGATGCCTCGATCTAAATGTATTTAATTTCGCTCCAGATTTGTTTTGTACACTGTATTGGGGGTAAAGAAGCGTCTTTTCGGTGTAGATCTGACGACCAGGCTAATGAGAAGCGATTGAAGCGATTAAGCAGCAATGGATAGTCTGGGGCATTACGATGCGCGTGTCGCTTACTGAGCGAATGCTACTACTAGGTATCTATCAAACAGAGCAGTCAAGATTCCACAACACCTGTCCTCGTGGCGACTCGTTCCCAACCATTTAAATCGATAGGGCAGGCTGGGCCATATCATAGCTACTTGGGTACTTATAGCAGGAGGGCTTCAAGCAAAGGTCATTTCCAATAGCTGTGTTGGCCAATATGTTGACTGGGACATTCGGACCATGCCAACATATCACCCTCAACGTGGCAGAGAAATCCAGGGAAGCAGGTGGAGAAGTAGAAGGACTGCGGATCAAGCTGAGACTCATACCGGGAAACATCTTCCTACTTGTTTCTCTTGCAATATCTACGAGTGCATGCTGCGTCTCTTCGTTACGGTGATACATGACTCCCAAGCGCACCTCCTCACACGTCGTGGCCACATCCAAGATGCCTCTCGCCAAGAGCCTCAAGCTCCGCGATGTTGAGTGGCTGGCGCTCGAGGCTCTGGATGCTCATGGTGGAGTTGATGGGGTTCTTGGGGATGAGCTTATGGCCCTCCATCGAAAGGATCGCGACCATGTGGGCGGCAGCCTAGTTGGAAACTTGGTGTAAGTCCGAGTCCCCACAGAAGTTCCGGGGTTCGGATCAAGACTTACCTTGGCATTAGCAGTGATAGTCTTCGGGTCGGGATTGTCAATGGTATCGCAAGCCTGGTGGTAGCAATCGTCCTGCGCAACACCGGTTCCCGTGTTGAGGAAGCCAAAGGGCTTGTTCAGGAACTCCCAGAAGCTGGCGTAGTCGCTGCCGTTGGTGAGGATGGCCGGGGTGGTCTCGAGGCCCTTGGAGGCAAAGTAATCGAGGTAGATCTTCTGGATGACCTCGGAGCCGGGAGGGGCGACTGAGCCGTGGGCGCTGCCGTCGTTGTCGCTGACGCCAAAGTAGCCACGCGAGACCATGTCGAAGTTGAGATAGGCCAGCAGGTTGTTGGCCTCCTGGACATCGAGGGTGCTGCAGTAGTGCTCGGAGCCCAGGAGACCGTTCTCCTCGGCACCCCACCAAGCGAAGCGGAGCTTATTCTTGAACTTGTACTTCTGGGCGGCCTTGAAGACCTCGAGGACAAGGCTGGTGCCGGAAGCTGGAGAGTTGTCAGCAGGGAGCTTTCGTGTCTGGTGTTGCTCATGTACGTACCATCGTCGTTGATGCCAGGACCGGCCTGGACACTGTCGAGGTGAGCACCGAGCTGGTTAATATTGTCAGTATATGATTTCATCGCTGGGAAGCCGCATAGGTTTCTTCTTCGCGCCAACTTGACCACTGTCCTCGTCATGTCTAATCTGAGGGCCTCTCATCTTCGTTGGGTTGCTCACACCACCATTGTACGTACCATAATCACATTTTCCGGATCACCCTGCTCGGTCTCAACAAAGATATTCTGCGTGACCCTCTCCTCGACAATCTGGGTCTGCTGGAAATAGGTCTCGATCGTCTCGCCAGCCTCGAGGCGCGCCTTGAGGGCCTCGCCATCCGACTGGTAAATGTACCCAGCCGGCACGTACTTGTCTGGATTAACCTCAGCCAGGGTACCCGCTGTTGGCTTGGTGCTGACATCGGAGTAAACGATGACAGCTGCAGCACCTCGCGCAGCAGCGGGGGCTACGCGACCAGCCAGTGTGCCACCGGTCGGGCAGCGGAAGCGCTGCGTCAGGACAATCTTGCCCTCGACGTCGATGCCGTCGTAGTTCTCAGCGTCGCAACCAGCCTCGCCCTCCGGACCCAGGACGAGCTCGGCCGTGATGCCCTCCTCGGAGGTTGAGGGCGAGTATGACAGGCCGAAGACGTACTTTTCCTCGCCGCCGACCTTGAGGGAGATGGTCTGGACCTGGGAGAACCACGCGGAGAAGTCCTGCTTCCAGGCCTTGGTGCCCTTCACCTTGCCAACGTGGGACCAGATGTAGTCAACCGAGGCGTCATAGCCGGGAAGACCAAAGGCGCGGTTTCCATCGCCGTGCTTGAAGGCGATGTCATTGAGCGCCTCGAGATGCTTCCACAGCCTTGAGGGTCATTAGCATTGGCCATTGGAATCGTGGGAAGGCTCCTGGCTTGGCTGCTCACTTATGCGTCTTGATGTCGCGCTGGAGCCTCTCCGAGCTCATCTTGGGATTCCGGAAGGGGGGCGACGAATAGACATCGGAGGAGGCGGAGGCCACTGCGGCCAGCGACAATGCCGTCGCGACAGTCTGGAACTTCATGGCTGCTGATGGGGATTGTCAAGGAACTTGGACTTCTCTGTCGCTTGCTTGATTTGGGGAGTAACAAGTTGGGGCTCGTAGTCCAGAGCATGCGAGGGGGAACTGGAAGACATGCCACTTTATTATTGCTTTCTCTGCATGGCATGTTGGCCGGCTTATGGTCTGGGCCGTGCACCGCTCCCAGCAACGCTTGACAACACTTTCTTGATTAGGATAATATTGGGCCGATCACTGCTGGAGAGCATCAAGCCAAGAGCCGCGCGCGGGGTTCTGGAAAAGTTCCCTTGGGCGAACCAATGGATTCCGGTGCGTCAGAAGCCTCCCAGCGTCAAATAGGCAGGTCGATGGATGGGGGCCGATAGGGGTTTCGATGTTTCACTCACGCCATAACAGGGGGCTGATTTAGAGTGGTTAATTTGATTAAGCTTACTTATAATGCCCTACTTTATTTGCAAGGTTAATATTCGTCATGCAAGCCGCATTTATGGCTTCGGTCTGGTTCCCAGTCTGGGGTTGCACCTTGCCAATCCTGCTTGACGGTGCACTCGGACGAAATATTGGGTATCCGACTTTTAGACTGTGAGAGAAATCATTCGTATGATTCAGACTATGCAGGCAGGGTCCCAACAGGATATGTTTTTTTAAGCCCCTCCTGCGATCGGTAGACAGAATCCCAAGTTTGACCCTCTCGTAGATGTACCAGATTTCGCTGCCATCAGAGGCAAACGCGGCTACCATCAAGTCGATATCACTGCAAACCATGATGCGCAGTCCAACAGATTTAGTTGCAACTCCAACCCTCGGCTAGTGGTGACACAGCTTCCATTGCCGCATTCGTTTGACATGGCGACCGTTGGCCAATCGCGTGTAATGAGATGGTTAACCTCCACACCCCATCTCAACCACGACTAATCAAAATACCGGGGTTCTTGACCTCGTATAAATAAATGCTATGTGATCCTCGTGAAAGAGCTCGTTATTGATACGCTATTATACATCCAGCCTGGGATGGCTGCAGCTTTGAGGAAAATGTCAACAAGAGAGACATACACAATACGAGTTACCCGGGACCCAGGCAATGATAACGTGAACAGTGCTGGAGGGATCACCCCGTGATGCTGTTTATTTAATATGGATAGTTCACCTAAAGACGGATAGGAAATGAATCTTTATTACTTTATTCGCCACAAATTGAACTGCTTCGTTAGGCCTTCAGAGAGTCCTTTTCTGGTGCGTTTCTGGGATTCTCACAAGATGAAACGACGGGAAACAGAGGTGTTCGCATAAGCAAGCAGAAGTAACCTGGATTAATATCCTGACTGTTCCGCACTTTCATCCAATAACATATGGGACCTTTAAGTCTTCCAAGATCGGACAGCAGCAGCGTTCGAAAGGGGAGTTACTCCTTGAAAGTGCCGCACAGATGGAAGATATTGTCATGCTTTAAGATACTGGGAGCCTTCGCCCTAGTACCCTACTAGATAATACCACTACTGGACCTAAGTAAGTGTCGAATATTTACACAGCATAAAGAAGTTAGATTTTACAAAATCCTTGCCCCATTAATCCACACTTTTTACAACTCACATCGCCCGTAAATGCCTTCCCTTAAAAAATCATGCGGCAATATCGCCACCCGAAATTCCGCAATCAGCACTGGGCTCACTCTTGAAGGCGAATCTTTCAAGTACCCAGTCCTTGAAGGATCATGCTTCCGCGTCGACGATACTCGTCGCGATCGACGCTGAGCCCTGGCGCCTTGGCGACATAGAGGTTTCTGAGATTAGAATAACAATCCTGGCGCACGTCGACCGCAAAGGCAACCTCTTGCCTCGCCTAACCTCTCTCAAAGTCCTGCTCGAGGACTTTACTCTTCATGGTCATTGCATTAGAGTTGTTGGAAGGCACCCAGCGTGTGATGAGCGGTTATGGGGAGAGCCTACCGTGGTCGATGTCGTGGATATGGAAGATGCCACTGCCTCAACGTTGGAATCCATCCCTTCAAGGTTATTTCTGACGTCCTCAAACCAGAAGCCCAATTTGTGTATTATTGGCTTCGATCTGAGGTTTGAACTTCGCTGCCTATCTGCCCTATACCCCCGGGCCTTGGATGCGGATTACTTCCATGCTCCTCAATCTTCTTATATACGACTCTACATTGTAGATTCCGTAATAGTGGCGACGCTTTAAGTAAACTGATTATGCTCTCCACCGTAAGACTATTAAAGATAAGGGGTTCTTCGAGGGTAGACCGAGGCCTTGGGAGTTTTATCCTTTTGTGGCTCAGGCATCGTTGAATGACCACACTGGGCCTAGTTATCGGTGAAGATGCTATATAATACATTCAGTATATATAGCCTGGTTGCTGTCGGGGTGGGGGATCTTAATACAAAACTGCCGTATGACCGAGGCTGAGTTTGTCTAGCGAGCCCCTATGATTGTTAACGCATGTTGGTACGGAATTGGAGTTTGTCCTGTTTATCCATTGGAAACATCAAGGCTATTCCTTGGAAAGCTGGCTACAAGTGCGCTGACTTTTTACAATAGGATACGCAGATGCTAAAGAATTTTGGGACGAAATGCTTTGGATTAATGTCTTTCCAAGATCATGATGATGCTAAGTTGGGGGTCGGCACCATAAAGGAAGGCTGGGACTAAATCAAGCCACTGTGTGGCTTCTTGGCTTCTGGCAGTACAGTCGTGGCGTCGGTATTAACTGGAACCTTTGCCAGGGGGGGGCAGCAGGGGCAGGTTCAGCCGTGGATCAACCGAAGTTTAGTGGAACTCCAGGGCTTGGCATGGAAGCTTCAGGCACATCTGGGACAGTGGGACGAGCTCATCTTGCGGGGTTCTAGCAGGCTCGCAGGAGGGAATTCAAAAAAATTGTGACGCAGCCCCGATTTTTCTGCCCGTCACCCATCACCGCCCGCGGCTTGTCCATGTTGTGTGTGCAACTGTTGCATCACGGACGGTCACCAGCAGCTAGCTAGGTGGTCTTCCACAAGCATCCGCATTGACTAACCCATAGGGCTGCGTCGCACGCCAGGTGGCTGGATCGTTTCTTCGGAGACCCTCATTTTCGTCATTTTGCCTCCCAGCACATCGTGGGTGGCTTAAATTTACTTGGTCACCGGGGTTGATTACTCGCTTCACTTCTTTTCCTGTGCGCGTTGCCCTGCACCGCACTGCCCCGGGAGAATTACTACGGGGACCTATGAGTCTTGAAAACAATTATTAGAGTCACTCGTCAAGATCCGGCGCAGGCTTTCCAAATTCCGCCTTCTTTCGTTGCCGACCTCCGGATCTTGATTGGACTCAACACCTTGCGATCCCCCACGCCCGCCAACTTCCATCGTCGTCCTCGATCAGCCCGTCCACGATGGCACCGCCCAAAAACACGGCAAAGGCCCAAAAGGGTTCCTCTTCCAAGAAGTCAACCAGGCCTGTGGTGCCCGCCATCCCACTCCCTCATGTCAAACGCCAGGCTGCCGCTGCCGCCAAGGCTGCCGCGAGCTCGAAACCCGCGAGCTTGCCAGGGTCAGAGTCCAAATCTGGGGATGGGCTCGAAGGTGTGAAGGCTAAGGAGAGCTCTCCGGCAGTGAGCACCGTCACTACTGCTGCGACAAACGATTCGGTCGATGCCCAAACGGCCACTCCTTCCACTCCATCTACCGCGGCACCTAATGGCCACTCGCGAGGTATGACTAGTCTCTCACAAGCTGCCCAGGTCCCTTTCTCACATCCCTTTGCCCAGATGAAGATTATGACTCGAAGCCGAAAGATGCTCAGCAACCTCAACTTGCCTCCGAGGCTAATGTGCCCGATGATGGCAAGCTCGACGACGATACCCCCCGCCCGCAGGTCATAAGCAAGCTGCCAAACGGGATTGCGCAGGTGGAAAACCCAAAGGCCAACCACGGTAGGCTGCTTTCCATTGCAACCTGTTTGGATGCAAACTAATTTCTCTAAAGATTTCGCTCCTGGAGACAAACCCGTCCCCCTTGAGTCCGCCCCCGCTGGCTCTGCGAATCGACACCATATCCCGCCTCCTTTCCCGCCTGTCAGCAAGCTAGTGAGCCCTACTGGCAACGGCGACGCTGCTAGAGCTTCTCGACCACCCGTTGTGAACGGACATGCTCAAGTTCACAACTCGCGGCCGAGTCACGGTGGAATCCATTTCGGTGCCTTCTCTGGTTCCAGCGGTTCCTCGCCCGCGCCTCCTCTATCCGGAGGCATCGCGCCACCTCCTGGCATGTCTGCGCCCGATACTCGACAGCCGTACTTGTCTCATCCTGGCAGCGCATTCCCTCCCGGAATACCATCTGGCATGGACATTATGGGGGCAGCAACCTTTGACGCGTACGGTAGACCGAACATGGGCTACCCTCCCATGGACCCCTACCACCAATATGGCAGCAATTTCCCACCATCGACACCCCAAAGCTTCCAGGACTCTCCATCACCTGGACATCCAGATGATAGCGGTCCGTATCGTCACTTCCCCGGAACTACCCCAGTCCACGGCCCTCCTGGGTTTGGGGATGACGCTGCGAAGCACCGTCACACAGCCAACATCCCCAGAAACGCGCCGTATCCAGCAATGGGATCACAGGGACCTCCGACATCCATGATGCCCCCGGATGATGACGCCAGCGGCTTGGTCGAACATTTCCAGCCGCAGTTTGGTTCAAGCGACTTCGCTGATTGCTCTCTGGAGCTTCGCTCTCGCGATCCCCGCATTGCCCCATTCAAGATCCCAGCCCATCGTGTTGTCCTGTCCCGCAGCCCTGTTCTCAACAAACTAATTCGGAACAATGCCCAGCAGTCGACTCCGCAACCGCTTGTCCTGGAGACCGAGGATGGATGGGTCCGCCCCGACACTTTTTACACGGCCTGCCAGCGGCTCTACGGGCTTCCCCTCCTCCCCCCCCTACCTCCTCGCCACTCGGTGGACGGCGACAATGTGGCCGCTGCTGGGTCTGCGATTGATCAGTTCAACTTTGCCCTGTCCTACGCCGCCGCGGGCCACCTCATCGGCTGGGGCCCCGTTGTCCGCAGAGGGTGCCAGATTGCCGCGCAGCTCCTGGATCTCGACACGATTGAGCTGGCCATGAGTTTTGCTCTGACTCAGTACAAGGATAATGCTTCACACGAGGAATTCAAATATGGAGATGGTTCCCGAATTATCTTGGACGCAGTTCTGGACTTCATTGTGGCTAGGATGCCATCGGCTTTCCAACTGGACACTTCGGTCACCGACATTCACGGCTACGCTCGACTGCCGTATGACACACCCTCCCCCGCCAGACCGGCCGAGACCAACCCATCGTCACCGGTCGTCGTTCGGGGTCCCGGGTCCGGAGGCCATTTTAGCAAGGGATCTCGCGGCCAAAGCCACCCACTCATCCAGTTTGGTGATTTGTCTCTGAGCAATGGGGGCACTGGTGATACGTCGAATACTCCAAAGGGGCCCCAGCCAGCAACTAGTCTTTTCCGGGCGGTTCTTTCGCGGGTTCTCCTCAACATGCCGTTCGGACACCTGAAGATGCTGGTCGAGTCGGGACCTCGCAATCTGCTCCCGGTCGTGCAGGCAACCGTCCAGGAGCGCGAAGCACGACGCGCCCGCTCCCTCGCTGTTCTAAACAGCGGCAGGATTCCCGTATCGGGCGTAGACCGCTCGAGTCTCCGAGGCCTCGAGCCGCCCCAATCAAACCCATGGGCGGTTCTGGGATGGCAGGAGGGGATTGCCTTCTCTATCAACGCTGATGGCCCGACGCTGGGACGACAGTGGGTGCCATTGAAGGAAGACAACCAGAGCTCTGTCGCAGAGTATCCATGAATGGGCTTGTCACAGATATGATGATTCATATTTTTTTTTTGGAGGAGCGCTATGGGCTCCAAATAGACCCAGAGCCTAGAATTCCCCTGCAACGGGATGGCGCTCTTGGAGCTGTCGCAAGGGACGGGCCCTCGGTCTGTATGGCGGAAACCCATGCCATATGACATATTGCGAATGTTGTGCGATTCAGAGCCTTTATTCAGTCATTTACGAGTTCAGTCGAGGTTCCGCTGGGGAACACGATGACACTGGATCCGGATGGTATGCTATTAGTCCAAAGTGGGACGGGAAGTTTAATGGCAGCGCCGACACGAAAATGTTACTCAGCAAGAGATGACAGTTGCGAGTTGACGGGAGGATGGAGGTTAATGGGGATCTAAGCAAATCCTCCGGCAAGATGCCGCCCTAGTGGAGGGCTGGGGAGGAAATTTGGCTCAAGTGCTTTGGATGAGTGGTGGGCGGTTGAGTGAGCACAAAAAGGGCCGACGAGAACTTTGTGGGTACTACTAGTAGTTGGTAGAGGGACCTAGATTTTGGGACGTTCGAATGATGGCAGACGAGTAGGGATAGTAAGTAGCATTATCCAGCTGATGGGCGCATGGCTGCTGATCCATTACGTGTGATGCGTGCATAAGGGGATGATGCAGAGGAAATTTGCAGCCTCGGAATTGAAGAGATAGATGACGGTATGCCCATTTCCAGGGCTGTACCGCGGGGCCAAGACACCCATTTGACACAAAGAGTCTATAACGAGCAAGTCACCCGTTAAGGGCTTACGCAGGTAAGAAATGAAGAACAATGCGATGGAGTCTCATCAGTCGACGACCAAATACTCGGAGGGCCAAGGCCCAAGTTGAAGGAGTGGGGAACCCCTGCAAAAGGAGGAGCCCCACTGGAGCAACCCCCAGACGAGCACGGACAGAGCCGAGGCTTTCTTGGATTCCAAGTTTCTTGTGATTTCACGTTACTTATCATCCATCCAACGCCATCCTCTCTCGTCGAGCCCTCACACGCGGCGCCATCGTCAAGACCGTGTCGGCTCGAGCGATAGAGAGCAGTTGGCACCACGGGCAATTACGACCTGCCACGACAGCAGCGCTCTGTTTGGATGCAGGCCTCTACTGGAATTTGGGATCCACGTGCGCGTCATCCATTTCAGCTCCCTTGAGCTCACCAGCGAAGAACCCGACAGACCATCGCGACACGACCCGAATCAGGCCCCTTCCCACCTGCAAACCGTCACATAGACAGCCGTGAAGCCCGCCATGTCGTCCGCCACCGCACCGCAAGAGCCGCCGTCATCGTCGCCGTCGTCGGCTGCCCCCTCCTCCAAGGCGACTGCGACCACCGACCCCGTCCTGCGCAACGCGCTCCGCTACACCGTCTCCGCCGAGGAGTATGCCGCGCTGCACAAGTATATCCTCTCCCGCTCGCGCACGCTGCGCCGCAACGCCCCGAGCCCGGCCAGCGTGGACAAGGCCCTGCGGCCCAAGAAGGGCAAGGACGATTACAATGCCAAGGCTGTGCGCCATGCGCTGCGCGTCTTTGCCGTGACCTGGCTGGGGATGAAGGGATGGGAGGTTGTGGAGCGGCGGGTCAAGAACAAGGAGTAAGTAGCACTCATGGGCCTCGTCATGGGTCTGGACTGGACGAGTGCTAACGCTGTGCACCAGGGCGACAACCGGTGCTCAGAGGGTGCCCTTCTACAAGTCGGCCGCCCTGAGGCTGTCCCTGTCCCTCTCGAGCATCCTCCTCCTCTACAGACTACTTTTCCGCTTCCTCACCAGGCTACGAAGTCACCTGCTCAACCCGCAGGTCGAGCCCTTCCGGCTGCGCAACCCGCGCACCGCCGCCACCCTCACATCGCCCTACGCCCCAGCAGTGGGCGCCTCGTTGGCGGGCCTCGCCCTGGGCGTGTACCCGTCGCAGCAGATGCGCGTAACCATTGCCATCTACACCATGTTCCGCGCCCTGGAGTTTGGGTGGAATGTGTGCGAGGGTGACGGCCTGATCTGGGGCTTCAAGAATGGGCGCAAGAGGGAGCGCCCGTGGTGGTTCGGTAGCTGGATGCTGCAGCCCTTTGCGTTTGGGCAGCTCCTCCACGCGGTTGTCTTTGACCGCGAGTGCTTCCCCAAGGTGAGTTCCAAGACTGGTTGCGCCATCAATGGGCCCTGTGGGTGCTGACCGGTTCCTAGCCCTTTGGAGACTTCATCTTTAAGCACTCGGGGACGTATCTGCAATCCCGCCCGCAGGACTGGCCGGCGCACCTCAGGTGGCCCGGCACCTACCAGATTGTTGATAATCTGGCCGAGATGGCCAAACTTAACTGGCCGTGAGTACGAAAACTCCTTGAAGTGCGTCAACTAGCTGACCTTTGCTTCTCAGGGCGTACATCTCGCCAACACTCTTCCCCAAGAAGGAAAACGTCCTTCCGCCCTCACTCACAGGGGTCTCACCCCTGACCTCGAGAGCACACCCGCTCATCACGTCCCTCTCTTGCGCCACCCTCCACCCGTCCGACCCATCCTGCCTGCGGACCTACCTGACCTTCTGGATCGACTCCTTCCCGCCCCTGGCCCGCTTCTTCCTCCTCTTCTACTCGGCCCTCACGGTCGTCCCGCGCTTCAAGGCGCTGTACCACGCGCCCGTCGCCACCATCCACCGCGTCCTCGCCAACGCGCTGCGCATGTCCACCTTCGTCACGGGCGCCATCTCCACCGCCTGGGCCTCCATGTGCTTCTTCCAGAACTTCCTGCCGCGCCACGTGCTCGCCACGCAGCGCTTCTTCCTGGGCGGCTTCTTCGCGGGCCTGTGGGCGTGGGTCGAGCGGCGCCACGGCCGCGGCGTGTTCCTCTACAGCGCGCGCGCCAGCGTCGACAGCCTCTGGAAGGTCGGCGTCAAGCGCCGCTGGTGGAAGGCCATGCGCGGCGGCGACGTGTGGGTGTTCGTCCTGGCGCTCATGGTCACGGGCGTCGTGTACGAGCGCGACGCGCGGGCCATCCGCGAGGGCCAGTGGCGCAAGGGCGTCAGCTGGGTCAGGGGCCAGGGCTGGCGCGACTGGAGCATCGACGAGGACGTGGACGAGGCGGAGGGCGGTGACAAGGATAAGGAGGAGTGAATATGCTGTTTTTGTTTTTGTCTTGTTTCTGTGTATAGTCTAGAGATGGCGCTTTGGCTTGCGATGGATATCCTGTGATGAATGAACATACATGTGTATTCCCCTACACCCGCCGAGTCTATGAATGTGACCTCTATAACCATGATCGACTCCATGCAATGCTATCCAGTGCCAACCAAACACACACACTCACACACACACACACATATACACATATATATATCCCCAAACTTGCTACGGCGCCGGCACCGCATCCGAGTTCCACCAGGGATAGAAGCGTCCCCCCTCAGGCAGCACCCTGAGGCGGCACGACTCGGCCTCGCAGCCCTGGCCGCTGACCGTGTTGCCCCACCAGAGGGGGATCGCGCCTGTCCACTGGACCGAGAAGAACTGGAGGACGGCCGAGAGGGCGATGCCGGCGGAGAGGGCGGCCGAGAGGACAAAATTGTACTGAGGGGGGGTTCGTTAGTGAGGGTTAGAAACAAAGGCGGGGTGGGACAAAGGGGATGATGTACCTTGGCCCAGAAGCTGAGGTACCGGCTGCGGATGTAGTGCCATGAGAGCCAGGCTACGGGGACGGCAGGCCATATGTATGAGAAGTCTACTGCTGTCAGCGACATGCATTGCACCCCCACACCCTCCACGCCAGAGCGGGCCAGGGGGGGGATACACAAACTCACTGTAGACGCTCCAGTAGTTGCCGCTGTAGAGAGCGGCAACGAGGTGGACCTGGCGCAGCGAGGCCGTCTTGGGGAAGAGCCGTCTGAGCGCCCAGAAGACGAGGACGACGGCGCAGCCGGCAGGGAACCCCAGGAGGAGCCACTGGTAGGGGGCGCCAGCACCAAAGGTCTTGCGCGGGCCGATGGTTCCCCACATGACGGAGGAGGTGAAGAATGTGTGGACACCGGGGCAGGAGAAGTTGCCTGTGGCGGCGTCGGTGCAGACATTGTCGATGCTCATCTGGGGTGGTTGATATGTGAGCATCAGGTTTGTATGGCTGGGGAGTTGGGGAGAGTATGTGCTGACCTGGAAGACCATGACGCCGGTGCTCACGATGGTCGAGACTAACGTGCCAATGATCTGGGCCCAGAAGGTGGCACGAGGGGGGATCTAGCAGTACCACATCAGTATAATCGTTGCGACCATGGCCTTGGAGAGAGGGGGGGGGCGGCATTTGTCCCACCTTCAGGTAGTGCGCCACCTTGAGGTCGTTGCTGAAGGCGAGGGCCCTGTAGCACGTCACGAAGCCGTAGCACTTGAAGAAGTTGAGGGCCAGCGCGTTGCCCTCGGCGATGAGCCCTCCAAAGAACTCGGCGAGGATGTTCAGCGTGATGGGGATGCCCGTCATGGCCGTCACGATGCCCACCGGCACGACGAAGACGATGCCCAGGGCGATTCCGTAGAAGGGCACTGCGGGCGACGTGTACGTTGGCCAGGCGGCCAGACCAGCGCAGCCAAGGGCCGTGGCGATGGCGAGTATGGCCATGTACCACCACTCGGGGGCTATCAGGGACTCGGTCAGCTTGGCCAGGGCGCTCAGAGGTGTCAGGGATAGGAATGGGGGCGGACAGATATACCCTCGCGGTATGCCTTCATCAGCCGGGCATGAACATCGGTAAACTGCTGGATGCCATCTCCCCCGTTATTCCCCTTCTCGCGGCCAAAGCCAAGGCTCCTCCACCACCCCTTGAAGCCAAGCACCACCTCGTACCGGTGGTACAGGATGACGTGGGTCAGCACGGCTGAGTAGACGGCGAAACCGAAGAAGTAGACCACAATCACGTTGGGCGGAAGGTAGGGGAACGAGTACTGCATGAACCTGTCGTGGTCGTAGAGCCCGCGGGCGTCGACGGTCTGCGAGACGTCGTAGAGATGACCAAAGTGGTCGTAGGCCTGGCTGCTGAAGACGGGCAGGTAGCTGGTCTGCCAGGCGTTGGAGTACCAGAGGCCCAGGATGACGAGGCCACCGCAGAACATGCCGGCTGCGACATTGAAGATGACGAAGGAGGGATACATCTGGGGAGGGATCAGACCCATGTCCACTGGCGTCCTTGTGCTAGACTGAGCTGTGGGGACATACCAGAGGGTCGTACATAAAGGAGACAATATTCCAGTCAAACGTCGGCAGCGGGTTCAGGAGCTGAAAGGGCCCCGTGTCAGCTAGCCACGGTGCACAATGAAAGAGAAAACAACAAGACTCACGCCCAAGCCATTCCTCATGCCGGTCAGGACATTCAGCTCGCGGTTCCAGGGGCTGATCCAGCACATCCAGGCAAAGGTGGACAGCGCAGTGAAGGCGTAGTTGGGGATCCAGAAGTAGACAAACATGAGCCCAAAGGCGAGGAAGAAGAAGCGGTAGCGCGACATGGACCAGATCCTGCCCAGGGGCCCCGGGACGGGCTGGTTGTCCTCGTTGTGCAGGGCCGTGTTGAGGGCAATGGCGACGAGGGAGGCGGGCCAGACGCAGTAGGAAGGGTAGACGAGAAAGCGGCGAGTGACACCGGCCAGGCCGTAGCCGATGAAGCTGGTGGCGAGGTTGTTGACGAGCATGTAGCCAAAGTTGCGGGCGTGGGGCTGGTTGAAGTAGAAGGGGAGGTACTGGACCCAGAAGATCTGGTTGCTGTAGGGCATGGCGGCCGACATGGCTGATATGATGGTGATGAGCATGTGCTCCTTCTTGTTGAAGCGGCCTGGGTTGAGCTCGAGGCGGTGGCCAGACAGAGGAATGGCGAGGAAGACATGACGGGGTATCCAGCGCTCCCAGGCCTTGGCCAGGGGGAAGGCCAACAGCTGCGAGACGTTGCTTGAGAGGAGGATGGAGGGCATGCGGATGCTGAAGAGCTGGTTGACGACGCTCATGACCACCACAAAAAGCATCCCAATGGTCCAGGCGCGCAGCGTCGACGCGGGCATGGCTGGGTCGTCGTGGTTGTCGACAACGGCACGGACCTCGGCGTAGGGGCTGTTGTTGATGATCAGGGCTGCCTCGAGCTTCATCTCCCTGATCATCTTGTCGTGCTCAGGCCTGTCCGAGTTGGCCATGATGTCGTCGTTGGCCAGGAACGCCTTGATAGCCTGCATGGTGCCAAAGGGGAAGTTCTGGTCACCCTCGTGGATCCGCACCACATGCTCCATCATCTTGTCTTGTTAGCAGGGGGAGATGATAGCTCGATAGACGACGCACCGAGCGGACATTGTCGAGGGACAGCGTGCTCGCAATCTCCTTGGCCTCGAGGATGTCGTCTACGGTGGCATTCAGGTGTCTGGTCAACTGAGCATCAGCCAACGTGTGATGAAAAGCTAACATGGTTGAACTCTTACCCCCCCAGCTCCTTGACCGTGATGCTCTCATAGTCGGTGTCCTAAGCGACGCGGTCAGCCATTGTCTACATGAGTTCGACCCTAGGGGAGACCATGGAGTACCGGTGAGCTCGCCCGTGCCTCCGTGCCCGTCTTCTCGCTCATGGCTACAGAGCTGCCACGGCTGCTACAGACAGAGTCAGTGTTGGAGCTCGGATGAGAGTTGGAAGAACAAAGAACAGCTCGTGTAGGGCTGAGAGAAGCACGGGAGCTTAACTTTATCGGCCCGCGTGCTTACGCGTGGGTTTGACTCTTGGCCACGATCCTACGTCGCTAGACATGGATCGAGGGACTACCGAGTACTTGCAGGGGTCAACGGGCGTTGGTCGATCAGCAGCTGGAACGGTTCCCATAGTAGTGCTATTCGTAGTCACATTAAAACTGCCGGCATTGATACATCTCGTATTAGTAGTGGGATAACTATTGACCCCCGAGAGATCGATCATACATAAGGTGGATATCCGTACACACCATGTATTAGTAAATATGGCGCCCATTAGGTAGCATCCGCATACTGGTGGATGACAACTCCTGCCGAGGGGGTCTTGGGCTTACATTCCACAACGCTTCTTTTTTGCTCCATGGCATAAACAATACATGTATGACTGCATATGTACTACTAGTATTCATAAGCAACTAGACATGATTCGCGGGCCAGAGGCGAGCTGGTCTTCCTGACCCTGGTGCGCCCATCATCCTTTCGCCAGTAAATGGGCCAATAGACATGTAGACAACCAACTGGAGCCTCTCAAGGTGTGACAGTCTGAAAAGAAAAATACATAAATGCAAAATCAGGCTCGAAATTAGGATGCTTTCAAGGTCTACGCCATTGCCGAACCGCTGCATATTATTTGGCGGTCCCAAACGGGGCAAATCCCTGTTCCTGCTGCATCTTGGTCAGCTTTAAGTTTGGGCCCCCTTTTTCGTCCGACACGTTGGATCGAAGTGAGGCCTGGCCTCCCATATGGTCATCTGCGTGTGAGCGGCACAGGCAAATTCAACGTCATTTATGTATTATTATGCGATGGCTGGTACATCCATGCCTGCTAGCAACCCAGTCTTGGACCCCCCCTACAGCAGATGGCTCCTCACCTCCACCCCCTCAGGCCTCTCCCAGTGCGTCACCACGCCGCCCCAGCTCTCCTCGCTGTAGCCCTCCTGGACCTTCTTGCAGGTGCGCAGCCCCCACTCGGACACGCCCATCATCAGGCTGCTCTCGAACATGAAGGCGCAGCTCCCGGCGCCGACCTTGACGGGCGCCAGGGCCGCCGCGCGCGCGCCCTCGTGGCTCGCGGCGTCTGGGCCGTGGCCGCTCATGACGTTGTGCAGGCTCGCTCCCCCAGGGACGAACCCCCCGCTGCCGCCGCGCTTGGCGTCGTAGCCGCCGCAGATGAGCCCCATGAACTCGCTCATCGTGTTGCGGTGGTAGTACGGCGGCCGGAACGTGTCCTCGCCCACCAGCCACCGCGGCGGGAAGATGACAAAGTCGGCCACCGCCGTGCCCGCCACGCTCGACGGCGCCGACAGCACCGTGAAGATGGACGGGTCCGGGTGGTCGTACGAGATGCTGCCGATGGTGTTGAACCGCCCCAGGTCATACTTGTACGGGTAGTAGTTGCCGTGCCACGCCACCACGTCGAACGGCGTCTGCGCCTGCTCCGTCCGGAACAGCCCGTTGTTGAACTTGACCGTCACCGCGTACCGCCGCCCGCCGCCGCTCTCCGACGCCGTCGCCCCGTGGTCCTCGCTGAAGCACGCCACGGGCGCCTGGAAGTCGCGCGCGTTGGCCAGCCCGTTGGACCCGATCGGCCCCAGCTCCGGCAGCGCAAAGTGGCCCTGGTACAGCTCCAGCGCGTAGCCCCTCGCCGGGCCCGACGGCAGCAGCACCTGGTACTTGACGCCGCGCGGGATCACGGCGATCTCCATCGGCCGCACCAGCAGCCACCCGAACTCGGTCCGGATGTCCAGGTCGCCCTCCTGCGCGACGATGAGCAGGTCTCCGTCGGCCGAGTAGAAGGCCGAGTTGTCGTCCATGCTCCTCCCCGCCGCGTACACAAACATGCCGACGCCCTGCTTCACGACGGGGTCGCCCGCCCCGGCCACCAGCCGCAGGCCCGACACAAAGTCCAGGTCCCGCGACTGGTCGTGGTCAAAGGGGTCCCAGCGCAGCTGGTTGGGGATGTAGTGCAGCTTCTCGCCCTTGCCCCATTGCGTGGTGCCGTCGACGGCGGTGGCCGTGGCCTCCTCGGGCGAGGGCTGGTAGGGCGGGTGCGCGCACGACGGGAGGATGCGGTACAGCCACGTCTGCTTGTTCTGGTGGCGGGGCGCCGTGAAGGCAGTACCCGAGAGCTTCTCGGCGTAGAGTCCGTAGGGCGGCTTCTGGGGGGAGTTCTGGCCGACGGGCAGCGCGCCGGCAATGGCCTCGGACCTAGACGTGGGGTTGTTAGCATCAAACAGAGTAGGCATGGTAGTAGAATGGAGAGAAAGGCTCCGGATACTCACTCTAGATGGCTGTCGAAGCCATTCTGGTACCGGTACTTCTCCTTGGTGTCGAACTGTGTGACGGGCATGATGGCGACGTCAGCGGGTGATGAAGGTTGAGAGAACTGCCCATCGCGGGGTCTGTGGGTGATGGCACCCCATGCTTAAATAAGATGACACCGAGACTCAACTCATTAGCAGGACTGATGACAACTACAACCCAAAGGCCTTTCGTCCACCTCTGCATGGAGGAGGTGGAGGGAGGGGACCAACGGCCCGACAGTAGCCGCCCAAGCCCGCCCGGCACCATTCCGCAGGGACCGAGGGCACTGCTACTGCACTAACAGCCCAGAGGGGGAATACATGGCCAAAATCAATAGTTGATCATCAGAGGAGGCCCACCCAGCCTCGGGAGGCAGATACGGCCGGTCGTATTTCTGAGAGTACTGGAAGCCATTCCGCAAAGACCCCTCAGTTTGTCGTCATGTCGGTTCAAGGAGATACCCACTGGAGTCAACCTTTCCGCGGTGCTTAGCGGCACAGAGCGGGCTTACAGTGGACCCAAACTGGAGTTGCAGGCCTGCGGTTCACCGTGGAGTGTGGAGTGTGGCGCGTGGACACGATAATTTCCCCACGTCTTCAGTTCTTCACACCATCACCATCGACAGACAGACGCGGTCCAACTGGTCTCCCAGGACCAGGCTTTGATGAATTTCGGTCAGCCGCTGTGTGGCCCCGAGAGAAGAAAGCAACATGTTACAACTAAGCGACGCGTCCCTGCCGTCGCCTCGGTGTGACCCGGCCGAGAATACCTAATCGCAATATCCCGTGCGCCGACTCGCAACGAACCCAGCGAGGCCAAACAACAAACATTGAAGGAACTATTGGATACAGATATCGGGGCTTGGTGGGAGGGTGCTCATTCCTCCGTCTTGTTCTTCTTCTTCTTCTTGCCGCCACCGCCGCCGCCTTGAGGCATGGCAGAGGTGGGCTGCTTCTGGAGGTGGACAATCAGCCGTGTCCACGACTCCTCCTTGTCCCACTCAAAACCGGCCAGGTACGGGTTGTCGAGCTCATCGTCCGACTGGGCAGGGTAAGTTAGCTGTCATCCGGCCAAGTGGACACGGGGTGACGTAATGGATGGTGGTACTCACCCGCTTTTTGTACGCCTTGTGGATGGCATCCAGCGCATCCTTAATAGTGACGCCCTTGAGATTCCGTGCCGTCACCTCCATTCCCAAGGGGAAGTGCAGGTCAATCCGCTTGACCGGGGGTTTTGTCAGGGGCAGCTTCAGAATGGCGGGGTCCTCCACTGTCCCAGAGCTCTTGTTGATCTTCCTGCAGAGTCCATCACTGTCAGCCGACAGGGCTCCTTTATGCGCCGACTCCTTATGGGCGCTACGTTGGGGGCCACTTCGGGTGGGTACTACTCACCATCCGGTGTACCGGGTCTCGATGGCAAGCTCAAGTTCAATGCCCTCCTTCTCTATACGATGCCACTGTCAGTATGGGAGTCAAGCCTGCCAATACCCGTGAGTAGAAACCTACCAAGGTCGTTGATATTGTACACTCCAGGGGCGGCGGAGCTTTGCCGGCGGCCTTCCTTCTTGGGAGGCGACGAAGACAAGCCTTCGACGGCGGAGTCGACCTTGGTGAGCGGTTCTGTCATATTGGCTACTTGGCTGTGTCGAATCTGGTGATGACCAGGTGATGACGTGGTTAAGCTATGCTGAGAGATCCAAGTTAGCCATGGTCCGACCAGCCCGAGCGATGAAGCTCATCCACCGCATCGTGCTGAACGATAGGCGAGAATGCTCGCTCTTATATCTACGGGAGAGGGCAACGAACCTTGGAGATGCGCAGGTGTTGATGGATTAGAGTCAATGTTTGAGGGGGAGTTTGAGGGTGAGAGATGAAAGGTGTAAGTGAGGGAGAGGGGGAGGAATGGACTAGAAGAGGGGGAGGTCGGCCCTGTTATGTATCCGAAGACGGGCAAGTGCTGTACCTAAGGCACTTGCACTTGCACTCTTTGAAGAGGTGTAACCCAGGAACTAGCAGAGGTACCTCGATTCGGCGTCCCTGAAGCGCTGTCGTCAGACCGAGCGGGGTAAATGGGTAATGGGATGACGGCCAAACAGCGCTTCGCTGGCTGCGACGTCTGGGAGCCAGGTGCGGACGGCTGGATCGCGTGACTCCAGGCGGTGCTTCAGGATGTACTTCGTACTGGGCGTGAGCCTGCCTGAAGGAAGGCGTCACGCACACCTTGGGAACGCGCCAATTGGGCTTAGCGCCACGCTGCTGCAACCACTGCAGGCCTGCAAGCAGTTGTTGTCAGAGTCTGGGGTAAAATCCGGGGAAGCTTGTCGCGGCCCCACAGAGTCGCAGAGGATGGAACCGGCGCGTGCAGCACAACGACTGGCTTTGCGAGGGCATCTCTTGTCAATTGGGGCAATTGGAGCGGATTTAGAGGCGATTGGGAAGCGTTTTGGCCGGCTTGTAGAGGGCGCTTTGAGATAGGTGGTTGCGGAGGGACGCAGCATGTTTGGGGGGGTGGGTGGTGCACTGGTGTCACCCGTGGTGTGTGGCATGCTTGGACATGACGCGAGATCGCCCAGTTGCCCCTCCCGGAGCCGTCGGCTTCGTCGTCAAAGTGGAATGGTGCCCCCAGTCCACCAGTCCAGCACAGGATCCAGACCCCGCGCCGCCCGGTGCATGATACCATACATGTTCCGGTGAAACCTTGACTGTTCAAGCGCGGGACACAGACGAGGCCTCAATTGGTTCAGGGCATCAATGTGTATTGCTCGCTCATGAACAACTATTCCCCGCATTGGCTGCAGGCTACCCATTTGCAGCAGCAGCGCAATCGAAAGGATGGGCGGGACGCCGATATCGTTGGCACCAAGAGACGGCATCACGCGATGGTGCCTGACTGCCTATACCAAGATTCAAGATGTGAACCCCTGGATGACTCCCGTCACCAATGATACGAGTCGCCTGCCCCGTCTCTTCTCATTTCGAAGTACTGTAAGCCGCTACTGATCTGGTTCCTATTGCTATTATTATCATAATCCCCCATCGCCAAGCAGGTTGCATCGACTAGATGCACTCCTAGCTCAGATCATTTACTGCGATGCCCAAGGGCGGGCGGGGCCTTCTCCCATTGACGTTGTGTCGACATCAACCCGGAAACAGGTTGCAAATGCCATGGGGATCTGAGCGAGACACCACGTCGGGTTAATGATGATCTGTGCAACCGCCAGGTTCCTGCTACGACAGTGGCCAACTTGCTTCCCCGGAGCCCTTGTCCTGATACCTTATTCGAGATCATGGATCAATGGTCTCCTAAGGGTATTCGCAAATGGTTACCGCCTGTGTCGGGGCAGCAACGGAAGTGGTCGTGGCCCCGTGGCGGGCTCAGGCCACTCATGAGACGAGTGGGGTGACGACGGCGATGCTCCGATGCTGCCGTCAGGCCACGAGATATGACGTCCCCCATCTAATGTGCACGTGGAGAGGACTTGACCAACATAAAAAATATCAATCTCATACCAAAGACCAGCCCATTTTATCCATTGAATACCTTACCCATTCCGACGGGGCTTGATGCGACATACACCTACGGTAGGTACGGATGGGTTACGTCAGGAGTTGGATACCTAACTAGTAGGTACCTGTGCGGTCTGGTGGGGTCCTCCTTCCCGTGGATGGTGAGCACCATCGGTTGAGGTAGGAGCGGACGGGCAACTGCACGGGTGACTAAAATCACAGCCAGCCCATAATTCAGAGCTCCTAACCATGTAACTCGAATTCCCATTCTCCATCACTCCGTTGTGTTTACCAAACCGCTCCGAATGCTGCATACGAGATGCTTGCTCTAAACCTAGCAGGTCGACGTTCCGGTCCCCGTCTTGCCGCCACTTCGTTCCGGGATGGGGCGAGTCCCTCCACAGTGACAGCTGTGGCTGGTGAGGCCTTGCCACAAGACTTGATCAACCTCTTGTGGGCGTTGGCCTCTGACGATTGGTAGAGTAGTCTCAGAGGATCTCGCCCTGAAGTCAAACTCACTTAAGCATATCACTTCCATGCCCGAGGGCAAGGAGTTGCAAGATGATGTGCAGCCGGGAAAGGTGGTCCCGCATGCCTCAATATTGTGGTGCGGAGAGATTCGTCAGTCGTGGCGACGTGCAATCGAAGACCCTTGGTTGGGCCCACCGACTGGCCCCCGACGACGCGTATCCTCCTTCCCATGCGAGCTTCTTTGCCCCCTTGCTTTTCAAACCGCCATTCGCAACGGCATCGAAAATATTGATTCGCCATTGCAGCGCCCGGTAGCCCCATGGTACTGCTCCTGATCTCCACTGGCTTTCTTTTCCCCCCCTCGCTGACGCACTCGAGGCCGCCTGTTGAAGAAGTTTAACTTAATCGCACCTTCTGGTGGTGAGGGACGCGCAACCCCCCACCCGATTTGCAAACGTCACCCCTTTCGTCGCTGGCCACGAGCCGACGAATTTTGTCAAGAGGCGGGCTTTGAACGATTTCCGATATTCTCTTCCATATTGTTCCTCGAGATATGCCTTTCTTAACCCTCCTGTCGTCGGAAAATGCCAACAGCACCGGGCTAGTATTCCCTCACTCCGTCATGAACAGATATGCCGCCCACAGACAACCCTGAGTCTGAGCACAGACTTGGGTCCCCATTGCAGCATGACGCACAGATAGTCGCCATCAAGCCCCCGCTTCCAAATCTGTCATTTTCGAGGTCTCGTGAGGAGAGCATCGAAATCCAGGTGCCCCACGTTATCGCCGGCGCTCTCGTCTCTGCCTTTGCCGCCACTCTGGCCGACGAGCTTGGCAATGAGCTCCTCACACACTACTACCTCTCCGACCAGCGGGTGCGGGTGAACCTCGATCGTGTCTTTGACGGGCTCATGGCCAAATTTACCGGCCAGATCTGGGATGAGCTGTGGGATTTTTACTATGCCTCCAACTCGGAACATGCACAGCAACTATCCCTTCTCTTTGAGGGGCCCGTTCGCCAAATGATACTGGCCCTGAATGGTCCCGAGCTTTCGCGATGCGTGCTCGATCGCATCGGTCCCGGCTTGTCCCGTCGACCGGTCACTTGGACAGGGCTGCAATCCGGAATAGACCTGGGCCTGGCTTTGCAGCTTGTCTGCCGCTGGTGGCACCATCAGCATTCATCTCGCTCGCCGGGAGGGAATCCTGACGACATAGCCAGCACCATCGGCCGGCACACAGTCTCGGGAGGGGCATTTAAGAATCTTGTCAGCCAAGTGCGAAAGGTGCTCTACACGCCACACTACGTCCAGATGCACCTCATGGACTCGGCCGTGTGGGATATCGTTACTAAACGACAATGTCAATATCCACCACCTCCCGATGGGTACCATATTCTGCAATTTCGGTTCGAGTGCGATCCTCGCCAGCGCATCATGGATGAGGGACACGTGGATGTTGGCTCGTTCCCTGCCATCATTGGCACGGCCCAGAAGTGCTTGCTCACGACCATTTCCGAATACGTGGAACAGCATTGGCCGAGGCGTGGGCGGGTAGCTCTCGGCTGTGTGGGAGAGGCACTGACAAGTGCAGCCCAAGCCTTCCAACAGGGCCAGCCATTTGCGGGTATGTCCGTCTGGGATGATGGCGATCCGCAAGCAGCGCTGTCGCCTGGGCTGCGGCTTGTCCATGTTGAGGTCGAGGAGGGCGTGATTCGCATGAGTGTATCGGCCTGGATCCTCGCCCTCGTTGAGATTCTGCAGCAGATGGCGTGGACTTGTGCAGAACTGAGCTCGTCCCCATTTCCGGAGGCCGTGTCGGAGTGCGCCCTACAGATCACCGATTGGGATCACATGAAGGATTCAACATTTGTCAATTGCAGCCTGGCACATCGAGCGGTGCCAGCAGGCGAAGGCGCACCATGGTTGCAGCAGCGACGCGGCGCCGTCGTTGCTCCTGGGTTTCCCATAGAAGAGCATATACCACCAGACTTAATGTGAAACTTACCAAAGACCAGTATCTTTTTATTCAGACAGCTAGATCAGGGAACACGGTCACGGGGCAGCTCGTTTTGAGCGTCTCTTGCGACCAGGAAAATAATCTCAAGGAACACCGCCCCAAATTCGATTTCAACACAATACTACGTAGTACGTAGTGTACAAGATCTCCGGGTCGTCAGCAAATACCCTGACTGCCCTGGCGATCACCGTGCCAGCGAGATGCTCGGGCCCATGGGCTTCGCATCGTCAAGAAGCCCTACGAGATAGAAACGAACATTTCTTTCTCGACAATTCCAATGCTAGCACAGTTATTATTGATATAGACTCAGGCCCAAAAGGCGTTTCTGCCGGCAGTTGGCCGCGCGTATTTCCGCGTCTCGATGCCTAAAGTGGTAACAGTATAACGCCGCGAGTGGAGCGCGGGTTGACGAGCCGTCCGCAACTCCGCAGGCTGTGGTCCGCAGAGCCCGTGACCCGTTAAAAAATGGGCATACGACTGCGGACAATCTCACCTCCCGTCTGGTATTCCATTGGAAAACTTCACTCTGGGGCTCTCTTCAGGTTCATGCAGAGGAACGCCTGGCACTGCTGCGATCTTGGTAGCCATGTCCGGATTGGACATTGAGCAGCGCACCGCTGGGGTCACCAATGGCCACGGCTATGGCTCGCTCACTTCTCCCAATGACCTGTCGGGCGAGGCGACGAGGCAGCCTGTCGACAGTACGAGTACACCGGTCGCCCAGACAGAAGCCGCCAACAAGGCTTCCAGACGCGCTCTAGCACCGGATCTGCTTCGCGGCACCCTCATGGTCCTCATGGCGCTCGATCATGTCCCGCTTGCCCTCGGGACCTTCAGGCACGGCACGGGTCAGACAAGCGAGGCCGACGGCGAGGTAGTTCACCAGTGGAATCGCGCCATCGCCTATACCATGCGCACAATGACACATCTGTGTGGTCCCGGATTCACATTTCTCCTGGGCATGGGGGTCGTCTACCTAAGTGAGTCGCGCTCGAGACTTGGATGGTCGTCGGCGAGACTGCTGAGGTACTTTGCGGTGCGAGCCCTCGTGTTGACGGGCATCACGGTGCTGATGGGAGTCCTCTTTACGGGCGGGAGGGTTTGGTTCTTGAACATGGTCCTGTTCTCTTTGGCGATTGATCTGTTTCTCGCCGGATTGCTGTGGATCCTCGTGAGGAAGACGGAAGTGGCACTTGCTTGTTTTCTGGCCAAGCGAATCTCCACGCTGCCATCGAGCGACCAGGAAGCGGAACCGTTGCTCCATGAGGAGCAAATCGAAGAGGAGACTTGGGCACGAGCGCGAAAACTGTCGCGGTGTGTCCACAATGTCTCACTTTTGGTCGTCGCAGCTGTGACAATCTGGTGGAACATTTGGTTGTCACCCGACGGTGGCCATTGTCGCGACTCTATGAGAAGCTCGGCAAAGGAATCATCGCGTAATACACTCGGAAGCCCCTTGTTTCGACTCTGGTTCTGGCCGGTCACGGACCCCGAGTCCCGCATTATATCGGCATTCCCACCTCTTGCCTGGCTCTCCTTCTCCATTCTAGGCCTTGTGTACGGGCGCATTCTGTCCGCTAAACGTCGGAGTCGCGAGGTGCTCGCTGTCGGATACGCCGTTGCTGCGGCTGTCTTTGCACTCCTCTTTGTGCTGACCCGTGTGCTCCGGTTTGGAAGCCTCTCGGAGGACTGCATGCAGACGCCGGAGCACCGGGCACACCCGAACGCGAACCCCTACCTGGTCTCGCCAGAGTCCTTCTTCTACGTGATCAAGTATCCACCCGACATCCCCTTCTGGTCCTTTACGCTTGCCGGCAACCTGATCCTACTGGCCGTCTTCGAGGCAATACCCCCCAGCGTCGCCAGGCGCCTCACGCTGCTGTTGGATCTCGGCTCTTCGGCGCTCTTCTTCTATGTCTTTCATTTCATACCCGCCTTCGCCATTGGCTTTTCTCTCGCCGCCCGTTTTGGCCATGAGACGGACGCCACAGACCCACTGAGACCTGACAAAAAGCAAATGGCCATCAGCAGCATCACCGTCCTCCTCGCAACATGGGCTGCGGTCATCCTGCTCATGTGGCCCCTGTGCCGGTGGTACGGGAGGTTCAAGAGCAGTAGGCCAGCAGATTCGGTCTGGCGATTTTTTTGACGAGGCAAGACACACAGGACTGTTTGCTGCCAGGTCTCAACATCTGTTCCCGTTGACAATTCTTGGCGTGGAGAGTCACGTCACAGCGACGGCTGGGGGTTCAGCTGTGATCAACCCCAGGGAGGGATTTGAAATTGGGACTAGAGCGACCGGGGGCCACATCCGGCCGGGGGCAGGTAAACCACTGGCTCACATGTTGTCCCAACGCTGCATTACACTGAGACAGGGCTAGCTCTGGGCATGGTTTCCTAGGTGGTAGCGTCAGCATACTACGTGCAGTACCTGCTACTGCCTGCCGCTCTGTGCGTGCGGAGTACGGCGAGTACAAAGCACGAACAACACTATGATGCATTATTGCCCGTACTACCTATAAAGGAACGCGACAACGGCGTCAGGGTCATGAGACAACAAGCCGCCCATCGACAGATGACACAGCCCAACCAGAGCACTGGGACCTAGTGCTGCGTTTGATTGAGCACTGCCACGCTTTAAAATTTTGCCGTTAAACCCCAATGGCAGAGGTGTCCGAGGGTATCCGTAGGCAATTACGGATAGCGATGGGTTGGTCCTCAGGATTTCTGAGGAGGGTGTGTCCAGTCCGCTTCATCATTGCCGGGGCCCATCTCGGTCAGTTCTCAGTCACAGCAAAGTTGCTAATAATAACAAATGATTTGTCCTCCCCAAAAGGAGGAGTGAACGAGGAGTTGCCAGCTTTGCATCAGCCGGTGTCAGTAACAGGAAGGCATCGACTCGTACCCTAGGGAGCGACAAATCATAAAATGTGTCTGACTGCATTGGGAGATCAGACTAGGACAGGATGGGTATTGATTGGGTAAGCCACAGCGCCATCAAGGCAGGCTATGTACGAAGTACGAGTGTGTATGTACAATACATGGCGTGTGCTACTGTCACACTGTTATGTATCACGAATACGGAGTATATCTATGCTGATCTACAATGATGTGGGGGATTGTCCGCTGTCGAGTCACCGGATGGCGTCCATGTTTGCCCAATATCGACATGCGGCTGGCTATGGCTTGAACTCTGACACCTCCATCGAGGATCCATCCCATGCCAGATGTTCCTTAGCGCTATGCAAGGACCTGTGGATGTGACGGGTACGAGTACCATGAGGGAGGGACTCGGCTCGGGATGCTCTACGAGTACTATATACGTATCAAGCACTGTCTCGTTGGGTCTATATAAGAAGGATGGGCCCATGGGGGAGCGTCCCAGGAGGTTTCCCGAGCAGCCATACCAGCTTCGCCATCCTGGCCCATTGATCCAGGTATCGTTGCTTTTTCTGCTTCTTCTCTCTTGATAAGGTATATAATTCTGCATATTCCAAGACAGCGAAACGAATCATGGCCACGGTCAAGGGCTGCCACCTCGTGGGCAGCGTCCCCCTCGCGGACACGGAGACGGTCTTCAAGACATGCACGCAGGCCATGCCCGGGCGCCTCAAGCGGCTCCCGGACGGCGAGACGGGGGCGCGGCAGTACTTCATCGCGTGCCAAGGCCTGCTGTTCCCGCCGGCGGTGCAGTGCGCGTTCAACCTCAACAAGCTGCCCGAGTTCCGCGACTTCACGGCCGAGCAGGTGGACGAGGGCCTGCGGCTGCTGGAGAAGGCCGACATGAAGACGGGGTACGACGACGCGGCGCTGGCTGGCTACGCCGTCTTCCGGCAGCTCAAGCGCGACGGCGTGATCCCCGCCGACGTGCGCTTCCAGGTGTCGCTGCCTGCGCTGGGCAGCGTCGTCAGCGTCTTCGTCCAGAAGGCGTTCCAGCCGCGGGCCGAGCAGCTGTACGAGGCGGCCATGTTCGACGCCATGCGCAACATCCAGGACGGCATCCCCCACGGCGAGCTGGCCATCCAGGTCGACCTCGCCGTCGACATGTTCCACTGGGAGGGCGCCTGGGGCGATCCGTGGTGGGGGGACAGGGAGCACCTGGTGGGCTACGTGGCGCGCATGGCCGACCAGGTGGACAAGGACGTTGAGCTGGGCTTCCACTTCTGCTACGGTGAGACACGAGACCCTCCTCCTGCCTGAAAATCCCCAGGCTGCCCGGCTATAGGGAGATCCACTGACCGTTGGTGTTCCTCCTCCTCCCCCCAGGCGACATGGAGCACAGGCACCTCATCGAGCCGCAGTCGCTCAAGGGCGTCGCCGACTTCTGCAACGCCATCCTCGACAAGGCCCAGCGCCCGGCGTCGTTCGTGCACTGCCCCGTGCCCCTGAGCGCCATGGACAAGCTCGACAGCTACTTCGAGCCCCTGGGGACGCTGGCGCCGCGCCTGAGGGCCGACGGCGCCGACCTGTACCTGGGGGTGGTGCACGAGAACAAGATGGACAGCACGCGCGCCATGATCGAGGCGGCCGGCAAGGTGGTGCCCGAGTTTGGCGTGGCCACCGAGTGCGGATGGGGCAGGACGCCCGAGAAGCACGTCCAGAGCATCCTGGACATCTCGACGGCCGTGTCGCAGCCGCATGGGGAGCCGCCTGCGGTAGCGGCGCAGGAGCGCAAGAAGAGGACGAGTTACAGGGGGCGTCTGTCCAGCCTGTTCAAGGTGCCCATGAGGCTGGCCAGGGGCAGGGCGTGATATGGATTTGGGGGGGGATGGGGGTTTCAAAGAATCGTGTGCTCGCTCACAGCCTGCCTGTACTGTCCTTTCCTGTACTGACACCCAACACGGTATGTAATCATGACTTGTCTCATAGTAATATAGTAGCTTCAATGTGACCCCGTGTGTTGATTGATACCCACCCCGCCAAACGCCATTATCCAGAACGCATCCATGTCATCTCCCAACCGAACTCCTAATCTCAGCTCCTGCGCGACGTCGAATCCATCTCGTACGACTCGACCGGCCCAGAGTGCCACCCCATCTCCTGCTGCCCTGGAGACATGGGCGACACGGTATAGGCCTGCGTCGTCGACCCTGCTGTGCTGGCCAGCTCCTGGGCCTGGTGGTACGGCACGTAGCGATCCGCCGCGGAGTGCGTCTGCAGCTCGGGCGTCCGCGTCTGGTGCGGCATCTCGGCGACGGTCAGCGTGTGGCCGTCGGGGCCCAGCTTGACGAGGTCGGTGCGCGAGTCGCCCCCGTGCAGCTCCGGGTGCCCGGGGTACGGCTCCGCCGGTGGAGTCTGGTCCGCTGCTGCTGCTGCTGCTGATGCTGCCGCTGCCTTCTTCTTCTTGCGCCGGATGAAGATGGTGATGCCCGCGACGAGGGCCACCGCGACGGCACCGCCGAGGACACTCGCCGCGACCGTGGCCGTCTTGTTGGAGCCTCCTCGTCCTCCTCCTCCACCGCCGTCTTTCTTCTCGCCATTGTTGGACGAGTCGTCGCCCCCGTCCTCGGGCCCCGAATCACCACCACCGCCCGCCCCTCCCGTCTCCTGCGGGCCCGATCCTCCTCCCGGCCCCGTGCCGGACTCGGCCGCCGGGTACGTCTCGGAGACGGTCTCGGTGACGACGGGCTTGGCCTCGCCCGCCGCGGCGCTGCAGTACAGGTCGAGCACGTCGAGGGCGGAGTTGACGGCGTCGGTGGCCGTGACGTCGCAGTGGCCCTTGACGCCCGACGTCATCGTGTACGACACCCTGGAGCGCATCCCCGACTTGAGGCAGACGCAGGATGCGAGGGCCCCGGGCCCCGTGCCGCAGAAGGAGTAGGTTTGCTGCGGGAATGGTCAGAGATCCTGATGGGTAGACGTTGCGACGGGGAGGGGCGGGTTTGGTTGGGCGGGACGTACGTCAAAGACGGCAGCCGAGACGCCGGATCTGGCGCATTTGCTCAGGCTCTTGTACCGGGGCAGCGCGGTGATGTAGTAGGACACTGGCAGGCCCCATGTTAGCCAGGACGCTGGCGGGAGAAGGGGGCGGCAGAAAAGGGGGAGGGGGGGGACTGACTATCCCCCGAGGGGGTTGCGGGCGTGGCAAACGACGTGGTCCCGTCATTCATGGCACAGTACTCGCTGTAGAAGCCGTACGCCGACGTGACATCCTCGTTGTTGGAGCACGAGCTGCGCACGTACAGGCTGATGGTGCGGCTCACCGACTTGACGACGTTGTCCTTGCCGCAGACGCAGGGCGCGAACAGGTTGGCGGCCTCGGGGCATCGTGATATGGACTGTTGTGTTTCTGGGCATCAGCCTTGCTGTTGCGCCTCATTCGGGGGGAGGGGGGGCGTAGATAGGGGGAGGATAGGGGGGAGAATGGAGCAGAAGGAGTCTACCAACCTCTTGCATGACGGCGGCAGAGAGCCCGTTGGAGGCGCAGGGCGGCAGCCAGGCCATCTGGGACAGGTCGGTGATGTAGGCATTGACAATGTTGGCGGTCGGCGTCGAGAAGTCGACCTCCAGGCCCGGGTTGCAGTACTGGTCGAGCATCTGCGAGGCGCTGCGCTGGTCGTCCGAGTCGCCCACGACGCGGCAGCCCTGGTTGACGTCGCTGGACATGGACGACGAGACCACGTCCAGCAGGCCCGTGTTGGAGCAGATGCATGACTGCAGCTCGTCCTGCGCCTCGCCGCAGCTGGCCGAGTACTTCTGCGCGTTGATGGCGTAGGTGATGGCGTCTTGCACGCACGGCGCCTGTTGGGGGGGGAGGTCAGAGTCACCGCATCTCGACAGGGAGAGTTGCTACGGATTCAACCACGGAGAATAGTACGTACGAGGAGGCTGTAGGGCGCAAGGTCCGTCACATATTCGGCGTCGGCAGCGCGCGCAGCGGGCGCGAGCAACCCGACGAGGAGCGACAGGGCGTCCAGAAGCCGCATGTCGGCAACTTCGCGCAGGGTAAACGGGGCAGATAACGACACAGCGCGCGCGAGGAGGCGATTCACGGGAGTTCAAGGACGGGTGAAATCCTTGGGCCCCGGCGAGGCGACGGCTGAAGTCGCGCTCAACCGCTTCATCCCGCTCATGGACTGGCGCGTCTTGGCACAGGCGTTTTTTGCACTGAAGCCATCGAGGGCCCCCTGGCAGCTGAAAATTGCAGTCTGGCGCGACCACTGGGGTATTAATACGCCTTGCCGCTTTGGCCCGTCGTTGGGTAATAAAGCATCATCCTATTACTACTTCATATCGTAGACGCGCATGACCACGGCTGTTTCGTTATCATCAGGACGCTCACACACGTACGTAGGGGCATCGACATCTAGTCCTGATCCCATTAAATTGCGTTGGTATTGGTAAATGATGATAAATGACACTCCAGCCCGGGCAACCGACAGAACAGGCCGGGAATACCTCCTCGCTATGAGGTCTTCTGTTTCGGCGCCGGCGACAGACACTTGGCAATCCCCCGAACCGCCACGCCCAGCACCATGAGGACCTCCAGGCCCAGCAGTCCCACCCACACAGCATTGAGAATGCGCTCCTCGTGACCGTACGCAAAGTCCTCCATCATCTCCAGAAGCATGGGGTAGGTGTTCTGAACCACCAGGAACGCCTCCAGGACGTATATCGTGAACCAGATGTGCCTTTTTGCGGTGCGTCAGCAATAATTCCACACTGAACCAGACTGGCACGAGTCCGGTCAGACGAACGAACCTGTTCTCTCTCGTCAGGCGCGTCCACTGGAAGGGCGTTTCGCTCTGCGTCTGCGACACCTGCACAGAGAGGACGAGGCCGATCAAGACAAAGGCCCCCAGGAGGAGCAGCCGCTGGTTTGGCGAGGGCTCGAAGTCGAGGAGCGCATCCATGGCGGGTGGGCTGGGTGCTTTGTAGCACTGGAATCCCCCCAAGGTAGCGGTGACGAAAAGTTTCGGACAGGCGCGGCACACAGAGGCCACTGCGACAGTGGTGATTGGGCCAGGCACCAGAAGGGGAGGGGTAATCGTTCGTGGGATCGATGTTCAATGCGGTGAAGGAATGAAACTGCAGCGATTGTTGAAACCTCAAGGCGGAATGGACCTAGGCGCTGGGCTGGTTTATGGGGAAACGGGGGGTATATGCGTGGCCGAACGGGGGCCAGATTCACCGCCGTCCAGACCCTGCAAACCCCGTCTACTAAGCCTGCATGAATATTGGCCTGGGCTCTGGCCTGTTGAGGATGTCAGCTAGCCGATTATCCGGGGTAATAGCATGAATCGCGGCACTGGAAGCATAATGGATCATGCCCTTCTGTTCATGCGATTTTGTGGCCCAAGGGGGGAAGCCATAAAGGGGGAGAAATTCCCCATCTCGGGAATACTAATAATGGATCGGCCTAAGCACAGGCATCATCTGTTGTACCACCTGAGAAGAGAGGCGTAATGGAGCAATGCTAGTAGGGTCCTCTGCTTTAGCTTGCAGCAGCAGCAATGCAGTGACAGCTTGGTCAACTCCGCTCCAGTGCAGCGACTGCGAGTGGCTCAGGTACCCGCGGAAAAAAAAGAAGTTCTTGACATTTCACTCTTCTGATGAAGGTGGCCGTTGCTGGATTTCTACCATCTACGGATAGCCCAGCACTATTTGTTGTTGGTCCCAAGCCCAGGCCCTCTGCTTTCATTGGGATATCGCCGGGACGGCTACCGCATTCCCGTCGTCCCGGATGGCGACGGGGATTTACCATTCCGTAACGACCCCGTCGCCTTCGTGCGGCCCCAAGTAGTACCGCGTGTGCCGCGTTCAATTTAGCCTAGGTCCTTGGTCCACCACGGCCTCTACTCGTACGAGCATCGCCTACAGGCCCGAGTTGCCTACGTTGGAATGTTTCCATATATTGTTCTAGAAGTCAATGGAGATCCCGGACCGAGATGAAGCCTTTAGGTATTGTCCTCAAACCTCCGACGAGGCCGCCAGCCTTGCACGTCTAGTACAATGATACCTTGGACGACTAGAACGCGGGATTGATCCCGTCATATCCGGGGTTCTCAAGATGCGCCCTGAGGAGCATCCCCGGCCAGCTCGAGCTCGGATGCTTCTCCGTACTGGGCCACGTCAACTTGTCCACCTTGTCCGGAATCTTAGCCGCCTGCCTCACGACCGCATCGCCCAAAGCCTTCTCGATCTCCAGCCTGGGGAGATGCGTCTGGATCTCCGCGCAGAAATCCCGACCGCCCATCTCATCCCGGAGGCCCGGGGAGAAGTCCATCTTAACCGCCAGACGGACCAGCCGCGACAGCGGATCGATGCGCTCCGCGATCCCGGGGCTCGTGTGCACGGCGATGGCTGTCCAGGCCCGGTGGCTCCGTTCCGGGGATATGCCATGCGAGATGAGGTGCGCCTTTGCGGCGTCGGCGCCCTCGACCTCGAAGCGCTGCCTGCCGTTGTAGAGGTCACTCGCCCCAAGATCGTGGCACACGGTTGACACGAAGAGGAGGGGTAGGTTTTCCGGAGAGGCCCACTCGCTGGCTTCCTTATCAGCCAGCCATCGCGCGATCAGGAAGACCCTGAGGCTGTGGTTGAGGATGGGCTCCGGCAAAGCGTCCTGGACAATGGCCAGGGCGTCGGTGCAGAGTCGAGCTTCGGGGACGCGCTCCAGGACGTATGGGGGGAGGGCAGGTCGATTGCTGTCAGCCATAGCTACAGCTGAGGCCATCGAAAGGAATGTCTCTAATTATGGCCACGCCAGCATCAAACCCAGCAGCGTCGATAAACCTAGAAGCAGACGCTAGACTTGAGTCAAACAGTGAACCAGAAAATGCGCCGATTGCACCATCGAAGATGGGACTCACTTTCCCCACCTCTTAGGTTGCAAACGCAAATGCGGTGTATTTTGGTGGTACAAAGTCGTCTGATCTTCACATGGCCACGCACGGGAGAGATGCTGGGAGTGGGAGCTTGTTCAAGCTGGTCGCGGCTGCCTCACTTTCACATGCGAATCTGTAGAGTCTAGGAAAGAGTGAGGGCATTCCTGAAGATTCTGTATGCGGACACGCCATTAGACCACGACGCTGTGGCTTAGCCACTCCGCACCGCCACTCCTCCAAACATCAGGACACGATGACGTCGCATTCGCCCCGCTCAAGCTGCCTCCCAAAGTTAGTCCACCAGGGCCCTGATCGAGGAGTTCCAGTCGTCATTCCCACACAAAGCACAAGTACTAAAGCCATCTGCTTCTTCTAATCCCTCAAGACGCTTCACTCTTCATCATTATACCCTGATTTTATTTCCGCCACCCGCGACTCCTCACACAACCTCGATCAGCCTTCCCCTCACAACAATCACCCCGCCTTCGAAGCTACCTACCGACAAGTACCTGTCCAACCGCCGTCACAATGGCTAGCAAGGCTACGGTTCACGTGAAAAACGTCTCTGCCGGGACCAGCGACAGCGAGGTGCGCGACTTCTTCAGCTTCTGGTAAGCTTGCCTCCCTCTCACACCCCGAAATGCAGCATAGACTAACGACCCTCCCAGCGGCAAGGTTGCAGACATCAAAGTCACGCAGGAGGGTGAGACCAAGTCGGCCGAAGTGACCTTTGAGAAGGAGACAGCCGCCAAGACGGCGCTCCTCCTCAACAACACCCAGCTGGGCGCCAACCACATCTCCGTCACCGGCAACGGCGCCGACGACAACGGCGCGCCCGCGGTCAACAGCTCGGACCGCGACGACCCCGAGATCACCCAGGAGGAGAAGCCCCGGGCGCGCATCCTCGCCGAGTACCTCGCCCACGGCTACATCATCGGCGACGCCGCCATCCAGCGCGCCATCGAGCTCGACACCCGCCACGGCGTCTCCAGCCGCTTCCTCAACACCCTGCAGCGCCTCGACTCCAAGTACCACGCGTCGGAGCGCGCCAAGACGACGGACCAGACGTACGGCCTGTCGCAGCGCGCCAACAGCCTGCTCAGCGGCCTGGGCTCGTACTTCGAGAAGGCCTCCAACACGCCGACCGGCAAGAAGATCGTCCAGTTCTACACGGACAGCGAGAAGCAGGTGCGCGAGGTGCACGCCGAGGCCCGCCGCCTCGCCGACCTCAAGGAGAAGGAGGCCGGCGGCAGCGCCTACAGGGCCGCCGGGCTCGAGCGCATCTTTGGCAAGGAGAAGGACAGGCCTGCTGAGGAGCAGCCGTTTGATGCCGCTGCCGCCGCGCAACAGTCGACCGCTGGAGAGACCCCTGCCGGTGTCATGGACCCCACCCCCGTCGCGCCTACGGATCCCGTACCCGCGGTTAAGTCTACCGACGAGAAGACTGGTTAAAAAGAAAAAAAGGCTGGTATTTGAAAGGGTCATGGATGGTACTATAGGTACGATAGCATTGGGCGGAGGCTTTTGATCATGAGTTTACGACTTGCTCACGATGGACTTGCGTGGGGTTCCCTAAGTTACTAGGTAGTTAACAATAAGGCGTTTTATCATTCCACATCTGTACAGTTCATGTGTGACTTGGAGGTATGCATGGAAATATACAGGCAGTTGTGAGTTTTGGTTTGCATTATACAACCTGACACCTGTCGATAGAAGTACCCTCAAGCTCAACCTGCCATTCCCCGTCCACTTGTCAGTTGCAGGCTTGCAGTGAGATCGTAACCCATTACACCTCGAAGCTGTTCCACTTTCTCAAATCCCTCAGATGATAATCCCCGCCAGATTATTTCCTCGGTGCCTTTTCAAATTTGCTTTCCAGGGTATCCTCCATTGCACCCTTGGGGTTCGATGTGAGGTTCTAAGCACGGATCCGGTCAGCACGAAAACTCCACGGGAACTATCCGACAGTGTAACATACCTCCAGCTGTGATTTCCCACTCTTGCCTTTCTCGGTGTTTCCGGTTCTTTGACCAGAGGCAGGGGGATCCCGCTGCTGGGCACCGGTCTGGCGCTCGGGTGGGGGAGACTGACGACCTTCAGGCATGATTGCTGTTATTTGATCCTTTTGCTTAATAGGGTGGATAGGTAGTTTGAGATGCGGATAAAATGATTGAAAGGTGAAGTTATAGAAGGTGTTTGGGCTGCTTATGAAGTAGTCTTCTGCGCTATGATTCAGGGCCGATGCCGTCATAGGTCACGGTTACATCATACACCAGGTGTTTGACTTCACCATGATCAAGGACATATCAAGGAACCGCGCACGAGATGGAAAAAGATGGAGAAAGTGATTGGAAACGGGAGCTTTTGCTCCTGAAGTGGATGAGTTCGCCCCATCGTGGTGAGACGGCGGGCGTGATGGTCTGACTTTTGGATTCGCCATTCTATACTCATCCAACTACCAGACTGCCAGACACCTCATTTAGCACATACATTAGGTATCATTGGTGCTTGTAGCTCTGGCGCTATTCAACCAGGCAAGATGTAATATATAAGAATTCTAAACCAATATTTAAGAACAAATTGTATGCATCAAACAACTGGTGACAATCAAGCCAGGTTATCTACAGCCAGTTCGTGATTATGTTAGTCGGAATAATCTCTGCTCAGGAAACGAGAAGCCCGCAAATGCAAATACGACCGCTTGCTTTCCCAACAAATAAAATAAATGAGGAATAGGTTGTTATCGCAAAATATCGAGCAGCCCAATGTTACACGTGGTCGGGGGTAGTAGCCATACCCTGGGCTTCGCGCCAGATTTGTTGCGCCGACGCGTCGAACAACACGTTGAACCAAAAGCATAACTGGAGCCGGGGCTCAATGTCTTCCCAGGAGCGGGATCCGGCCATGCAGTTCTCCGCGATATACTCGGTGTAGGTGTCCTGGAGCTCGGTAGACCTTGCCGCGATGGCCCCCATTATGGCAGCCCACAAGACTAGGTCAGCCACCAAGGCTTCTTCTTCCCAGAGTGAAACTTCCTCTAATGATTGAAGTAGAGGGAAGAGCCTTTTCGAGAGCCGATTCTTCACCCCGGCTTGGGGCGGGGTGGGGTATATGACCATATCGATATACAGCAGAGCGCCAAGTCGGCAGACCTCGCAGAGAACAGTATCCAGGGATGCAGAGATGGAGAAGGGGCCTTCGGTGGTGCCCTCGGTGACTATTTCTTCGACTCCCGTGCTGCTCTCCCCGTCGGCGCTGACGAGATAGGAAGGTACTGAGAGCAAGTTGTGTGATACCCAGTCACAGTTGCCGACAAATGTTTGGGGGTCTTGAAACACCCCAATCCCGAGCCGCTGGGAATGATCAAGCGCGGCAGTCACCTCAGCCAGCACACCTAGGAGCACCCTGAACTTGGCGTCTAGGGGCAAAGCTAATGATGACTCCCGCCCAGGGTCTTCTCGGAACGTGGAGCCGAGTATCTCCAACAGCTCCTCCGCCCTTTCATCTGGCACCCAGACGGTAGGAACTCGGAGGCGCCTCAACGTTCTGAAGCAAGGTAACTTTGGTGCTGTTTGCTTTCGTGCGGCATACACCATGTCGAGCCTACACACATGGTTAGCCGGGTACTATTTGATAAGAAGAGGAGTCTACACCGAGGGGGGCTCACAAAGGAACTACATTGCCAAAGGCAACCGCGTCGATGGCGCTTAGGCCTCCTTTCTCCTCGAGAAGACGGTACATGGCATTCATGTGCTCATCCCCCAAGACTACACGTCCATAGACGTGCATATCTCGGAGCTTGGCCATATGCGACAGAGGGTGAGCCTCACTAGGTGAAGACAGGTCGACATTGTCGTGAACTGCTAATGTGAAGATGGCCATGAAAAGACTCTCAAAAGAGACGGTAGCCGGCGATCTATGGTACTGAGAAATCTCCCGCCGAAGTCTCTCCATAGCTTTAGCCTTAGACTGCAGACGGACGTCTGCAAGTTCTGTCGATGAGATGGGTGTTCCGCGACGGCTGATTTCGTAATGAGATGCGGCGCCAACGATCTGGGCGTAGAATGCTGCTGATGATTCCATCGACCGCCACATCCAGGCCTGAGCAAACTTGTTGGTCCCCGTTATTTTGTCTCCCCATACTGCCCAGCTTCTTGTGTAGGCTGTGGAGAAGGCACTGTCAGCACATACTACCCATATCGAACATGACGGCTGTGAATAAGAAGGGAATAGAATGACACTGTGACGGCCGCACAGACATGAGGGCTTGAGATGTTAGTAGAGGTGCCATACCGTAGTTGAGAATGAAGCGCTCTGCCTTGGATACATAGAGGACGGCCAAAGCATTGAACGGGTCCCAGCTCCTGGAACTGGGGATGCGCTCCACGCGTGGCGGGATGGCCTTGGCCACGGTGGTCTCTTCTGATATCTCCGACGCAGTTTGAGTGCTGTTTCCGCTCTCATTCTTGCGGGAAGCCTTCCTCTGTGGCGCATCTGGACAATACGGTATAATGGTCAACTGCTTCTGGCGCTGCTGCGTCTTCTTGGCGCGAGACAATGACACCGCGGGGGGCCTCCTTGAGGCGTCTCCAGAACGGTGCGCCATGAGATGCGGGAGGGAAGTCGTTGTCGTGTCGTCACGGATGGTAGAGGGACGGGGCATCTATTTGGAGCATAGGAGCAAAGCGGAGAGCGACAAGAGGGCTGTTAGCGAGGATCTGTTGATGAGTGGCGGGATGTCGGCGGGATAGCCTTGAAAAAGTGAGGCACGTGCGGACATTACCACAGTCGTGGGAGAAATGAGACCAGGGTCGTTCGAGTCATTATGCAGTTAAGAGACAAGGGTTCTTGGAGCCCCTGGCCGGCGGGGGGCCGATTCGACGAATGCCTACCAAGAGCCAGGGACATGCAGCCAAGGCTGACAAGCTGAATTCGATCGGGGAGACCCGAAGACCATTGAGTTCGAGGTTGACACTCTGGGACGTAACGGGCAAGTACATGGCCATAAGGGACTCCCCTTTTCTCCAATTATAAGCATTTGACAAGAGTTGCCATGTTCGATGACACCAAGAACAGCTCAGAGTGCGGCTGTTGGATGGTTGGATGGATTCTCCGAGCCAGCCAAGGCAGAGTACGCAATTATGGCCATGCTATCCGTATAACGGATATTGAATGCCGATTAGAGTCGCCCGCTGCCACCCTGTTGTCACAGAACGTGTAGTGGCGTACAGATTAGATTAATGTAAGTCGGGGGGGATGAGGATGCTGTGAGGTTTGGCGGTGCGGTGCGGTGCTACGACTATTACAATCCATATTTTCGACTCTTGCAGGGTGCTCCTTCCTTCTTTGCTCGTACCGGCCTATCAACAGCACGCCCACATCCCTGGGAGCAACCTTAGGTCATTGCAACCACGGCACTTCCCAGTGCCAAATATGGGTTGCTTATATCTTACTCTGTACCTTATCTATTAAGTTATCCAACTTTCCAAGGCCTCCACCTCTTTACTTACCTATTAATAGGAAGCGTGCATTTATCGTGCGCGAGAGGTTAGTGCAAATAGCGCATTCATGCCTACCGTATTCGTACTATGTACATGGCTATGGTCCTCACAGCTTCGGCCCGATAATTTCTTTTCAAAAACACAGCAATGGATACTAGCGAGCGAGCCGTAGCGGAGCAACTTCACTGCCTTGGACGTGTGCCTCCAGATAATCCGCTTACCGTGACCCTCCTCGTGAAATATAGGCGTACCTTCCTGGTTCCTTCACCAATCAACCCGCCTCCAAGTACTGAGGAAGGAGGTATCCGAGCATACTCCTTTCCGTACTTCGTACCTCGTAGTATGCCATACTCTTGCAATGACGCAGTGGCCTATTTGTACACGGCACTTTCCTCTTTAAGAGCCCGTGCAAAAGCTTATTTCATATCTAGAATCAATTCACTTTAAGATCAAACATCTATCTGTTGAAGCGGATCTATTACGCTTGTTGTGGGTGCCATTCCTCGAGCTACTTAGGTACCTACTTACGTCCCTGTAAATTAAGTTGTGATTACATTTAGCGCCAGTGGAGCGATCTACATCGGTGCACGGTGCATGATGGGTGCCGCCAACTGCCAAGTGCCAACCCCGCGCCCTGGTGCGTGCCCCCAGCTACACTGCTACAGTGTACGTACCAGCCCCAGTGCGGCCCGATATCAACCGTCCTTCCACCTTGTCCCTCGATCCATCCAACCTCCTCCACCTTCACCCCGTCTCGAAGCTGCGTCGCTTGACGTTTAATGTCCGGATCTTTTATCAATGAAATCCCGGGTCTAGGACACACCCACCCATTTTAGAATTCATTTCCTCGTCGCACCGCTCTCGCCTGGTGCATCTGGCGCTGACTCCTCTGCTTTATCGTTCTTTCTATCCCACGAAGCGCCGTGCATCTCGCAAACTTCCAACTTGCCAGCGTCCATCATGCCCGACCTCAACTCAGTACCGCCGTCACCCCGACCCCTTGCCGCTGGCCTCCGCCAGTCTTCTCAGCAGATGCCCCCTCCATCAATCCCTCCATCGCCCTCCTTGAACATCCTCCCGTCGAATCAGAATGCCGTGAACCAAGACACCCCATCATCGTCGGCCACCAATACGCCCCAGATCCCCCCGACGTCACATCCCGTGCAGCCCCAGCCCCAGCCTGCATCCTTGAACCCGAGAGAGGCACCCGTCGAGTCTGGCCCCGGCCCGCTACGACACCCCCGTCCCCTCACTGCATCAGAGCTGCATGTTGAACTCGAGAAGGAACAAGAGGCTGTCGTAAGCATCTATACCCAAGAGGATGTTTCGTCGTGGTGAACTGACTAAAGTAATCAGGTCAACCGCCTAACTCGCGAGCTTTCACTACTGCGAGCCGCCCAAAACGCATCCGTGGTATCCAACACGTCCTCGACTTCGGCCACCACCTCGACCCACGACCCCATCTCCGAGCCCCTCCTCTCCGGCTCCGGCTTCACGATTCCCACAACACGAAGACACCGCAGGACATCCTCATCGACATCACAGAGTCTCGCTAACCAGCCTCCGTCGCCGTACGAGACTCGGACCCACGGTCGACCGCCTCAACCCATCTCCATGTCGCGCCAGGGCAGCACTGCCTCCCGACGAAGCCGGACCGGCTCCCCCGCGCCCCAGAGCAGCTTGGACCCGTCCAGCTACTTCCACCACCAGAGGATGCCTCCGCCATCGTCCATCCCGATGACCGGTAGTAGCGCGACCCCGCAGACCAGCGATCAGCTAAGTCCCGGCATGATGCCGGCCACTGTGCGTTACGAGGAGACGCAGCACTTCCGGGGCGAGCTTGAGGCGGCCAAGACTGAGAATGAGCTCCTCAAGAGGCGAATCCGCGAGCTGGAGAGGCTGGTTCAGGAGAGGCGGTCCAGCAGCGCCAGCCGGCCTAGAAGCGAGAGCGTGAGCACAACGGCGAGCATGAGTGTCGCACCCTCTGGCGGGGCAAGCATCGCCGGACCGCGGGAGAGTGCTCCATCGAGGGTGGAGAGAGACCGCGGCAGCATTACCGCGCAAAGCGTCTCGAGCCTCGGCGTTGGCGTGCCCGAGGACGAAGTAAAGGTTGGCGAGAGCGCAGCCAGCTCAGGGCTGAACAACAATCAACCATGATTGTTTGATTTTATGTATATGGGGTGTTAGGGACTGTTTCTGGTTCTTTGCTGGCCTTGGATGGTAAAGTAGTCACATTGAGAGCGGTCATTCATTTTGAACAGGGCTATGGTAGCGGCTGTCTTTTCCGAGAGGGTATGAGCGTATGGTAGCTACTGATATATCTTAATAGATCCATCTCGACTCTAAATTCACCCGTATGCCTTCTGGGATCATTTTTACAAAAGGTCCCAGCTCTTTGTTATTTCTCAGGGGGGGTTCAATCGCCCATTTCCTAAATCAACGCTGCTAAATCATCAAGTATCCCCCCCCCCAATACACACTATATCCTGTTCATTCATCAGTACAGAGGCATTGTGCCCTCCGTCTCGCTCAGCGCCTGCTCAAGCATGCCCAGTCCCTCGCGCAGCTGCTCCTCCGTCACCGTGATAGGCGGTGCGATGCGGAACACGCCCCCGAAGCTCTCGTGGCTGCTCAGGTTGGCCCACACGCCAAGCTCGTACGCCCGGTCGCCGATGCGCTTGGCCAGGTCGAGCGCGGGCGTCTTAGTCTCGCGGTCAGCCACGATCTCGACGCCCGCCATCAGCCCGCGGCCACGGACGTCGCCGATGCAGCCGTAGCGCGACTTGAGCTTCTGGAGCCCTTCGTGCAGAATCTGGCCCGACTGGCGGGCCTGCTCGACCAGATTGTCGCGGAGGAGGATCTCGAGGACCTTGTCGCCGACGGCGGCGGGGAGGGGGTCGTTGAGGTGGGTTGTGTAGAACATAAAGTCCCGGCTCTTGCAGACGCTCTCAATCTTCTCGCTCGTCACCACAGCGCTCAGGGGCAGGCCGTTCCCAAGCGTCTTGGAGAGGGTCAGGATATCTGGGACAACACCCTCATGGTTGATGGACACGAAGTCGCCGCACCGACCGATGCCAGTCTGAGCCTCGTCCACGATGAGGAGCATGCCGCGGGCCTCGCAGTGCTTCTTCATGGCCTTGAGGTAGCCCGGCGGCAGGACGTGCATGCCTCCCGAGCTCTGGATGCATTCGACAATGCAGGCGGCCAGAGAGCCGCAAGATGCCATGTCAACCATCTTCCACCCGTACTCGAGCTCAGCCTCCCAATCGTAGGAGCCATCGGGCTTCCGGAAGACGGACCGGTACGCATTGGGCGAGGGAAGCATGTGCATTCCGGGCATCGTGGGGCCGTGGCCCTTGCGGCCGAAATGGTACTGGGCACCAACGGCCTGTGCCGTCATGCCATGCCATGAGGCGCCGAGACCGACTACCTCGAACTTGCCGGTATATGACTTGGCCAGCTTGATGGCGGCCTCATTACTCTCGCCTCCCGTGGAGAGGAAGAAGGCCTTGTCCAGGCCTTCAGGAAGGTTGCTGCAGAGCCTCTCGCCCAGAGAGATGACAGGTGGTGCCAACATTCCAGAGAAGAGGTGGTCGAGATACATGGCATGCTTGACAATGACCTCGACGATCTCGGGGTGGCCGTGGCCAAGAAGGCAGGACATTTGCCCGGATGTCCAGTCGAGGATCTTTCGTCCGGATACAGTATAGAGATAGATCCCCTCACAAGCCGCGATGACATCTGGATGGAAGCTCGAGCCAGGATAAAGAAGATATTTGTCGGCCTTGCTCTTCAGCTCGAATTCATCGTACTTCTTGTTCATAGGAGGCTGGCTCTTCTTCAAATACACAATGGCAGAGCCGTTGGTCTCCTCATCGATCGCAGAAGGGGCCATATCGAAATCGGTGTAGTAACATGTAAATCGGCAGACGATAGTATAATGAGTTGCAACAAATTTTAGGGGAGAGGGGCAGTGACTGGAGGATGTTTGTCCGTGATGATGAGAATGGAGAGAAGAAAAGGAATATTTCCCAGGCCACGCCGTATTTTATATTCATCTTAAGTTCTACCCCGACTCCGGTATTGTTCTGCTGGTTGCTGTCTGGGCGTAGGGGGCCTCCAAGGAGCTAGAGTTTCCCGCGGAAAGCCTGTGGGAACCCGGTGGGTAGAGGTGGTCGTCCCGAGGCCTATCAATTCCCCTCCAGATTACCACGCATTTTGCAGCGGATCCCAGAGACTCGGGTAGAACTGGTCGATGATTGACACATCGGGCATGACAAACTCATTCTCAGGGTCGAAGACGCCGGTGGTGCCTTGGGAGTCATGGGACGACACGCTGGCCAAGATCTTATCGACAATCTCGGTGTGCTGCGCCAAGCACACATCAGCCAGATCCCACGAGTACTTCTCCTTGTGGGAACGCAGCGTGTTGATCAAATCGTGCGCGATCCGGAAGGACGGGCTCTGCACCAGCTCGGCTGGCGAGTTTTCGGTCTCGAGCCCACAGCGCAGCAGGAAGTTGACAGTAGCAGGATACGAAAAGGCATGGGTGGATAGCCAAAAGTCACCAAGGTGTTCTGGCTTGAGCTCTTGTGTCAGCAGGAGGATGTCTTCTGCCGTCCTACGGGCTTGGATGTATCTGTTTGCGAGTCTCCTATCGTGAGCCTCATAAGTGTGCTTGTCAGATTCGAGCTCTATACGCTGGAGAAGCAACCTTGTAGTGAGATAGCTAAGTCGAAGGTTGGAAGCGCCGGGTACATCCAGATGCGACCCACGGAGAATGATAAGGCGCACCGTCCCTGTCAGAGACTCAACCCAATTGTTGAGTGCCAGCTCCAAGTTTGTCGGGCTGTTCGACTGGTCTTTGTTCACGTTATAGATATACTCTAGGTGCTGTCCCAAGATGTCCGTCAGGCTGACCAGCGCGATAAACACGGAAGCTATCCGGGTTTGGCTGTCGGCAGGTGGATTCTCGCACATCAAGTATTCCAAGGTTGGCGGAGGCACATCGTATTGCGTATCGGAGATTCGAGGTGGCGTACCGTGAGCCAGGCTTATCCTACACCAAATGTAAGAATCGGTCAGAGTCCAGCTGGGTCTAGGTGAACTTACCACCGGTCGTGGACCAGCAACGTCCACCATATCTTCATTCTGAGGCACTTCTCTGAATGCGGAATCTCCCAGGGCAGGGGATTGTGGTTGAGGCCCAACGAATGTGCCATGGACACGGCAGATCCAAGCAGCACCCCATTTCCTATGAGGGATGTGGTGGGCAGACCGCCGACGTTAAGCAGAATGGCTTTGATAATGGACATGCCAGGGGACAGGTGCATCTCGGAATAAACAGCCTCGTTGGCCAAGTTCCATATAAACCGGCTTTCCGGACGCCGATGATCTGACAACGGCTTGGAATAATTCCAGTGAACAAGAGTATGCGCAAGCAAGCATCCGATCAGAGCCGGCGAGATCCGTTCTTTATTGGTCTCGTACTGTCGGCGGAACAGCACCTCATCAAGCAAAGGGAAGCACGGGTTGATTTTGCGAAAGTATCTAGAAGGCGTCAGTGCTACGGGGCTCGCAAAGCACGGTAGTGTCCTACAAATCAATGGAGTCCGAGACCAGAGGACCAATTAAGTGCTCTATTATATCGAGCTTCTCGGCCGAGGGGCTACGGTTAATGGAGATGCCAACTGGGCGTTTCTGAACCCTTGTGAAGAGCACCGGCCTTGAACGGTTTGCCGGGATGGGAACAACCATCTGCGTGCCCCTGGTGGCACCTGGGATAGCTGAGAGATAGTCGGACAGGACTTGGCTGTCCTTGGTTACGGCCGGCCCAACGATGTGTAAATTCTGCGTATGGTCGTCCGCAGAAGAGTCAAAAAGATCCTCATCGTACACGTTGCGCTGGTCACGGCTAGAAATGTCATGTCCCGCTGAGGCTTCAACTGGCGGAGGTACCGGTGTCACCAAGTTCGGCAGTCGTGTGCGGCTCATGGCCGACGAGTGGATAGTCCCAGGCTCGGGAGCCCCCCGAAACGGAGGCGCAGAAGCTCCGGGCGGAGCAGGTCCAGAGACCGGAGTCCTCGGGCGGAGGCTACTTCTGCGGCGGCGTTTGGCAGACGGCGTGGCCTTGGCCGACGATGGTTGCTCCGCTTGCGAATCACTTGGGTACACACACTCAGTCCCGTGAGCGCGACACATGAGGCAGATACTAGAGTCTGCCTCAGACTGGCAGCGAGACTTCCTCCGGCGGCAGGAAAGGCATGCTGGGCGCAGGTGAGACCTGTACGGCCTCTCGCCTTGGTTCTGCGGTGGCTGTTGCATCTTGATTCTGGGGGCCCTTGGTGATGGCTTGGCCAATACGCGAAGTCTAATGGAAGATGGTATATGGTGAACTCGGTACTGTATAACTCTTCATTTGACAACAGGCCCCGTAGAATTCCGATGGGGTGCCACCAAGACCACATCGACGCATGATGTTGAAGCTTGGGATCGAGATTGTGTGTGGAGTTTTCCACGGGGAAAGTGGTCATTTGGAGACTTCCAGATTTTCACTTCCCCGCGCAGCCCACCTTGCCGTTCTCCATTAGCCCACAAGTTGCTCTTTCCCCCCCACAACGAGAGCGCCAGAGTGGTATCAGACGTCGGGTTTAGACTCGGCTCTTGCTTATCGCGACAGCTGCTACAGATAACGAGGGCGAATGGGCAGCATCGGCGGATCCACCATCCTCAGGCTCCCAGCATGTACTCATGTACTCGTAGGTTTCCCGCGGGTCCATCTGCAGATAAGACAGGAGACGTGGCGCCGCGGACAAGATGCAGTCTAGGGTCTAGAACCCAGGTTCTCGCCGAGCGCCGGAGTTAATCTGGGCCAAGGCGCGGAATGGCCGGATTGCAGTGTGTCGGCATAAATGATGGGCAGTGCCATGTTGAGAAGGTAGATGCAGGCATCACAAGTGCTTCATGTAATATGGAATACGAAGGAGGTCGTAGTCGAGACGGAATGCGGGCCACGTGGTTGATAAGATATCTGGCCAGGGCTCAATTGCCAGGCGCAGTGCAGCGCTGCAGCGTGCTTCCTCGCTATTATATCTTGCCGAGTGGGGAGCGGCTGGTCGGGCAGACGGTGCGACGGCGCGCCCCAACCTTAAAAGTAAAAATACTCGTGAAAGCGAGCCCTTAGCTGCCTCACAACCACTTATTGGACCGCAGATCTTCAAAAGCCTTGCTCTGACAAGTGCGTGTTCATTAATCATTACCCACAGTTTTCAATGTTTAGGCTGTGAATGACGGCGCGTGATGGGACGTGCCTAGGCAGCATATGATTGCCAAGTAGCATTTCGGCTGCTCGGCTCCCAGTCCAGATCTAAAGAGGCCGGGCAAACATTTAGGTCAAGACCAAAACCGGCAGTCGAAGAGGAAGGCTCTGATTTATTGAGAAATATCAGTGCCGACATTGCCGGTACTCTTGACACCAGTGAAGCAGTGACAGCCCAGTGTCTCTCGTGCCATTCGTGTTGTGCTAGTCACCAGCCTGTCAGGCACCACCAAACAAGACAGATGCCAACACGGCCATCCGCTCACCCGCTATGACCATTCCACCGGCGCTCGTTGGCTCGTTAGCCCGTTGGCTCATGGGCCAGCCAGCAACCCCCCGATACGGGGGCGGGCGGGCGGCGGCGGGGGTGGGGCGCGGAGGCTCCGGAGACCCGGGGCCGGGGTCTTGGGTAGCATCACACGTTCGGCACCGCTACCGAAGGAGGCACGGCTAGAGCCTAGCGAGGCCCCTTACCCCCTTCAGCCCGCCTGCTGATGGGTTTCCGCGTCGAACGACGGGCGAGCATGCCGGGAGTTTTCAGCCCCCCAGCCGACGTTTCGCAACCCCGGTGCGGGTCCGTGATGCAAGCATGCAGTACACTGGCCAAATTGCCAAGAACAGTGCCACCCCTGTCCCCAACGCCAATTCGGCGCGGAGGCCGACACTCCGGGAGGGGGGCCCAATTCGGCTGATTTACTTACCTACAGCGTGGAGTCGTGGACGCTTTGAGGAGGGCCCCGCCTGTCCAATACTGCCCCAAAAGGCTCCCAGGCCAGCCAAGATCCCACACCTTCTCTCCCGATCCCTCTGTCTCTTCTCTTGTGTCAGAGAGAGAGGAAAACACGAATCCTTCTCGCCCACGGAAAAACACGAGTAATCATGTCTTTCGCCGGCAAGGTCATTGCCATCACCGGCGGCGCCAGCGGCATTGGGCTTGCCACGGCCAAGACAGTCTCCGAGCGTGGGGGAACCGTCTGCATCGCCGACAGGGATCCCGAGGCCATCACTCGCACTGAGGCGTTCTTCAAGGAGAAGGGCGTGCCCTTCTCCATTACAAACGTCGACGTTTCTGTCAGGGAGCAGGTCGATTCCTGGATCAGCGGCATCGTCCAGCAGTTTGGCCACCTCGACGGCGCTGCCAACATTGCCGGCGTCAACCAGGACAACATCAACCGGAAGGCCAACGTCGTGGATCTTGAGGATGAGGAATGGCACAGGGTCATCGCGACAAATCTCACGGGGTGCATGTACTGCCTGCGGTCTGAGCTGAGAAACATCTCCGACGGCGGCTCCATTGTCAACATGGGGTCTATCCACAGTCTCAAAGGTGAGAAAGCCACATCTCATCACTCACTCTCATCAAACAAAATTTCATGAGCAAGCATCTAATCTGATGAACAAGGCTTCGTCAACAACTCAGCCTACGACGCCAGCAAACATGGCATCCTCGGCCTCACCCGCGCTGCCGCCCAGGAGAACGGCGCGCGCGAGGTCCGCGTGAACTGCGTGGCGCCGGGGGCCATCTACACCCCTCTGATGCAGAAGGCCTTCAAGAAGCTGGGCCTCCCCGAGAACCCGCCCTTTAATGAGCCGACCACGATCCAGCGGCAAGGCAAGTCCGAGGAGGTCGCCGCCGTCATCGTGTTCCTGCTGGGTCCGGAGAGCACTTTCGTCAGCGGCGCCTGCTACTCGGTTGACGGTGGCTGGACGTAAAGACGTGGGAGGGGGCGGCATGTTTTCTGTTTCCGTGAAAGGGATCTAGGAATTTGCTTTAGAATACAACCGTGGGCATACCAAGTTTTGGGAGAGCGGGATCTCTGGGCCACTGGCATCTTCATCATTGCAATTGACTATATACCTGTCCTGCCCTCCTCATCTTCAAGTCTCCAAAGCAGATGTGATCTAGACTGCCCATTTGTATTGACTCCAAGTATATACTTGTGAAAACTTGGCAGATTTGCGTGAACTCATGTGAGTCTCCGTGTGAAACACCCCAGTTTGTCCACTTCATTCATGCCAGGTTAATGCAATGTTAGTTCCGCCAACACCCGGTCCTGGGCTTGGCCATACCCATCCCCCCCGCCCCCGCAAACCTCTCTAGTCCTTTGTAGCTTTAGTGTCGAGCCAAAGAGGCGAAGCCAAGACCAGCTCGTCAAGACTTCCATTTCACCGCCAGCCACTCCACAGAAAGACCCGGACAAATGGCCATGTCAAACGCAGATTCCACAAGCGAGGGCCCCACCACCATACATATGACCCCGGCCGGGCATTAGAAAGTAGCGTGATTTGATGAAATCCCAAAGAGCAATCGTCAGGTCAAGATGTTTGAAGGTAGGTTCGTGAGGTCTCAAAATCGACCTGCTCAGTCCAAGTATTACTACTGGTAACTATAGAGGGACGGATATGAGTGAGATAAGGGTGGACTGGTTGACTGACCCCCCATAGAGTCGGCACAAGGCAGATATGCCAGATATATTGCGCGTGACGCCGGCTAAAAAGAATTATTCCAGCCACAAAACAAAAGAACCCTCCTGTGTGAGCAGGAGGGCGGTACAAAAATGTAAAAAAAAACAATGGACGAGAAGGGAATCGAACCCTTGATCTTCCGCAGCTTCACACTTGTTTCAATAATGCGAAGCGGACGCCATACCCCTAGACCACACGCCCGAATTGTGTCAGATTCCTACGCTAATGCACAACATACGGGTTTTTGACAAGCCCCACCACCACTGCTCACTTCAGAGATCTTACCCGGAGAAACTGAACCGATAGCCCAGAAAGTATTCATTCCTAGATATATCGATAATTAGATTAGGTTTTTTTGAATCTTCGATGCTAAGAATCGGATTCGAAGAGGTAGGTACTAATCCGACTACTCATAACTGCCCCGAAGCTGTGGACAATATATCGTCACCCAGTCTCGGGAATGCTGAGACAGGAAAGACGAAATGGGCCTAACAATGCAAGACACTACGATCTGAGTCTCGCAATCTGCCGATCGTCTCGGGGGATCTACGGCAGTCCGAAATGTGGCCTTTGTTTTGCGTTTCGCTTAAAGGAGATACTCAATGTCTATGCAGGGTAAGCCTGGTCGACCGGCCGATGGGCCAACGGGAACCATCGCTGGGAAAAACACGATCCGGTCATATGGAAAGTTTCAACAGGGAAGGTGCCGCTTATGATTATCCATCAAATGCCTATATTCAAATCGGGCCTAATTTGCCTTGGATGCCCGTGCCTTGTTCTCCCGGTGCCTCTTCTCCTTGGCCGCCGTCTTCCTCCGCCTCATCCACGACTGGTTCAGATCCCTCCGGTTCTCCCAGAACCACGACTGGAAATCGCTTGCGGGGTTCTTCCCACTGGGGCCCCCATCTTCTTCCTCATCCTCCGCGTCACCGACGTCTTCCATGTCGTCGTCATCCTGCTGCGACGTCCAGATGTTCTGCATCCGGGATGGGTGCGCCGTGTCGGGAGTTGGCGCCGCGCTCCTGACGTTGCGCCACTCGTAGTCCTGGCGCGTGAAGGGGGTCATGGGCATCGGAGGTGCCTGCTCGGCCTTCTCCTCTTCGGCGTCTTCCTCCTCGGCGCCCCCAAAGAAGCTGAAGGGCTCCGCTTCCTTGGCCGGGGTTTCGGTGGCTTCACCGGTGGGCTTCTTGCGCTTGTACAAGGCCTCCAGGGGGTGGACCTTGGTTTCCGAGGGAGTATCGGCTTGTGGAATGTTGATCTTCAGGTTGCGAGAGGTGGGCGAAGACGCGGGCTGGGCAGGCTTCCCCTTGGCGGCGGGGGCTGGCGTCGTAGGGGCAGCCGACTTGTGCACGTCATCATCTTCGTCGCTGCTTGATCCGCTGCTGCTAGTGTCGCTGTCGTCCTCAGATTCGACCTGTTTCTTGCTGATGTCATCCACTTCGGACTCTCCGTCCGATGAAGTGCCGCTGCTGCTCGTATCGTCGCTGTCCTCCTCCTGTAGAGGCTTCTTCTTGGGAGACGGCTTGGCAGGCTTGGTGGGCCTTTTCACCGTCACAGCCTCCACCGTATTTCCGTCCTCATCAACCCATCCCTTGCCCTCCACATACTCGGTGGCGGTCGGTCGAGAGGAGCTCGAGCCCGAGTCCTTGAGGAAGCTGGGGAACTTGGTCGTCTTCTCGAACTCGTGCACCGTCACTTCACGCGAGCTTCCCTTGTTCTTCTTTTTCTTCTTGTGCGACGAGTCGTCCTTGGGGAGGTTGCTCGCTAGGTTGGCCGGGACCTTGGTCTTGAGCAGGCACTCCTCCTGGTCGGTGTACTTGGACTTGGTTCGCTTCTTCTTCTCCTCCTTGTCCTTGGACTTCTCCTTGTCTTTGTCCTTGGATCCCTTCTCCGATCTCTCCTTCTTCTTTCGCTTCGCACTCTCGACGGGGGTCTCGGTCCAACCCCGTTTGACCTTGCGATCGGTCAGAGCAACGCCGTCGACGACATTGTCGTCGCGCTTCCGCTTCTTCGAGCTCTCAGACTTGTCCTTGGAAGACTTCTTCTCCTTCTTATCCTTTTTGATCTTCTTCTCTTCCATGTCGGACGGCTCGGTCTTCTTTTCAGGCCGCGCCTTCTCAATCCGCATCTTGGATCCCTTCAGAACCGCTCCGTTGAGCTTGGCTCGAAGTTTGTCTGCGTCGGCCTTGGGGAGGTCGACGAAGCCGTAGCGCTTCTCGGGGAACGTGGCTAGTGTATGGTAGGAGATGTTTCGCGCGTTGGGGAGCGCCGAGGCAGGGACAATGACCTTGAGAAGATCGGAGTCCAGGGGCGTGATGTGCAGTCTCGTGAATTCGTCGTTACCGCCGGGAGAATCTTGCTGTGAGGAGACGGCGGCCGACTGGGTAGAAGGCGCGGTAGCACCAGGCATATCTTTCAAGGCGCGATTGCACCGCTGCCTGTGGCCCTTGTGTTCGCAAGGAGGCAGTGTGAAGAGCAAGGGGGGAAAAGCCTGGTTGTCTTGGATGCTCGTGCATCAAGGTTTCGCAGATCCGTGATAAAAATAAAAGCGGGTCGCTTGAAGAAGCGAACAGGACGGGAGCGTGGGGCCAGACTGCCACGCCAAACCTCATCTGCACTGGGGCTGTCCAAAAAAGAAATCTGGACTCTGGCTGGAATTTAATACCCACGATGGACTCACTTGAAACATTGAGGATCATTAGAAGAAATCCAAGAATAGTTGAATTGCCCATGTACTCTGAAAAAGCAAGCTCATGATACCTTAAGGCACCCGTACTGAGTCTTCTACCACGTACCTTCGGGGATTTGCGGCACAGTTGTGATCGCTTGACCCATGGAAAACAATTTCACAAGTCGCAGTTCATCCATCGTGCGTCAAAGGGAGATGAGCATTAAAATTTATACCAGGATACACCAAACATTCAGGCGCTCCAACTCTTGTACATGACGTTCCAGTCGTGAGGTTTTGTATAATACATTTGTGGCTGTCGCTAATCACGACAAAGGCCACTTCATTCATCCCTTGAAGGGGAAGCGAACCAAGGGCTGCGGGTCTTGCTCACGCTTGTCACCTCCAATGGCCTTCCACCAAACATCGCTTCCCCATCGGATAATGCGTTCGGCAGTACCCAGCGGCGTCGCGGCCGGTCGGACGTCGAGGTAGAAGACGGGCTCGCCCGTGGGCTCCGGCTCGCCAGAGTAGTAGTCGATCACGTATCGAATCTCCTTGCGCTCGCCATTCACCTGGCGCGAAACAAACCAGTCGTGGCGGTCAAATGGGGGTTCGGTGCTAGATGATAAATGTCAGCAGAGAGGAGCTTAACGGAATGAGTGTCAGCCAACTTACCCGAACTTGGATGGGTAGATCCATCCCAGCACCTGGAGCATGGTAGCCTTGGGCGTCATGTCCTTAGGGCGGCCCTGGAAGCGGATGAGCGTGGGCTCCGTGTCGGTGCCATCCCACTGGCGCTCGAGCTCCTCGGCGGTATGGTGCTCTCCGCGCTTGCACAACTGCCACCCCTTGTATAGCCCGCGGGCAAAGCGCGACTCCCACCCGAGAATCTCTTCCCAGGCGCCCTCGTTCAGGAAGTTATGGACAGAGACCATGGACTCGACGGCTGTGATATCGGTGTCGGAATAGCCCTTGCGGAGGAGTGCGTTGTACATCTGCTGCGGCGACGGATACTCCCAGTTGCCGTCGCCAGACCCCTTGGGAATGGTCGACTCCTCGCGAGAGGTGGGCAGCTTGTGGGTCTGGTTCTCCGCGGGCTTCTGCGACAAGTCGGGGAACATGTAGTTGAGGGGGTTGAGTTGGGAGAGAAGCGACTTGGACTCCGGCTTGGCAGCATGGGGGACGGGGCAGGCCGACTTGGACGGGGCGTCGTGCGGGACGGGGCAACTTGACGGGCTGGGGCCGGGCTGGGAAGTCTGAGGCTTGGAGTCGGGATGGAGGGCATCGAGGGTCTTCTTGTGCATGGGGCATGCGCTCTGCTGAGGTTAGCCTGGTCCAATTAGGAGTCGACCAGAAGTGATCTTACGGGAGGCTCGCGACCGGGCGTGACAGCGGGATGGCCGCTGGGGATCTGCGCGGCGGCCGGAGAAGGCTCAGCCCAAAACCAACCCATGGTGTAAGCTGTAGATGGCTATGAGAAAAGTGGGAACGTGATATTTCAAAGTGTCGTGTCGATGATAAGGTGTTGGCAGGTGGGTGGTGGTGGAATGGGAGGCGACAAAAATTATTACCAGGGTCTCCAGTCGCAAATGCAAGTTCGGGCCAAATCGCGACAGGATGACGGTCGCGTGAAGTAGGTGCATGTTTAGCCGAGCTATCCCCGCGTCGCATCGACGTCACCCATGGAGCAACCCCGAGGCTGAACCGTGAACGCTTTGAACCACCATCGGCGGCGACGTGCGATCTTACAATGCGACAATTGCTCCGTCGGCACCGCTAGATGCTCACGGCGGGACATGTGTTAGAGCTGCACGAGTATAGAGCCCCTCCTCCGCGCTCACGAGATGCGAACCTGGCTCTCCCTCGGCCGGTTCTGCGCTCGGTCGGCTCTCAGGCCACAATGTCACAACGCGCCTGCTCTTTTCACTCGCCGGTTTGGCTGGCAATTTTTACCGAGGAGGTCCTTCTCATGGAATGGCGCACGGCCAGGCCGGATCCTGCTACGCGCCTCCGGTAGCGCCGCAGCCCTGGGGGCCGGGGCCTTCCTCGAGCTGTCTCAGAACGGGGATGACGACCCCGAGGGGACGGGAGAGAAGCGCATGCTCGAAGTCTCGCGAGACGAAATTAGGAAACACGTCTCCGACGATGTGCGTGGGGTCTCGAGGTTGGCACACAATGTGGTCTTCTTGCTGGATGTGTACCTGTGGGAGCCCATCTGCACTGGACTGCGATTCCTACAGCTGGTCGTAATCTTTGTCCCGGTCATTGTCGCTGTGCCGGCCATTTGGATTGGGAGACGACAGCCAAACCGGGATAACGAGCGTACCGGAACTCTCTGGTGGTATGGATTTCTTGTCGACGCCATGGAGCTAGCCGGTCCGGCCTTCATCAAGCTCGGCCAGTGGGCAGCGTCCAGGTCCGACGTCTTCCCCGACGAAATGTGCGAAATCATGTCCAAGCTGCACTCGAATTCGCAGGCACACACTATGGAAGCGACGCGCAAGACGGTTGAGGCTGCCTTTGACGGTCGCCCATTCGAGGACATATTCGACGAGTTCAACGAAACGCCGTTGGGAGTTGGAGCCATCGCGCAGGTGTACAAGGCTAAGTTGAAGCCCGACTTAGCTGCGCCTACGGATGCAGACATTTCTCGCCATACTCGTCCCTTAAAAGACAATGTCAAGCGGCGCGTGGAGACGGTTTTGAAGAGCTCTCCCAAGAGAGTCCCCTCCACCTACGTCGCGGTCAAAGTTCTTCACCCCAATGTCGAGCGGACAGTCCGCCGGGACCTACGCATTATGTACTTTTTTGCGTCTGTGCTCAACGTCATACCCACTATTGAGTGGCTCTCGCTCCCCGATGAGGTTTCCCAGTTTGGCGAGATGATGAAGCTGCAGCTCGATCTGCGTATCGAGGCGGCCAACCTGACCACATTCCGCCAAAACTTCAGAGACCGCTCAACAGCGTGGTTCCCGTACCCGTACACCGATTTCACGACCAGGAATGTCTTGGTTGAGGAATTTGCGCAGGGGATGCCCATCTCCGACTTCATGGAGTACGGGGGCGGCGTCTTCCAACATGACATCGCCGACGAAGGCCTCGACGCCTTCCTCCGCATGCTTCTCTTGGACAATTTTGTCCATGCGGACCTCCATCCTGGAAACATCATGGTTCGCTTCTATCAAGCTGCTCAGCCAGATATCCGCCTACGCCACGCGGCAGAGGCGAGCCATTCGGAGTCCTCTGATGTTACCGAGCAGGTGCTAGAACGCCTCCGGCCCTTCAAGCACCGCAAGGACAAGGTGGGTTGGGAGGCCGAGCTCGCCAAGATTGACTCGGAGGGGTACCGGCCGCAGCTCGTCTTCATCGACACGGGTCTGGTCACCGAGCTCAACGCCACCAACCGGACCAACTTCCTCGATCTCTTCCGGGCCGTGGCCGAGTTCGACGGGTACAAGGCAGGCCACCTCATGTGCGAGCGGTGCCGGCAGCCCGACGCGGTCCTGGACAAGGAGATCTTCGCCCTCAAGATGCAGCACCTCGTCCTCAACGTCAAGAGCCACACCCTCGCCCTTGGCAACGTCAAGATTGGCGACATCCTCCAGCAGGTCCTGAGCATGGTGCGCGGCCACCACGTCCGCCTCGAGGGCGACTTTGTCAACGTCGTCATCAGCATCCTCCTCCTCGAGGGCATCGGCCGCAGCCTTAACCCGGACGTCGACCTGCTCAGCAGCTCCCTGCCCATCCTGCGCCAGCTGAGCGCTCAGAGCGGCGCCGAGATGGCCAAGCACGGCGACTTCTCCATGGTCATGGTATGGATGGGCCTGGAGGCCAGGCGGTTTATGCAGGCCAGCATAGAAGACGTACGTTAACCCCCATTTCATTGTGAATCAGTATGAAACAATACTAACTATATGTGACAGGTTGAGCGTTGTGTCAAGTACGACTTGCTATCACCCAACGTCTAGAACAGGCCTGGCAGAAGCAATATTCACCATGATACAAACCAGTAGAACGCATACCTAACGGGCGCACATAGTTATACAAGGGACAGCACATGGCGTACCCCCAGCATTTGAGCAACAAAGCTAGGATTTAGCAAGTAGATTCGATAGAAACTCATCTCACGCAAGATATAAACACGGCTGAGTGACCAGCGTAATACGGCCATGCTGCCGCGAGTTGATTAAAAGTTCTACATGGGCAATATTCTATATCCGACCTAAATCGCCGTATAGCACACTCCCAAGTCGGCAGGTTTGAGAGCATAGGGATATCTCTTGGGAGTGATAATGGCTTGTTGAAAAAAAAAAGATCGCATCTGTAGTATCGTCGTAGATTTGGGGATGACTCGTCTCTGAGCCGCAATCCCATGGACGATCCATCACCCTCTGGTAAGGGGAGGTAGGTAGCGTGAATAGCATGCCACGCCATTCTAAGCCAGGCAGCAACCGGGGCTACCCAGCAAGTTCACGCACCCTGAACGTATTAAAATGCACATTCTCCAGGACCCGCGGATCATTCAATCCCCACTCGCACACAGGTCGGTCGACTTCTCCCAGAGATTCCTCAGCAGGGCTGACGTGCCATCGTCATCTGAGCTACCCACGAGACTCGACCCGCTGAGCCTCTCGTTGAGGCGGCTCTCGTCGTCGCCCTCGAAGCTCGACCCCGTAATCGTCCTGATGGAGGCCGCATTCCGCGGCGTGACCGGCCGACGAGGGTCGGGCATGCTGACGTTCCGCGCATGCCGCACGGAAGGGTCGAGAGAGCGCCTGCTGCTCACCGAGCCCGTGTTGACCCGCGGGATCCTCTTCTTCTTGTTCATGTCCGTGGCCCGGCTTAGCCTGTTGAGCGAGCGGGCGATTGGGTTCTGATACCGTCGGACCACCAGGTACTCCATGCCGGTCCGCTCTAGAAGCTTGCCAACCCTCGGATCACGGCTGGCTCCTCCATCATATCCTGGGCCGCCGACGCCGATGAGGGGAGTAGTGATGCCCCCGCCAACGGGACCGGTGTGCCCGGGCTCTATGGCAGAGCTGGCGCGCTGGAGGTTGAGCTTCTGCTGGATACGGGACGTCTCAGCAGGTTGGCCGGTAGTCCTCCGGGCTGGCTTGGGCACAAGAGCGCTGTCATCCTTGTCCTCCACCAGCCTGGGACTATGAGTCTCCTCGTTCGACCTGGACAAACCACTGACCGGCTTTGGCCGCCGCGGTAGGTCCTCGGAACGACGGGGCTCGTCTGCAAGGGGTTGTAAAAATGACCCCTCACTCGCTACACCCGATCCTGGCGTGTCGACAAATCGCGAAGTGAGCCCGTCCCTGTTGCTTCCGGCCAATGTGGAGGAGGTGGTCTCCCGGCCAACTGAGTCGGGAGAAAGCATCGGTGGGTTTACTTGGGCCATCTCGGCAGTCATCTGGGGCGGGGCGCCGTGGGATGGTGTACGTTGGAGGAGCCGGGTAGTCAGATATCGTTGATGGTGATTTCGCTCACGATCGGGCGTTGACATGTCCCGCGGCGGCGGCGGAGGATCGTTGGGGGTCTCGGGCCGCGAATTGTCGGCGCTCATCGCCGGCCTCAACGAGGACTGGGCGCTGCTGTTAATGGAGCCCTTGCGCGACATGTATGGCGAGTTGGATCCGCTAGCATCCACCCACTCGCCCTCGTCGTCGGGTCCGTCGCTACCAAGATCGAAATGGACTTGGGACTTGCTGGACTTGGGGCGGTGGTAGGCGCTAGAGCCACCAGAGCCAGCCGAGTTGCGCTTCAGCTTCTCGGTTGATTTGGAGCGCTTGTGGACATCACCGTGGGAGCGATTGCGCTTCAGGCTGCTCTGGGAGATGTTCTTGTGGAGGTTGGTGGAGGACAACTCGCGCTGGAGCTTGACCTCGCTGGTGGCGCGACGGTGGGACGAGGGACGCTTTGGATGGTGGTGGTTGTGATGGTGGGCGTGGTCTGGTGGCGGGGACTCTGGTCGGCGGCTGTGGTTGTTGTGCTGGCTATGCTGGCTGTGCTGGTGAGGGTGGACGTGGGCGTGCTGTTTGTGCAGTCCCTTGGAGGAGGGGACGCGACCGTGCAGGCGACCGACGTGGTGCTGCTTCTGATGCTGTTTGTAGCGCAGATGGGACTCGCTCTGCGAATCGCTCTCTTGACGGTTGAGGGGAGGTCGTTTTGATTGGCCGCTGGTGGAGGATGCGCTGTCGACATCCTTGGTGTCGCGAGCCATGATTTCCTACTGCCGCGCCAGGCGTTGTGGCGTGCAGATGCAGGCTAGGATGTGGGAGATATCACGTTCGTTTGTCGTTGTCGTCGTTGTCCTGGTCCTCGGGGCCCGCGGCGGCGTCGGATGAGGCAGTGGGATTATACAATACGGGTTGAGGAAGCACGGTCGGGATCGGGAGTCGGGGAATTATTAGAAGGACAACGAAGCTGGACGGGCCGGGATCGCCTTTGTTTGTTGCAGCTGAGTGCAAGATGACGGAGGGCAAGCAGGGATGTCGATTTGAGGCTTGCCAGGCGTTGGGGGAGGTCGGGCCCTTCCTCAACGTCAATGCACCTGGGCGGGCCGATTGCGGACGCAGCGCACCGGATATTGCCAGGCGGTTGGAAGTGGGCGAGTGTTGGAAGGGCAATTGGCGACTGAATGTGCGAAGCTCCAGCTCATCGACGGGGATGATGCTGCAATTGGGTGGGCGGATGGATGATGAATGTGGCAGCTGCGAGTTGCAGTGCTATCGCTACAGCGATAACTGGTGCTGGTGGTGCTGGTGGTGCTGCCTGTGCTGCCTGTGCTGGCCGCAGTGCCGTAGTGGTGTGCAGCCGTGGGGCTGCTGCGGCGTTGGGGATTCCCGCCCACATTCACATTCCTAAAGATTCAACCATCTAATCCATCCACACGGCTGCCGCCTTTTAGGCTTTTATTCTCCTGTCTGACCTCCATCAGTGCATTACCCATCTGACATGTGAAACGCCGCAAACCCGACCTGGACCCTGGACCCGTCCCGGTTTCTCCCTCGCCTCACACTGAATTCGGCCACGGCTTTCAGCAATGTGTGGTTTCAGTTATGCCGACACGGTGTCACGGCCGGTCCACGGGGGCATTCTGGTCGATGTTCCTTGCTTCTCTTCCGTCTACCGATGCTCTAGGTACCTATATATGACAGGAACTACGTCCTTCCTGGTCTCATGATGCTCGGCTGTGTGAATAGCTGTGTGAAAACCCGTCAAACTCGTGCACAAAATTCATCTACAAGTTCTTCAGCGGATCCGGAGGTGCAGGATCCGTCTTGAGGCTCCTCTCAACTCGGCCTTGAGCTTGAACATGGGCTGCAGCACCCAAGTATTGAACGCCATGATGTCTGACTCCTCCTTGGGGCCCCTGACAATGTTGAACAGGTACGGCGACTCCAGCCGCCCCGACGACTGGTTGACCTTGGGCTCCCACACCAGGTGAAGCATCCAGTCTGGGATCTGGAAGAATATACTTTGATCGATATGCCAACAATCGGCCCATCAGATGGCACTGGCGAGGCTGTCACGGACAAGATTGTCGTGAAGATGTCCGTGACATGCACCATCTCGTTCGATGTGACCCCCCGGGGACCTTGCCAGGCCATCGGACAATGAATGGCACACGAAGACTGCCCTCCATTGCTGTGTGGTACGTTCCTGACCATGGTCCTGCTGTCCCACGGTACGGGTTCCCTGAACTCGGGTCCATTGTCTGAGGCGAAGATGAAGACGGGTGTTCTCTCTGAGCCCAAGGGAGTCGAGATGGTCCAGAAGCTGGCCCACGCGATAATCCATCTCCGCCATGGAATCGGCAAAATCTCCCTGCTCGGTCGTGCTGGCAAAGTCCCTGTGCAGAAGGGTGGGAAAGTGGAGGTGTACAAGAGGGTGGTACAGGAAGAAAGGCTTCTCGGCGGCCGCCTGGTGGCGGCTCAGCCAGTCTTTGGACTTTTCCACTAGCATCTCGTCGATTTCTCTCCGCTTCTTGAGGTCATAGACGCAAATGTTCTCCGAGTCTCGGCCAGCCACATCCTTCATGATGTACGGCAGCTCGGCCACCTCGGGGGTGTAGCCGATGGCCGATATGACCTGAGCCCCGTCTGTGGTCCTTGGGATTCCAAATCACTCGTCGAAGCCCCTGTCGGAAGGGTATCTCCCGGGGGTATCCCCCAGATACCATTTTCCGTGGTGAGCGGTGGCGTAGCCATTCTCCTTGAGACACTCAGCCAGTGACTTCTCCCACAGCGTCAGCCCCTGGGGGACCCCAGCTGGGACAGGCTGGCGGCAGCCGGTGCGAATGGGGTGACGGCCAGTCATGAGCGCCGAGCGCGTCGGGACGCAGTCGCTCTCAACGTTGAAGTTATGCAGGAGCAGCCCTTCGGTGGCCAGCCTGTCGATCCGCGGAGTCGCAGCTCCGCGGAGGATGCCCCCTCCATAGCACCCCAGCTCACCCCAGCCAAGATTGTCGACCAGGACGAGGACCACGTTTGGTCGGTTTAAGTCGCGAGGCATTGTAATCTGCCGGGTAGGAGTGTAGAGGAGTAGTACAGGCGGTGGTCCAAGGGTGCGTGGGATGCAGAAACTAGGATGAAGAGGAAACTGACCCCATTCGCGACGGTCAAGTACCACCTATCAACCATCAATGCCAACCGCATCCCACAGCCGTCAGAATCCGCCACGTCGCTCACCTCCGATCGGCCAAGACGGAACGGACTCGACGGCCTCGTTTCGGCCCCGTGGATCCTCCAGGAGACCCGCTTCGGGCCAAATCCCGACGCTCACCTCCGATGACTAGTGCGGCAAAGCATATCCTCCCAGCTTATGACTCGAGAACATCGCTCACCTCCATGTCTTGGTCAGATAGTATCATTTCCACCGGGTATACGCCATGCACTAGCGACATGTCGCAATATCCATGGGGGAGGGTCGACAAGGTAGCCTCTGCCCCTAGACTCCTATATCTGGGGCAGGGTGGGACCACCAGCGTCCATCAGCGTCCCTTGGTTCGCATCTAACATAGACCAGTGGCCTCGGTTGTCAGCGTCCCAAGTGAAGATACCACTCAGGTCGTTTTGCCGTCCTCTCAGGGCTCCTCAGATATTCTAGAGAGGCACTGTCCAAAATGGAAGACAATACGTCCGCATGTTAGCTGCGTCGAGGTTCAGCCGAGATATGACGAGCTTCTCGTTATGTAAGTTAAGTTCTACCGCGAGTCTCGTTGCTAGCCCGAGTACTTAACTCGTACGCGAAAACCGTACCCATGGGCTATGGGGTCGAAAGAGCTAGGATATCGGATGCCCCAGCGGTGCATTCAAGGCATTTAAGGCTCTAGGCGCGCGCAGAAGGGGTCACAGCACCCATAATTCGCTGTTGAAAGTAATCGGAGCGCGGAGATTGTCGAGTTGCTGACTTCAAGGGTTCATTGTGGACTTGAGAGCCAAAGGGTGCAAGTTGCCTGGGGCGACTGAGAGTCGTCCCAGCGGAATGTGGTACGCCACAAAAAGTGGGAAGTCACAAAAGCGTTGTTGCCTCCTGTTTCAATATTGCTTGACAAAGGCATACTAAGAATACGATGCATGTTGGTCCTCGGCTTTTTTTTAACAATATCATACACGATCTTGTTGACCAGTTAACCAGAATTGTCTGGGAGACTCGGTCGCCCTCTGGCGCAGGTACTTGGATGGGTTTCGCGAAGGGTCCCCTTTTCGACCCCCGGCTTCGGAACGATCAACGTGGTGTGCATCAGTATTGGAAGGAGGTGCAAAAGATTCGATGCCAAGTCTAAATTGGTACATGCCAATCGGTCATATTTGCTTAAGCGAGAAGGCCTGGCGATGCACCATAAGCAATATTTGAGTTTCTGCTAGAATGATTGCAAACATCTGGGTTGGATTGATCGGGATGCAGTTAACACTTGCCAACGCCGACAGGTCAGGTGATTTCCCCTGTTGTCCCTCACGTGGACCCACTCCCCGCGGTCGGAGGCTCCGCGCTGACTGACCTCATTACCCACTGGGACCCTCCATATCTTCAACGCCTCTTTGCTTTCGCCATCAAACAACAACCACGGCCGCACCCGCATAAAAGTCTTCGCCCACGCGCAGCTATCCGCCAAAATGTCTCTGGCTAATATGGAAGAGGAGAAGAAGCAGTTCCAGGAACAGGTAAGTTCTTTATTCTGTTGCGACACACATAGCAAACTATTAACTTCTCAACCAGCTTGACATTGTCGCCGCGCAATTACGAGACGATCCCAGCAACGCCGAACTTTCAGCCCTACAAGACGAGTTGAAAAACTTCATCGACCTTCTAAATGAAAATATTGCCGAGCTCCAGCCAGCGCAGGCGCCTAAGCCAGCCCCGAAGCAGCCCACCCCGCCACCCTCAGAACCCGAGAAATGGTCGCGAGACAACCATCCAGCCTTTAAGAAAGGTCCCCCTCCCACCGAAGACAAGGAAGAGGCGCCGGCAAACTACCAGGTCAACGACAACGTCATGGCCAAGTGGGTATCGGGAGACAAAGCCTTCTATCCTGCTCGAATCACCTCCATAACGGGCTCCTCAGCAGACCCCATCTACATCGTCAAATTCAAGAGCTACGACAACACGGAAACTCTAAGATCACGGGATATCAGGCCAGTATCAAACAAGAGGAAGGCAGAAGGCCCCCCTTCAGCATCCCCAGCTGTAGTTGCCCCGCCCGCCCCTGGCGTCGTTTCGTCGGCTGGCGCGACCGTCTATCCGGATGCGAAGAAGGAAGCTGAGAAGAATGCCGACGGAAAACCTCCCAAGGCCAAAAAAATCAAAGCCAAGAAAGAACTGGAGGCCGGGAAGAACAAGTGGCAAGAGTTCAACGCCAAATCCAAGTTTGCAAAGTCCCATAAGAAGGAGAGCATGTTTCGAACACCCGAAGGGGTCCGCGGTAGAGGTCGGTCATTTCGGGTCCTGCTGAGATAACCCAGTTGCTAACAGTGCCTTTAGTTGGCTTCACGGGCTCTGGCCAAGCCATGCGAAAAGACCCGACTCGAAGCCGCCATGTCTACCAGATGAACGAGGAGTTGGACTAATACCTGCCTTCCTGATAGGAACGACACCCTTTTCGACAGATTGCGGACGGCGTTGGAGGAGTAGTCTAGGGTTTGGAGTTTGGTTTTCACGGTAACCCGCCTGATGATTGATGATGCAGACACTAACTATTTTGAGTCTGCCGTCTACCACTATAGGAGAATACAGACTGAGGTTGCTCTCACAATCTCATATAGCGACATGGCGCAATGTCAAGCAGATGGGCGGCTTCCGAGGCGTTTTGTAGGGTACCGGTCTACCATGCATGGATTCTAGATATAATTAAGGTACATAAAAATAATATACAAGCGACCGCTGGCAACACACTGTCTATATTTTCACCCCCACTTTGGATGCGATTTCCTCAGCAATCTTCAAGAAGGCCACTCCCCGCTCGCTCGTAGGCTCTGACACCACCGTTGGCTTGCCCCTATCGCCATCATCTCCGATGTTGGGGTGCAACGGGATGTCGCCCAGAAAGTCAATTTTATGCTCCCCGCACATCCGCTCTACTCTCTCATTCGAGCCAAATACATGGGTTTCTCCGTTGCAATGGGGGCATTTGAAGAGCGACATGTTTTGTACCAAGCCGAGGATGTTGACGTCGACGGTCTTGAACATGTTGATTCCCTTGACCGCATCCTTTGTAGCAAGAGTATGGGGTGTTGTGACAATAACCGAGCCTGGAGGATTTTGAGCCAAATGGTCCTCCGGTTACGAGATGGAGGGCATCTTACCGTCTAGTATGACTTGTTGTGTGATGGTTAGCTGCGTGTCACCAGTGCCGGGGGGCAAATCTAGGACCAGCATGTCAAGGCCACCCCAGTCGACTTCATGTAGAAGCTGCTGAATGGCCTTCATCACCATGGGTCCTCGCCATACCACCGGCGCATTCTCCCCGACGAGGTAGCCCATGGACATCGTCTTGACTCCATAGTTTGTCAACGGAACCAGCTGGTTATCTTTGGTGGCTTAGCATCTGTCTCCCACACATTCTGAGATGTGAAGACATACTGGCTGATAGTCTCGGCTCCCCCGAGAGATCAAAGAGGGTTGGTATTGAGGGGCCAAAGATGTCGGCATCCAGAATACCCGCCCGCAACCCCAGCTTGGCAAAAGCCAGTGACAGGTTGGCTACCAACTGTGAGCAATTTCGTCTTGCCCGAGACCTCTGGATCCATACCTGCAACTGTGCTCTTGCCTACTCCGCCCTTTGCGGAGGACACGGCAATGACCTTGTCGACTCCCGTGATCTTCCGCCTTTGAGGGCGCTTTGGCCAACTCGGTGGCGTGCCTGATCGGGGCAGACCCTGGAAGAAATCAGGAAAGCTCTTCATTTTAAGATATGGCTGGTACTAACAAGGGGGTTTTCATGCTGCAAAGCTCGACAAGCTTGGAACAACCGAGCTGGAGTTGGTCGTAGTGAACTCATATCGGCTGGGAACTTGCGATAACCTGTTGCAATTAAACTATCAATTCAATTGAAAGGGAAATTTCAATGAAATAAACCGGGTTTAAGATCCAAAAAATAAACAAATATGAAACATCTTTCAAATGCGAAAGGTAGAGAGTCGATATTCGAGTAACAATGTATTTATTTCCAGCCGAAGATCTCCAGGGTACGTGATGATGAGGCTGGGTGACCCACCTCTCGAGGCGAGCTAATTCTGCCACCTTTGACCGCCTAAAAGTTCCAGATCCCTGGCAGACCCAACTTGGACCGCAAAAAAAAACCGGACGTGGGGTGTTTCAACGCTTCAAGACAGCGACGCTCAAAAAGCCGAATACACAAGATGGCCAAGCCAAAGGGCCGCGCAAGCCTATTTGAGGACGATGAGCACATTGTCAAAGGTAATGCGCCGAATTGGACGTACCTGGTGCGAATTTTTATGCTGACAGCCGTCCAGACTATGACCCCGAAGCCGAAGGTCGCGACGTCGAATCGGACAGCGGGAGCGAGGCCGGCGAAACCAAGAATGCCGGCACGGAGCACTACGAGGCTGTCGGCAAGAGCAAATTGAGAGAAAAGGACGCCGCGTCCCTAGGCCCACAGTACAGGGGCTCGAAGGTCTCAAGAGCTGCGCTCGAACAGGAGAGCGACGAGGAAGATGAAGACGAGGATGATGGCGCGTCGAGTGGAAGCGAAGAATATGCGGACCCGGACCTAGCGAACCTGGAAGCCGACGAGGCCGAGGCAAGCGATTCCGAGATTAGCAGCGACGACGCCCTGGCTGAGTCGGATGAAGACCGCTTCAAAGACTTTGCTTTCCGAGGAAGCTCAAAGCCGGCAAAGGCGAAAGGCAAGAGGGCCACCGCTGCCGACTTCATGTCTTCGTCAGACGAAGAGGGTGGCGCAGAGGTGGATGATGAAGAAGACATGGATGACTCCGAGATGGATGATTCGGGCGATGACGAGGACATGGACGATGGGCTTGATGCCCTTGTCGATGGAGGAGCATCCTCTGAAGAAGAAGATGTCTCGGAGATGGATGATGAAGAGGAAATCAGCGGTGAGGAGGACGAGGACGATGAAAGTGAATCGGAGGACGAAGGCGATCGTCCATCAAAGAAGGGCGCCTGCGGCCCCAAAGCGCCCGGTGCTGCATCCGGAAACGCCGATGTTCAAAAGGGACTGGCGATCCAACAGCAGCGCAAGATCTACGACGGTCTTCTCAACCTTCGCATCCGGCTACAAAAGGCTCTCGTTGCCGCCAACACCTTCCCTACAATTGAGGACGGTCTGGAGGGAGAATCAGAGCCTTACGAGGCTGCCGAAGAGGCTGCCGTCAAACTCTTGAACACCATTAGCGACCTCAAGTTTGATTTCGGCCCGTCTGCCCACGCCGGGTCCAAGAGGAAGCGTGTCATCGACGCGTCGACTCCTAGCGATCAAATCTGGGAACAGCTCCAGGCAGACGAGAAGCGGATTTCCAAAGCCCGCAAGAGTACGCTGGAGAAGTGGTCGCAGAAGGTGCGCGCCGTCAACGACATGTCAGGGAAGAAGAGCCTCACAAGCAACCTGGAGGAACAACTGGCAAACACCGAGTACCGCCTGCTCAAGCGGACGCGAGTGCCCCGGTCCTGCGCCCCCGCCCAGGCGGCCAAGCGGGTCGCTGAGGACGAGAACATCTACGACGACGCCGACTTCTACCAACAGCTGCTCAAGGAGCTCGTGGACCAGCGCACCGTCGACACGGCCGGCGACCAGTCGAGCGCGGTGCCCTCAGTCATGCTGACGGCGTCTAAGGATGTCAAGATGCGCAAGGCGGTGGACCGCAAGGCGAGCAAGGGCCGCAAGATGCGCTTCACCGTGCACGAGAAGCTGCAGAACTTCATGGCGCCCGAGGACCGGCGCTCGTGGGAGCAGGGCGCCATCGACCGCTTCTTCGGGACGCTGTTCGGGCAGAAGATGGAGCTCAACGAGGAGGAGAGCGAGGATGAGGACATGGAGGGACTTAGCGCCGATGCCGAAGGCCTGCGCCTGTTTGTATAAAAGATGGAAGATCAAATCTAAAGACAACAAAATACTGCCGCATTCAGCTGGCCTATTCATTATGCCGTCAACCATGTGTTCGGAAATAGCACCACCAACGAAGCATGAGCTGCCAGATGCACCGCCGGGCCGCCCAAAGTGCCGCCCAACTCCTTCCGGGTGTCGAGGCCACGCTTCATCCTCACGACGGCGCGGTAGCTGGGCCAGGCATGCCAAAAGGCGAGGGAGAGGGCGACGAGGTGCGTCGTCTCATCGACCTCGGGCCGGACGAGGCTGATGAGGTTCGTGAAGAGGAGGCAGCCCCCATAGCACTGGAGGATCAGGCAGGCGGCTTCGGAGAGCGGGGCGAGTCGATTGTTGGGCCGGAATATGAATGTGAGGCCGGCGAGAGAGGAGGCGATGTCGTGGATGAGGAAGGGGAGTTTGACGAGAGGGATCATGGTTGTGGTTCTATGATATGTTGTCTAAGGATCTAGACCTGACCTAGTCTCAGCGTAGAGATTTGAAACCCGCCTCGTTTGTCCCAATTATGTAACAAACTAAGAAAATGGCAATGTGAATACGAGCAGTAGAGGTGCGATAAGGAGGGCAGTAGTAGTAAGCACTCCGGGGGTTGATACTCCTCACAGGAATCCTGCGCCAGTATTTGTGACTACGGCCACGCGAGTCATTGACGCGGCTTATACGCCCTTCGTGTATCCGTAATATCTACGGATATTAAGGCTACGCCTAAGTGCCATCAGTGGGGCATGGGTCCTTTTGTTCCTACCTACGTATTGACGACCAACGCCGCGCCACAGCCACGACATGCACAATTTCATCAGGGCAGATTCGGCCTAGAGAAAAACATTATAGAGGCAGCATATGGGTAACCGCTGGACACTGTAACAAGGTTGAGGGTACGCGTTGGCTGTCTGAACACGGTAGCTACGCCTCATTGATGCCTCTAAGCCAGCGCATCGTACCTAGTACCTATTTCCCGTTTAGGCCACCATACGTGAGGCCCTGGGGTGTATGGAGGAGTACTGTCAGAACCATCCACTGTTGGCGATTTCAGCTTTCAGAAAATCCTTTGGAGCAATATTCTGGCAAGCGCAGCGTGCGACCACTTTCGATGACAGATGCATGTTATTGTAGGCGTCATCTTCGTTGCCAAGACGCGGGGACAGCGACGGCCTGGCCTCTTCCATCATGCACCTAAAGGCTAGAGGATTAATTTATTCCGGATCTAGATCACTGTGCCGCTATCTGAAGCTGCTAGAAGGATTCAAAACTATATATATATATATATATATATATATATTGAAGTACGCCCCTAGCTCCTAGGGGTCATTGCCATCTTCACTACACCATGAAACAATACCCCGAGAGTCGCAGCTCCTTTGATCCTTCCATAATCCCATAGTAGGTCTCGCTCTGGCGGCTTGCCTGAGCTCCCACTGAACACACGATTCTCACGACGACCCGATCTTCCCTCTTAACTGTTTCACCGAGCTTTCATATAAGTCTTCCTTTCATCAATCCTCCACATCCACACCAATGGCATCACAAACACCGTTCGGAGAGATAAACCTCTCTATCATAGGCCTAGGGACCCAATACCCGCCCTACGAGATCAAGCACAGCGTGTTGAACATTCTGAGCGAGAAATTCTATCCTGAGTCAGAATCGTATGTAACTCTCCGACTTCTTCCTTGACATCCATGATGCTAACTGCCCATGAAAGAATGAAAAAGGTCCTCGGGGTGAACAAGTGCACCGGCATTGACTCGCGCTCAGCTATCGGCACACTAGACAACCCGCTCGTGAATCAGGACAACGCCCCATCTATAAAGGAGATCCATGAAACATTTATGAGCGATGGCGTCCCGTTGGCTGTTAGTGCTGCCCGAAAGGCCATCAAGGAGTCTGGAATCAATCTCAGTCAAATTACCCACATCGTCTCAACAACGTGCACCGACAGCGCCAACCCGGGCTTCGACTACTACCTTGCCAAGGACCTCGGCATCACCCACCAGGTCGAGAAAGTACTCCTACACGGAGTTGGCTGCAGTGGTGGCCTTGCCACGCTGCGGACGGGCGCAAACTTGGCACTGGGTCATACCGCCCGCGGGAGACCCGCGCGCGTGCTATGCGTCGCGCTTGAGGTTTGCACAACACTCGTGCGTAGTGAATTTGACAGTATCAATGAGCTCCAGGAAACCAGAATAGGTGTATCTCTCTTCTCCGACGGCGCCGGCGCCGTTGTGCTGAGCAATGGTATCGGTGAACCTGCCCGGCCTGTGTACGACCTTCTCGGATGGGATCACCGTATCATTCCTGGCACGGACGAGGATCTCGGCTTCAACGTCGACCCTGTGGGTGAGTACCGCCAGATTCAAAGAGCATTGGGGAGTAATTTGGTAACCTTGGCACAGGCTGGAAGGTGGTCCTCACACCCCGAGTTCCCAAGTTGACCAGCGCCGCTATCAAACCCGTTTTTGAGGATCTCAAGGCCTCGCTACCCAACCTCCCTGCAGACTACCAGCAACCCTCCCACTTCGACTGGGCCATGCATCCAGGAGGCGCAACAATTTTAACGGGTACCGAGCGCGCCCTGGACATCAGCCCCGAGCACATGCGCGCCAGCTATGACATCTACATCAACCATGGCAATTCGAGCTCAGCCACCATCTTCAGCGTCATGGATCGCCTGCGAACGAAGGAAATGGACGCCATGGCGCCCAGTGGCCGCGTGCGTGACTATGTTGTCGGGTGTGCATTTGGTCCGGGAATATCGGTTGAGATGTGCATGCTGAAGCGCAACATAGACCGGGGGAGCAGTTCCGGAATTGTCCACGGCATGCAGACACCCCCTGAACCGGACTCTGAGGGCGCAAACGAGAGCCTGTCAGACAGCAGATGGTCGGCGGGTAGCGAGCTGGTCGAGAAGAACCGGTCTGAGAGTGACGAGGAGTTTGTCGCCGAGGCGGTTGGGCGGCTAGAATTAGATTAGAGAGGCAATGGCGAAGGGGAGACTCGAGGGGGTAAAGGACGTCATCATGATTGAGATAAATGGAAGAATGCCATATATGAGCAGGTACGGCTGTTGTAGGTGTCAGACAGAGTTTAACTTGTTCTCCTTTTTTCTTTTCTTCTTTTTTTCTTCGTCTTTTGCTTTAGTTGAGTTATGGAGGGTAAATGTTTTGGCAATGGTCATCGAAAAAAATAGGGCCACCAAGCTGCTCTGGCACATTTCATGACCCGAAATGTGAAGACAAGGTCCCTGGAGTATGACAGTCTCCTCTTTTCGGCGGCCTCTGCCTCGGTATCCGGATATTGCGGGGGAGGGCACAAGGCCTGTTGACACTAGAGCTGTTCAAGTCGAGTGCGACTGCTTCAATCGGATGCCGCTTTCGCATTGGGTACTATGTTGTCAGACGGAATACATCTGAGCGCTATCGAGGACCGGCTTTTGGCTCAGCAAGGAAGGTCTGTCTGACGTCCAGACCGTCGATCAGGTCATTGGTGACAAGCATCGCATCAGGCAGAGCAGGAATCAGCAGGTATATCTCCGTTTTGGATCCCGGGGATTCGGGGATTCGGGACTTCAATTGGAGCTAAGTAATAATACGTATCGGAGAAATCAACGTGGAAATCGGCACACGTGCTTGACAAACCTGGATCAGGGATGTTGTTTTCAGGCACATATCCATACATATGCGGCAGATCGGCCTATCGGATGTTGAAGCCCCCGAAAACAGGAGTTCGTCAGTCGCGAGTTTTGAAAGCTCAATCCCGGAGCTGTCGACCATGCGAGGTGGTCACAAACCAGGTGTCCATCCTTCCGGGTGTACACCATAGGTCCATAGCCTGGAGTTCGTGCCTTATAACAGGGCGTACGTGTCGGCAATTCGAGGGTTTCGGCTAGGTAATCCGAACCCCCCAACATGCGCACCAGAAGCCGACAATGTCTGCTTGGGCCTAGTTGACAACCGGTGGTTTCACCATCCGATTAGTTGTCGATCGGTCGACCATCTTAAACCTCCCCTATCACGGATTTCATCGCGCTCATTAGGCCGAAGGCGGAATTGCGTCGCAGTGGGGGTTTGGGTCTCATGAGTCTGGCTGGAGTTGGCTCTGGTGACACCTGGAGGGCAGAGAGGAACCATGTCGGGGGTCACGTGGGAGATGTGGCTGGGTCTGGGGAAGGAACTGACGGACGCTAACTCGGGGCAAGCACGTTTTGGCGGATTGCGGGCGGCTGAGCTCCAAGACTCGCAGGCCAGTTTTGAGCACCTTCCCGATGGCCAGCCGCCAGCCCCCAACCGCATGATGGAGCAGATTGAGACTCAGGTCACTGACCTGCGATACCTCGCCCAGGCTCCTGTTGCGCTTACTGAGGGGGATGTTGCCTCACCTTACGAGGCTCAGCGCTCCCAGCCGCAGCCGCAGCCGCAGCCGCAGCCTCACCCCAGTCCCGTTGGCCGTTCCGCATCACTCGGAGACAATTCCGCTCCAGCGCCCACCGCTGCCACGACTCCAGCTTCGACGGCTGGGGGCAATAGCAACAAGCGCAAGTCAGTCGACGATAGTGGCAGCACCGGCAAGCAGACTAGAAGTAAGAGGAATAGGGTAAGCACTTCTGGGCCCCCCCCCTCGCTTGGCCATTGACCCCCTCCATGCTAACGCGCTCTCTTGTCGCATAGTACATTTCTATCGCTTGGTACGTCGTCCAGCATGTCTCCTCCCGTCCCAAAAAGCCCGGCTATTTGGCCGCAAGCGCATCGTATCCATGAGATTCCCCGACTGACTGTACCTCCAGCAATGAGTGTAAACGTCGCAAAATCAAGTGCAATGGCGAGACCCCGTGTCAGCGATGCGGCAACCTCAACCTGGCGTGCCTCTACGCCCCGAATTGCTGCTCCAACAGCTTCAAGGACTCGGATGAATTCAAGCAGGTCACGGACCAGATTGGCCATCTGCAGAGAGAAGTCGCTGCACTGAATCAGACTGTCCAATCCCTACAGAGCGACCCCACACGACTCGCCGCCGTCCAAGATCGTCCATTACCCGCCGTCTCGCCGTCGCCGTCATATCAATCCATGCCAGTGCAACGCGCTGATACCTCTTATGGAAAATATGGCTCATTTAGGGGTCCGACAAGCATGGCTTACAGCCTGGACGTCGCAAACAACACCATTTACAATATGGGGTACAAGGGAATTGGCGAGGGTGACGACCAACGGGCTCAGCAACCCTCAGAGGGAGTAAGCCCGCAGGTTCCAGATACGACGATTCTAGTTGACCCTCTTGTCGAGTTTGGAAAGGATGAGATGGTGAGGCTATGCCGCTTTCATGAAGAGGAGGTGGGGCTCATGTATCCCGTCGTCGACATCCAGTCTGTCATATCCCATGCCAAAAGCCTGGCGTCGTTTATCGACTCACTGAAAACCCAGCGCCCGCTCCGGGCGCTCAACGACGAAAAGACCTTACTACTCAAAATGGTCATGTGCTGTGCGCTTGTCGTGGAAGAGCATGGACAGAGCGACAAAGCTGTCCGATTATATGAAAGCATGGAATCCGTCATCAATCGCAAGCTCATGTCAGATGACAGCAATGTGTCCAACCTCCCTCTGCTAGCGTTATTGGGGGGGTATCGGTATCTCTCCAATGATGAAGTTCTCGCCTGGAGGGTCATTGGCCAGGTCGCGCGACTATGCCTCGAGCTGGGCATTCACAGATCCATGGGTCTCCTGAAAATAAAAGATGAGCAGGAGAGAAAGAATGCTCTTGTTAGTTTCTGGTCCGCCTACGTCCTCGACCGGAGGTGGGCTTTCGGAACCGGGCTACCATATGTTGTCCAGGACAACGAGATTGACCCCCAGCTACCAGTTCCCGTAAGCCAAACACGATTAAAAACAGCTGAAGCGCTTTAGCAAAGCTAACTTCTGATGTAGGACGAGCATCCATATCTGTCCGCCATGATCACGTATTCCCGGTTATGTCCCAAGGTATGGCGACAGGTGACTCATTTTGAGCCCGTGTTGGCACGAGAGTTGCGCCATGAGGAAATCGAACGTCTGGATCAAGAGATACTTCAATGGTACGAGACCGTGCCGGAAGAAGTCAAGGTTCGGAATTGGAGTAAAGAACGGCGGCATATGACCTCGACGCCATCATATAATCTTCAGCGCCTACGAATTTGGACATATCTTAGGCTCAACCAGGTATGTCGATCGACTCTGGCCACAGTTAACAGCGGACTCTAACAGACGATAGATTCGTATCTGGCTATATACGCCGGTCTTGCATAGTGCCACGAGCATCATGTCTAACCCTGGCCAAGCGCAGCGTGTGGTCGACCTCGCCAGGGACACGATACAGTATTTGCATCACCTCAACAGCACGACAAACCTTTACCGGAAGATCCAAGTCTTCTATCACCAGTTCCTCACATCCGCCATCTCGGTCGTGTTTTTAGCCTCAGTTCACGCGCCTGTTCGGTTCAGCGCTGTTTGTCGAGAAGAGTTTTACCTTGCCCTTGAGTTGGTCAAGGATCTATCGGCCAAGAGCTGGGTATCGCAGCGACTCTGGAGGACTATCCGGTCACTGAAGGACGTGGCACCACGTTTCGGGCTCAATCCCGACGATGACCCCCATTCGACAGCAGCACTGGGGATGATTGGTCTTGCTAGGGGTCACATGGACTCGGGGTCTGCGGGTCAGTCCCCTTTTCAACGGCCACTGATGCCTCCGCGACAACATTCCCAGCAGGGAGCACAAGTAGATCACAACGGAGCTATGATCCAGAGCGAGATGTCTCGGATATTTGAGGGCTATGTGGGCTTGAACGGTGTTCAGCATATGGGTGATGAAGAGGATGGACCCCGTACTGGTTCCGACCTGCACAGTCCAGGTTCAGGCGGTGGTGTATACGGAGCGGATGACACCGTGTTTCCACAATTTCGCGAGATGTTCTAATCCGCTAGGATCTAATGTTATGAGCATAGTCAACAAGCGCTGCCACATAGACGATGAAATAAGATATCGCTGTATATTCCCCAACTGGGTATCTCTATGCCTCATGCGAATGTTCTTTGCGTGAAACGTCCATGTAAAGGTACTAGCCAACTCCGTAGAGCCCATGGCAGATTGCTCGCTAGCATTCTGCCAGTCTGGCTGCTTGATGCCTGAAAAGCGACTAATCAAACACGACCTTCTGGCCGGAAAACGCCAGTGCCTTCTGTGCATCCTTGGCCTTCTTAGCTGCCTCCCAACTGGGATGTAGTGGTCCCTCATTATCCTTCTTGACAGGCCTCGGCTTCTCCTGAGCCGCACCACCGCCCTCGCCATCCCGCGTCCTCTTGGCAAACGGGTTCGCAACCCCCTTCTTCCACGGCGTCCTCCGCCCCTGGTCCTCGCCATCCACCGCGCCACGCCGCATATCCCAGCCGGAGTCCCGCCCACCGCCTTTGCCCTTCTTCTGGCTCTCCTGCAGGTGCTTGGCGCTGGCGCCGTACTTCTTCTCCCAGATTGCCTGGCGGGCGCGCTGGCCCCGGCGCTTCTTGGGCGGCGCGATGTCCACGTCCGACGCCGACTCGGAGCCCGAGACGTATCCGCCCATCAGGGACGGTAGGAACGTCGAGTCCCGCGTGGGGCCGGTGGGCTGGGCACTCCTCTTTTCCTTCTTCTTCTTGGCTGGCGGCGGTGAGGGCGAGGGTGAGCCTAATGCTTCCTCTTCCTCATCCTCCTCTTCTTGTTCTTCTTGCGGTGGCGGTGCCGATTCTTCATCATCTGACTCGGACCCCGATCCGGAGAGGGAGATATCGTCCAAGTTCACCTTCTCCTTACCCCTGAAGCGCTCGTACAGCTTTTCGTCCACGTCATCTTCCTCGTCGGATGAGCTCCCCAAGAGATTGTCGTACTTTGACAAGGCATCCTCTTCATCAGCCTCGGCCTCGCTGTCCGACTCTGGCTCTCCCACCGCAGGTCCAGGCTCATCCACATCGCTCTGGAAGCCCTCAAAGTCTGTCACGTCTTCCTCCTCCCCCACGACGACCGCCGCTTCCGCCACCGGGTTCTTGTCCCCAGCAGCACCATCGCGTATCCGGTCCGACGGCTGCTCCTCCTGGTCTGCCCGCTTGGCCTTCTTGGGCTGCTTGCCCTTGCCCGGCGGGGGCACGTTGAGGGACTGGCAGACGAACTCGACGGCCCGGTCTACGGCTTCCTTGACGGGCTTGCGGTTGTACAGCCCGCTCGTGACATTGTGCAGGGCCGCGCGCTCCTCCTCTGCGAGGTCGGGCCTCGGGACGCCGACGCGGATCTCTTCGGGGAGGTCGGTCGAGGTCGCGATGGACTTGACCTTGAGCAGGGACGAGGACAGATGCGACTGCGCGGTCTGATGCAGATCGAGTGACTAGTAGCATGAACATCAGCACAAGAAAAAAACAGGAACCATATCTAGAGCGCTCTTGTCGTACCTTGAGCACGGCGATCTCGCGCTCCAGCCTCTGCTGCTTGTCCGGGGTGACGCCCTGCTCGTGGAGCCGCTTGCTGAGGCGCTGGCGCTCGAAGCCCTTGGCGGCCTTCAGCGCTCTGAAGATTTCATTCTGGTACTTTTCGAGCTTCTCGAGGAGGCTGGGCTCGGCGTTGCGCTTCCGTTTCGGCATGGTGATCGGTGGAGTGCGTGGGCTTTTTTTTCTTTCTGCTGATAGATAACCTAATCGATGGTCTTTTCCATGTTGGATGGCTTACAAAAAATCAGTTTTGTCAGGGTCCGGTAGTGCGAATTGTGACGATACACTGTCCCCTAGCCACAAATTGCGTGCTAGACTTGCCTAGAGCACAGTGCGCTGCGCTTTTCAACGCAGCAACAAAACTATCGAATACTCGGGCTTATAAATCACTATTTCTGCTGTAACCCCTGCGAAATCTAGTACTACTTACTATGACGATAGCGGCGTGTTTACTGCGACGACAACCTAGCTATCATACTTATTATGGTGATATCTATGTGCCTCTTACGGCGATGCTAGAAAGTTAGTAGAAGCGGCAATAACTCCATGAGAGATCTGGTATAGCTCGAGTAGCTTCACTCTTTCAATGTCTCTTGGCGCAGATACGATGACAAACGACCAGAGTTGGGAAGTGGACTTTCTTAATCACCAATGGTGGGGGTGAAGCAGCGTGCGCGGGGTATATGATAGCGTGATGGTATCCACGAGGTGAAATCACGACACTCGACAATACCAAACTCAGCATCCATTATCTCTTGTCGCTCTGCATCCGGTTAGCATACTTGGACCTTGGATTTTACATTTTAATCATTTACAGAACTTCACCAAGCCATAGAAGCCCCCAATGGCATCCAACGATCTCTCGGCTAGCGCCCTCTTCAACGTGAATGGCCTCGTGGCCCTCGTCACCGGTGGAGGCACAGGTGAGTCCCCAGACAGCATTGGCAGAAAAGAGATAGGGCTGACTTCGGAGAAGGAATCGGCCTCATGATGACCAGGGCATTAGCCCAGAACGGCGCCGCAAAGGTGTATATCGCCGGCCGCCGTCGCGAAGTCCTCGACGCAGCCGCCAGCGCAGCTGGCCCCAACGTGATCCCCATTCAATGCGACGTCACCTCCAAGGACAGCCTCAAGGCTGCCGTCGACTTCATCGAGAAGGACGCTGGCTACCTCAACCTGCTGGTCTGCAACTCGGGCACCGGCGGCCCCCAGGTCAAGCCCCTACGGCCTGAGACGTCGCTCGAGGACTGGGCGACCGAGAACTTCGATATTCCGTTCGATGCCTACGTCAACACGTTTGCCATCAACACGGCGTCTGTGTGGTTCACGGCCATGGCGTTCTTGAAGCTCCTGGACCTGGGCAACAAGAAGGGCAACTTGGAGCAGTCGTCGCAGGTCATCGTGACGAGCTCCATCGCCGGGTTCAACAAGAAGGCACCTGGAGGCTGGCCATACGGCCAGTCCAAGGCTGGTGCGACGTTGGCTGCGAAGCAGCTCTCGGTTGCGCTGCCCCAATGGAACATCCGGTGAGTGGAAGTGGTTAAAATGAGACAGCCCGGATAGCTTGAGACTGACGAGATGTCACATAAACAGAGCCAACTGCATTGCCCCAGGATGTAAGTCGATATCAAACAACCCTTGGCGGCCCAGGATGTGGTACTAACCGCTTTACTTCTGGCAGTGTTCCCCAGCGAGATGTCAGCGCCCATTGTCAAGGCTTACGCAGGAGAGACTGGCACACCCGGGGCTGTTCCCAGGGAGATGGTGCCCATGGGCAGGATGGGAAACGAAAAGGATCTGAGTGGGACGTTGCTGTACCTGGCCTCGCGGGCCGGCGCGTACACCAACGGAGATGTCATGGTCCTCGACGGAGGGCGGCTAGGCACGTTCCCTTCTGTGAACTGAGAGGTTACTCGGGGCTACGACGGGCGTTCTAGACGTGAAGGCTGAAAGACAAAGATAGACCGCAAGGCCTGGTATCAACGGTGGCTCAGTACCCCCTGGCTAGACGGGCATACATACATACATCTATAGACGTTGCATGGAGTTAGACGGGATGGCAGGAGATGAAGACGGACATCATACAGCCGACTTGGTTCCGAGTCTCGATGCAGAGGGTTGCAATCGGAACGGTGCCCAACGTGTTGCTCAAATCCCGCAGAGGTCACCCCCTGGTTACGTCGGAAGCGTCCCGTCCAGCGACATCGGGTAGGGGCTTTCCGCGTCGCTGAGATTGGGCCCAGGGCAGATCTGCAATATCTCCATTCCGTGATGCAAGGGCCCAAGTCCCCAGGAGGGAAGCGCGATTAGCGACATGCTTTCTGGTGGGTGGTGACGGCTCGGCGCTGCTGGCCGAAGCAGGGGTTGTGGACTCTGCAGGGCGCCGAGCTGACGGTAAAGCAGCGATCGATACAGGTTATTCCGGACTCGTCTGGACCGCAGGTGACTGCCGCGATTTGCGGTCCCGGAAGAGTTCAAGATCGCGGGATCGCTGCGGATATTGCGGCTTCGTGGCGGCTTCGTGGCGGCTTCGTGGCGGCTTCATCGTGGGTTCATCGTGGGCTCATAGTGGGTGGATCGACGTCCATCGGTGGTCCATCGCCTGCCGGACAGACGGGACCCCACCGGGAGTTTTCGGCTCACACCGGTTCCGAAGAGTAATGCTACAGCAATAAGCTACCTAGAGGTAGCCAACGCTTGGAATTGGGCCATGATTGACAGGATGGTGGGTGGGAAACCACTAATGCCTGTGTTATGATAGTCCCAAGTGCTGGGAGTAGCTGGGCCCTCCATGAAGCGGCTAGGGAGTAGGTACCATGTACTGCGCAGCATACGTTGTCTCTCCATTACGATGACTCTAACTGGGAAATTTTGTAGAGAATATGCTTGTAGTAGAATTTACTTATTTGCCATTGAATAGAGCCTGGAGGACTACTAAAAAGAAAATGGCCTTGTGCAATACTAGGCCTACATGACTATTTCGCCATGACGAGGAATTCGGAATCCCAAAGACAAACAGAAAGAACTTGTAGTACATACTAGTACCTAGACTTCAAGCCCTGAACATCAAGTTTTCTCTGCACGATGTAGTAACTCTCACTCAGCACGAATGAGACAGCTGTCTTCATCTCCGACGTGACTCATAATAAACTTTGAGAAACGGACATATAAGGACTGGATGCTCGCACTTCTATTTTGAACTTTACATATATTCACTAGTAAGTATTATTTACGCCATGGCTATGTACTAGGTAACATTCAATCCAACAACAACAACCTCCCCCGTCGATAAACCCTGCTCCCGCGCAGACAACAGTGCAGCATATCTTGATTCGAGGCTCAAAGATGAAGCGAAAATCTAAGAAGCAGCTTGCTCGTGAAAACGCACGGCATACATCTCAAGTCAAAAAGGCACGGAAAAGGGATAGCTTGCAGACTGATATGGCTCTCCTGGCAGCGACACCTGTTCTATGCTTCTGTGGTCAGCTTACTATCCAGTCCAGGGAGGCGGCAATTCTTAAAGCGATAGAAACATCTTGCCATACGGGAGATCAGCTGACCTATTTTACTGATGGCGCTGTCCATTTTCCCGCAAAAGAGGACCAGCAAAATACTCTGGAAAAGAAAATAACAGAGATCAAGCTAGCCGCTGCAGTTGCATACAAAGCTGCAGAAAGCAGTGACTGGACAGTCACATCTTTCTCAGTACCTCGAGGTGGTAAGCGTTACTACCTCCAGGCTGAAATGGCTGGTATTGCAGGCGCCTTAGCAATTGCAATATCAAGCATCACAAATCAGAGAAGGCAAGGCCCACTTAGTCTTCACAAAGTCATCATCTTTACCGACTGCCAAGCTGCCATATGTCAGCTGCAAAAGTCTCGAGAATATACCAAGGAGCATCTTCAGGGTTACGATCTTGTTCGCAAGCTTGTAACAAGATCTCAGCATCTACATCGTCTTGGCATTTCACTTGAAATACACTGGATTCCGGGCCATTGCAAAGATATCCGGGGCAATATCCGTGCGGATGCTGTAGCGCGGCAAACAGCAAAAGGCAACATTGATGTCTCTGAGGGGGAAGTTATTCAATTCACTTTATAGCATATATGAGGAGGAAGGCGTCAAGAAATCTGATATCTGGACCTTGGTGGAGACTTAGAATAAGATATATAGCCACGTGGGCACCTTTCATGTAGTACCTACTTGAATTACACTCATGACAACCTGCAGTTTGTTAATGCTACATGGGGGCGACGACGTTGTCGCTCCATCCGTAGGAGGAGTTGATTGTACAAAGCTGGCGAGCTCGTTCAGTAAGGCAGGAACGTGACTCAGGATCACCGCGCAACGTGCACGATACCATCTTCCAAAGATAACTCGCGACAACTGTTCGTAGAAGTTCTAGCAAGAAGGTAAGCCCCACTGATCAAATGATGCGGGAGCTAACTTTCTGAGTAGGCAAGCTGACTACTACTAGATAAGCAAGGCAGGGTTCGGGCCATTACAAGAGCCTAGGTAAGGTCAGTTGCTGGTAGTTACCTTGCAAGAATATCCTGTCTTAGCTTTACCTCCTTTTATTACAATGTTTTCAGCGAAAAGACGCATGTTGATGACGCACCATTGTGAAAAGGAGTGTAGAGCCTTCCCAATGAGGGTTGTTGGTAACATCAGCATGACAAGTGCCAACGAGCTGATGGGTTGAATCTCGTTTCAACGCTGGTAGTGGCTACCTACTGAACGAGGCCTGCTTGTGAACACGAGGGAAGATCATAGACAAACATACCCTCAAAGGGCACCGTTAATGCTTTCCTCTAGGCGTAGAACTCTATCAAGAGCATCAACAACCCCGTTTCTCTTTCAAGGGCGCCTCTAGACTCTTTCTCTGTGTTCAGGAACGAGTCTTGTCTCACATGTATATAACCGTCCATCCCCCTAGCCCTAGGTTTAAGATTTGTTTTCTTCTTTTTACATCAGTCATTTTACTCATCACTTGCCTTTAACTTGCTTCCTATCTCCAACCAGGGATACCGGGTCTCTTACTCTAGTCCAGTCGGCCTCTCCAAGCTAAAAGTTCAGAGCTCATCAGCCCCTATCATCAGTCCCCTCCGCTGCCTCTCTTCGCCGCCCTTCTTTGCAGCAAGCTCTGACAGTTCGTGGTATACCACCCATTGAGCAATGATATTTTTCAGGTAGGAACCCATCGGCGCCCCCTGTGGTGACAGTCCGGAGACCCAGCCCCAGCCGTGGAAACGCTGGTGGATGGTTCGACTCCATTAGGCCCTGGAATAGTGTCGTGGTGGGTCGGGTTTTTTCATCGTTTTTCTCCGCACCTACTCAGCGACGGCTGACAATTAAAACGGATCTTGCAGGAGTCCCATATTATTCAGCTCACCAACAGCTTCAAATATCTGAGTCTCCCCCCAGGTCAGTCCAACCCTTTCTCTAAACTCGAAAGAGATCCATGCTGACCTGATGTGTTCAACTTATCGCCTGTTTGGAATCCAGGTGCCCGAAAGCTACGAGACTATCTACTTAGATAGAAGGTTTTGGGGATTTCAATCTGTTGTTGGGATCCAGCTTGCTTTCAAGGTGAACTTCCGTAGCAGCCTCGCCAGCCTGACCGATGGGCCTTGGACAAAGGATCTGGGAGCTTCGCTGCCCAGGGACCGTTGGAATGAAAGCAGGACCGAATTTCCTCGACTTAAATTACACATCGTGGTTAACACTGTCGCAGAATTGCTCGCACAAGTCCTTGGGTGAAACCGACAGTGCTCAGTGCTACTCCAGGAATCCCCATAATGTCTCTCTGGGTGGCCACTCCATTGTCGCTTACCATGGCAAAAGCTATCTGTGGAGCTGTATGGCCCTCGGGCTATGTTTCAAAATGAGGGGTGGGTGAACAGAGTATTCCTAGAGTCGCGACAAAAGGAGCAGTGATTTTGGCCGCTTTGAAATTGTGTCAAAATCCAGCGGCCAGGGGAAAAGAGTGAGGCTGGATCGATGCCAGGAGGTGATGATATGATGTATTGATTGTGTGGGTAAGGTGTGTTAAGAATGCTGTCGGATCCGAGTTGTGTACAGATACAGACAGTACCTTGAATCTCTCCCCGCTTATAGTGCCTTCCTCCTAGTTTCAATAGGCCTGCGTAGCGCAAGCTACGACCATCATCATCCCACGGCGTCCACGGGTGGCTCCTGCCTTGGGCACCACCTGCATGCACCCTGATGGAAATAAGGACAATTAATACGGGCATTGGTGTAATATGAGCTCAGGTGAGGAGCTGTCTGGCGCAAAGGCGGCGTGCACGCTGTTCCGGATTTGGACAACACACCAAGCCACGGCCAAAGCCATCGACTCCAAGAACAGAGTCGATGCCGGAGCGGCGACCGGGTCACCGAGAGAAACGGTCTCCACAAACCCCCGGGCGACTCGGCGCTAAGTCCCCAACGCCGGCCACACCGCCCGCCCAGCCCAGCCCAGGTCGCAGCTCGCATCTCGCAGTCCACAGCGCGTCATTGGGCGTCACTGGGCACGGGAGTTGCCTCGATTTGGTTTCACTGATGGATGCTAATAGTGCCCCGACGCGAACCGCCCTCGACGGGCGCAACATTAATCAGAATGCGAGCCATTTTCTCGCGTCGACTCGCGCGGACTGGCGTCACTCCACCGTGGCCCCGAGCCCGCAAGAGGCCGCCTCTCTGGGGCCCTGGGCTGGCACTGGCTCCGCCGGGCTCTGTTAGCTGTCGTCACTGGCCAGCTCTGCAAGGTCGGAGGCTCTAACCGAGGATCTGTGGCTTCCGTACTGCCGCAGTGCCGCAGTAACCGTACCCTTGGTCCTGGGGCCCCTCCCTGCTGCAGTGCTTCTGCCAGCTGGAGTCCCCTGCGCCCGGCGCTAGAATGTGCGTAGAATGATGTGGGATCTGGGAAAATCCCCCGCAAGTTGCAACTGTGAGCGCAAATGCGACGCCGTTGACTGGTGGCAGTTTGGAGCTTTGGGGCCAGCCCAGCGCCTCCTCCCCACCGTCTCCCCGCTGGTACAACGCTGGGCCAAACTCCTGCAGCCTAGAACTCTGGAAGACTAGGTGCAACCGTGCAAGCACCGAGTAGCCTCAGACCCGGCTTCTTCATTCCGGAATTTCAGCCCATCCAATATCTGCGACATTGGTGCCAAGGCCTGTGCCATTGCTATTATCTCCGCATCAACTGCAGCTTCTCCGGTCACTGGTGGTGTTTCATTTCGTCGTGTTCGAGTGGCACGTATCATAGCCACCCGCTCTCTCATACCCAAGTACCCAACGAAAGGTAGTACTCACCACATATTGCTCGTTCCCAAAAATTGATCAATTTCGGGAATTGTCGCGGCCGTCATCGTCTCGCCATCATGGGATAAGCCCTCCGTGCTAGCCGTGGTACGCAGCTGCCTCCTAGCCCAAAGTCAAATCCCCCCATCGCCAGCGCCAGCGACCATCCGCCCTCCCCCCCCCTCTCCAAACCCCGCACACAGCATCATCTGGCACGAGAGACAGCTGCTGTACGCCGTGATGCTCGCTCCCCGTTGTAGCCCAAGGTACGCAGCAGACCGGCGCGGTGAGTGGTCGACATGGTCGCCCATCTCAGTTGGTGGTGGGTGGCCAGTGGATGGCAGCCTCCACATCCCGGGCGGTTGATTTCATCAACGAGATGCAATTACTATAGTAGTATGGATGCGCACACCTCGGGCAGCCTCGCTCCTCGTAGCGTACAGCTTCATTCATGTGTCGCGTGTCCGTCCCGATTCCTGTAGTTCCCGTCCATGCCTCCCTCTTCACCTCCCTCTCCCCCCTCCTTCTCGATGCCTCTTGTCACCACTTCTCCTCCTCTTCCTCTCCCACTCCCTCTTGTAAGCCACCACCACCACCATCCTCAGCTTCCCACTGGTTGTACTGCACTTCCCACGATTGCGCCGACGCTGATCCCGAGCAATTCCCATCTCTCGGTATCTGGACTGTCGCTGCAGCTGCTCAAGTATCCAGCCTTCTCGCAATTCGGGTTCTGGCCTGAACAACCCGTTGTTGTTTCGCTCCCCCCTTCCATCTCTCTCCTCCGCACCTTGGGCAGTTTCAACCCCGCAAACCGCCACTTCCCCGCCCATCTCTATTGATTGTCACAAGCTCGAGCTTGGAGCTCCCAGATTTTGTGTCGTACGCCTTTTGTGGCATACCTATACTCGAGTCAGCCGCTTTTTTGGTGAGTTTGCTCCGGTTCCTTCTGTCGTCAGTCGTTCGCCCGTCGTCATGGGGATCTGCAAACCCCAGTCATCAGCTCCACTCGACGTTAAACGCGCGCACGGAGCCCACTATGATGACCTTGCAGCTCCATCCCGGGCGGGCACCCTGCACTTCCCGACGAGGGCTCCACCGGCCACCGGCCGTCCTTTCATGCCGAGCACAGCGCCGACCCTCTGCCTTCGTATGCCCGAGGTGACCTCCCGGGCCCTGTTCGGTACTGAAACCAGGCACTTCCGAGCTCGGCTGTGTATGTGGGCTCTCTTGAGTTAGGCATCAACCCCGGACACGCTGGTGACGCCCTGGTTCCGCTGTGCTCGTATGCGGCATGATATTAAATGGCCATGGCGCCCACACTACCGTGAGGGTACGCGGGCTAACGTGAAAGCAACCTTGAAAGGAACCAGGTCCACCGGCGCTTCACACCACCTCTCGACGTCTGAACACCGACGCCGTCTGGTACAGGAACCGAGTTCGACCGTCTCCTCTCCCGAATACTTAACACTCAGCACCAGCTCCACCCCTCCATAGAAACCCTCTCTGGAGGCCGTGGTTGATCCATATGACTTCTGGAACCCTCAAGCAAGCCGCCGAGTCCGCCCGGACCAAGAGTTCAGAGATGATGGGCGCCGCTAAGCAAGACACGGCCACCGTGGCCACCGATCTGCTGCACACGCCCCTGGTGCGCGCCGCCCTGCCCTTTGTCAACGGCGGCATCGCTGGCATGGTGGCCACCACCGTCATCCAGCCCGTCGACATGATCAAGGTGCGCATCCAGCTCGCCGGCGAGGGCACCTCGGGCGGGCCCAAGCCCACCGCCCTGTCCGTCACTCGACAGATTGTCAGCAGCGGCAAGGCCCTCGACCTCTACACCGGTCTTTCGGCCGGCCTGCTGCGCCAGGCCGTGTACACCACCGCCCGCTTGGGCTTCTTCGACACCTTCATGAAGAACCTGACCCAGCGCGCCAAGGACCAGGGCAGGCAGATTGGCTTCGCCGAGCGCGCGGGCGCGGGCCTCACGGCGGGTGGCCTGGCCGCCATGGTCGGCAACCCGGCGGATCTGGCGCTGATCCGCATGCAGAGCGACGGCCTCAAGCCGCTGGCCGAGCGCAAGAACTACAAGTCGGTCATCGACGCGCTGGGCTCCATTGCGCGCAGCGAGGGCGTCGCGGCGCTGTGGTCGGGTGCCGCGCCCACCGTCGTGCGCGCCATGGCGCTCAACTTTGGGCAGCTGGCCTTCTTCAGCGAGGCCAAGGCCCAGCTCAAGGCCAACACGGACCTGTCGGGGCGCACGCAGACGCTGAGCGCCAGCGCCATTGCCGGTTTCTTTGCCAGCTTCTTCAGCCTGCCGTTCGACTTTGTCAAGACGCGCCTGCAGAAGCAGCAGAAGGGTCCCGACGGCAAGCTGCCGTACCGCGGCATGGTTGACTGCTTCGCCAAGGTGGCCCGCGAGGAGGGCATGATGCGGTTCTACCGCGGGTTCGGGACATACTACGTCCGCATTGCTCCCCATGCGTAAGTGATGATGGTTCCCCATTGAGCTAGTTGATGGGCCTTTGGCTGACTCGTGAGATTTGCAGCATGGTGACGCTAATTGTGGCCGACTACCTCGGGTTCCTGACGAAATAGACGAACTGCGTCAATACCTAGAGAGAAGGAATTGAATGGGACTTTGGCGTTTCGGATTCGTTGAGGGATGCATCGTCTTGCTCCTGGATGGGAGGAGTAGCTGCTATATCATGGTGCGAGTTCTTCTTTTTTTTGTTTAGTGTTATGCACGCGAGCATCCATACCTAAGTAGTATTCTTTTGTGGAATCGATACCAATATCATCACAATGTGCACATCCACTGGCGAGAAGAATGTGAGCTGTTGTCTCTCTGCTGTCGTTTCAGTGAAGAGGAGAGGGATGAGGAGGTGAGAGAATTCAGAGCGCGGGCTCCACTGGGCGATGACCAATTGACCCGCTGGGATGTGGTGCTGCTGGGAGGAGGTTGCAGGAGCAAAACGAGACAAAGGGCCAAGAAGTTGAAACAAAACCCAACAGGAGCAAAAAAGAGCCAAAAAGAAATGCCCGAGCTGAGACTCGAACTCAGGTTTCCGCGGTTATAGTATGTTAACCACAACGCGGTGCCCTAACCACCTAGACTACTCGAGCTGTTGATCCGCTTGATGCGGGTTCTTGTTGAATGCCAAGGCGACGAATTGGCTTATAATGGGCCGTCTGGACCCTCCACAATGCGGGCACGAGACGGGGCCATTAGGTAAGGCGTACTGAGGGGCTTGGTTGAGGGGGGGTTCCGGGCCCAGGTGGTGAGGAGAGCTGTGATACCAGCTTGGCGCTGTCCAGACCGTCAGCGTGGTGGTTGGTTTGCCTCTGGCGGAACTCTGTCTGTAAGCTTCGAGGAGTGATGGGTAGTGGGAGCACGTGACTTCGCGACGGCGCTAGGAGGGGTGACTCGCGTGAGGATGGATGACGCAAGTAGGAAGCTACGTGCCGGGGGGCTGATGACCTGAGCCAGTGCACGTTGAATTCTTGCAGCACAGACCCGTTGCGACGATGCATTCGTGAGGGAAACATGGCCGGGGCGAAACGTGCTGCTTCTGGGGGATCTGGCAGACAGAATGCGCCCGACATTTACGAGGACATGCTGGCTGAGGCCGGCGTGGCCGTGCGACAGCAGCAGCAGCAGCAGCAAGGCAGCCTAGAACGGCCGCCGAAGAGGAGACGTGCTGGCATGCGGCCTGAACAGGACGGGTCGCGCAGAGAGGTCTCTTCGGCTGTGGGACGCGACGACAAAAATGATTCAGATGATGAGGAAGAGGAGGTCGAGTTTGAGGATGTCGCGCTGCCGGCACCTACGGTTCAGACCATGGAGAGAGACTCTGACGAGGACGATGATGAGGATGAAGATATCGAATTTGAAGATGTCAATTTCACGGCACCGCTGACGGATCAAGGATCCGCAGCGCAGGGCTCCATGGACCTGGAGCTTAACCTCTCGGTCGAGAAGGCGGCCGCATCCTCGAAGAGGGCAGCGGAACGGCGCAAGCCCATCACCCGGGAGGAAAAGGAGCGCCGCACGCAGGTCCATCAGACCCATCTCCTCTGCCTCCTCTCCCACGTCGCCAGGCGAAACCACTGGTGCAACGACACCAAGGTCCAAGAATACCTGCGCCCGCACCTCTCGGACAAGATGGTGAACTATCTCAATCCGGGCACCAATCTCTCGCAGTTCGGCCGGACTGAGAGTCTCAAGAATGGACTGCAACAAGCGGGCACCATGTGGAAGACCAAGTTCGAGATCACCGAGAGGGGCCTCAGGCGATCGCTCTGGGCCGAGGACCCTGAGCATTTGCAGGCCGTATGTACTGGGGATATTCACTACTTGTGGGAGTTTGCTGATGGGATCGAATAGTACGAGCCGCCAGGCGACTTGGAAGCCTGCCTCGACCGTGATGACTTCAGAGACGCGGCCAAAAAGCTGCAAGGTTCCCGCGACGTCGGCGCACAACTGTATTGCGCCCTTCTTCGAAGCGCGGGGGTGAGAGCACGCTTGGTCTGCTCTTTGCAGCCTCTGGCTTGTGCATCGGGAGCGCCGACACTGCCCAAGCCCAAACCTAGCAAAGCACCTTCAAAGCCGTCCAAGGATGAGCAGGTTCGCGCTTCTGTGGCCAAATACAAGGACATGACAAACGCTGCGAGAGCTTCGTTATCAGCCACTGTGGGCGGTCCAACGGCCCGTCGCCGGCTAGGTCACCCGGGTGCATCCTCGTACAGCTTCGAGCCCACTCGCCCACCAAGGGAGCCACGGCCGACTTTCAAGACTCCGAAACGTATCAAGGAGTCGGCTTACCCGGTCTACTGGGTCGAAATTCTAGACGTGGGTCACCAGAAGTGGCAGCCTGTGGATGCCGTAGTCACGCATACATTTTGGAAGCCCAAGGCCCTCGAGCCCCCTATTACGGACAAGGAAAATTCCTTGTCTTATGTTGTCGCCTTCGAGGCTGATGGCACGGCAAAGGATGTCACTAGGAGATATGCCAAGGCGTACACGGCCAAGACACGGCGGTTACGAGTCGAGACAGCCATGGATGGGGGTGACAAGTGGTGGCGCAAAGCCATGAAGCCTTTCCGGCGGAAGGCCCCAGAGGATCTGGACCAGATCGAGGATAACGAATTGGCGGGCGCAGAGGCCAGGGAGCCGATGCCACGCAATGTTCAAGACTTCAAGGATCACCCCATATTTGCCTTGGAACGGCACTTGCGAAGGCACGAGGTGCTGGTGCCGGGGGCTACCCCCTCGGGGACGGTCGGCGCGGGGAGCAGGGGTCCGCTGGAGAAGATCTACCGTCGCAAGGACGTACGAATCGCGAGGACGGCAGACAAGTGGTATCGGCTGGGGCGTGAAGTGAAACCTAACGAAATACCCGCCAAGTGGCTGCCTAAGAGAGCTAAACCTAGGGGGTCGCGATTCGACGAGGAGGATGATGACGATCAGGGAGACGCCGGCACACCGATCTACACGCTGGACCAGACGGAGCTGTACCAGCCGCCGCCTGTTCGCAATGGCCGTGTTCCGAAGAACAAGTTTGGCAATATCGATGCGTACGTGCCTAGCATGATTCCGCGGGGCGCAGTCCACATACAGCATGAGTATGCCCCGAGAGCAGCGTTCCTGCTGGGGGTGGACTACGCGCCGGCGCTGACGGGGTTCTCGTTCCGGGGCCGGCACGGAACGGCCGTATTGAGCGGCATCGTGGTTGCCGAGGAGTACGGGGAGGCTATACACGCGGTGATTGAGGGGTTAGGTGACCTACAACAGGAGGCTGAGGACGAGAAACGGCGTCTCAGGGCACTCAAGGCTTGGAGGCGCCTCTTGATGGGGCTGCGCATCCGCGAAAGGGTGTGGGGTGGAGTGTCCGAGGAGGAGAGGAGGGAGGCGGAGCGGGAGGCTGAAGTGGACGCCGAGATGAGAGAGGCACCTAGCGATGTGACGGAGGAGTTTGACATGATGGAGGATGACGACGCGGATGGTGGCGGAGGGTTCCTGGCAGACGACGACGACGGTGGTGGAGGCGGATTCTTGGCTTAGCTACGGCAAACGGGGATTTGGCTAATCTATCACATTCATTATTACGAATATTATTCGGCACATATACGGACAGAGAGCCTCCGGCCCCGTGGGAGGTCTCAGATGGGGATCTGGAGTGTCTCAGGGTAGCTCGTGGTATTGTACCCGAATTAGACTAGTGGATCCTTCCACATGGCACGCATGTACGAGGACAAGTAATAATGATGACCAGACTCTGAGCTCAGCTTTGGAATTCATCAATCAATCAACTATGGATGCGCCAAACGACAAGAGTATACCCAAAGCTGGCTTCTTGTATTGGCTTTACCACTGTCTGGAACAAGGACAATGGGCCGATGGACCCAGATTAATGGCAACGCACTAGGGTGGGAAGAAGCTTAATTTTTCTTTTATCCTGTGGCGCACTGGCGTCGGTGGAACTGACTTGGCCGTTGATGTGATTGGGTTTCAGATGGGACCGAGGATACTCTTTCTGCAATTATTCGGCATGTCTCTGTGAGAGAAGCTTTGAAGTTTTGAGCTCGGAATTGGCTACCTGGGGCCGGGATTCGTATTCACCGGGCTCATTAGCATGCTGCAGTGCGACACGTATCCGTGGCACAAGCCCAGCTGGGCATCACCAGGCGAGCTCGCTTAGGTGGCGTTGTCGAGTGATGCGTAGTGCCAAAGTGCAGGGTAGGACGTGGTTCATGAAGCTGGCCAAGTCGCATCCACAGCCCCCAAGGACCGAAGACGCACCGTTGCCAAGCAGCTTACGAGTACCTTACAGTGGATATTGATCTGTGCCGCATGGGAAGGAGCTCCTGGTTGCCATGATTTGACGAATCGACGACACAGCCCCCAAAATTGCATCCACCATTTCTGACCACTCCACTGCTCCACCGTCCCCAGCATCTGATCTCGACCTCCGCGCAATCCTCCTCTGCATCGCTGCTGCTGCTGCACTGTCGTGGCCTGTTTGTTGTTTTATAATCTTCTCTTCGTCGCCATTCTTTTGACGCTGTACCTGTTTCTTATCTTCAATTCTCCAGTACCGCACCCATGGCCTCATGACGCTATCCCGGATCCCTGGAGCCATCTTCCAACTTCCTTATCGACGCCGATTCGATTGTCCCTCTCTCCGCGTCGCGTAGACGTCCCTCCGGGCGTGGCGCCGCCCTCGACCGCCCATCATGGCCCTGTTCAAGCAGATATGGACCTTGATGGTCAAGAACTGGCGCTGCACTCTGCTGCGCCATCCGCTGACATGCTTCTTCATGGCCTTGTTCGTGCCCCTCGTCCTCTCCGCCTTCTTCAGCTTCGCAAAGAACCTCTTCGTCCCTCCCGCAGAGTTCGGCATAGGCGACGCCCGCCCTATCAAATCTCTCGCCGACGCCCTCGAATCAGGCAGGAATAGCGGCCGCGACAAGGTCATCCTCGTCAACAATGGCTTCACCGGCGGCGACATCGACCGTGTCCTCGACCAGCTCGAGGCCGATATTGGGCGCGCCGATACCGGCATGCAAACCATCCGTCTCGAGAGCGAGGATGACATTGGACGCGAGTGTCGCAGCAGTCTGCGCGGTGTCACCACCTGCTTCGGTGCTGTGGTCATGCGCTCATCCCCTGATGAGGGTCACGGTCATCTCTGGAACTACACCATCCGCACCGACGCCGCCTTTGCCAGCAGCCCCTTCAAGATCGAGGTCGACAAAGGAAGCAACCCCCAGCAGGTCTACATGATCCCCATACAGCATGCCGTCGACACCATCATCGCCCACCTCGATGAACCGAACTCTGACCCGCTCGCCGATACCCGCGAGCTGGCCTTTACGAGCTTGAGCTCCGAGGAGCGGAAGGACCGCATCCGCGAATTATACCAACGGGCAATCATCAACTTCATGGGCGTCGTCTTCATCGCTACCATTATTTGGGTCACTTACCACATGACGGGCTTTATCGCGACGGAACGCGAGAGCGGCATGTCCCAGCTCGTCGATGCTATGATGCCCGTCCGTCGCCAGTGGATGTCCCTTGCCGCGCGCATCATCTCACACCACATCTCCTTCAGTGCCATATACGCACCGGCATGGATCATCTCATCCTTCGTTGTCCGCCAGGGCGTCTTTGCCAACACGAACATTGGCATGGTCCTCATCTTTACCGTCCTCTCTGGCCTTGCCCTCACGTCAATGTCCATTCTCTACGCCTCCTTCTTCAAGAAGGCCCAGCTTAGTGGTATCACGGCCATCTTGGCGACTCTGCTTCTGGGCATATTGGCCCAGTCCATTACCCAGCCAAAGACCGGTGTCGTAGCGGCACTTTCCATTCTCTTCACCCCGTGTACCTTTGTCTACTTTGTGACACTGATGGCTCGCTTTGAGAGACAAGACCGCCCCGCCAGTCTCACCGAGATGCCCCCCAAGAGCCCCTGGGAACTCCCTGGAATCTTCTTCTTCGTTATGATTATCATCCATATCTTTGTCTACCCCCTGATCGGTGCCCTCATCGAAAAGCACCTGTACGGCACCTCCACCAAGGGACGTCAGTTCCAGTACCCAAACTCGGAGAACGACACCCTTGGCGAGAATGCCGTTAGGCTTGAAGGATTCACCAAGATCTATAACCCAGGGTTCTTCTCTCGTCTGTTCGCCACCAAGTCGAAGCCTGCCACGCCGGTCACGGCTGTCGACCACCTAACTCTCAATGCCGGGAGGGGCCAGATCGTCGCCCTTCTCGGTGCCAATGGTAGCGGAAAGAGCACCACCCTCGACGCCATTGCCGGTTTGCATAGGCTAACAAGCGGGTCAATCACCATCGACGGAACTGGAGGTCTGGGCATTGCCCCTCAGAAGAATGTGCTGTGGGACGACTTGACCGTCGAGGAACATCTCAACATCTTCAACCGTCTCAAGAGCCCTAACGCAAGAGCTACGAAAGAAGAAATTCGTGAATTGATTGAAGCAGTGGACCTGACCAAGAAGCGGAAGGCTCTCTCCAAAACCCTTTCTGGCGGTCAGAAGCGCAAGCTTCAGTTGGGCATGATGCTGACTGGTGGAAGCGCTGTGTGCTGCGTTGATGAAGTCAGCAGTGGAATCGATCCTTTGTCACGTAGGAAGCTTTGGGATATCCTCCTGGCTGAACGTGGAAAGCGGACTATGATTCTAACCACGCATTTCCTGGATGAGGCTGACCTCCTCGCCGACCATATCGCTATTCTATCCAAGGGCACCCTCCGAGCCGAGGGCTCATCTGTGGAACTGAAGGACAAGCTCGGTGGAGGGTACAGAGTAATGATCCAGAAGTCCCCTGGCCTCAAGGACACCCCTGTTGTTGAAGGGGTAAGAAAGAGGGAAACCCTGGACCTAGTCACCTACGTCTCGCCGTCTTCTAGCCTGTCTGCTCAGGTCATAAGGGAGCTTGAGGCCGCTGGCATCCCCGACTACCGTTTCTCTGGCCCCACCATTGAGGATGTCTTCCTGCAACTAGCCGAAGAAATCAAGGACGAGGAGGCGTTCCGCACCACCGACCGCGGTGCGGAACTGCAGGAGAAGTCTGCCGATGATGATTCCCAAGACACATTGCAAGGCATCAAATTGTTGGATGGCCAACGGATCGGCTATGTGAAGCAGGCGCTCATACTCTTCATGAAGCGTGTGACGATCCTCAAGAGGAACTACCTGCCCTACATCATTGCCTTCCTTCTACCAATCATTGCTGCTGGTCTCACTTCGCTCTTTATCCAGAACCAGGACCCTCCAGGCTGCTCGCCCACGGATCAATCATCCGAATCGACTACCGAAGATGCATTCTCTCAAAGCCAGGACAGCGATGACAAGGTGCTCTTCCTTGCGGGCCCTGCCTCCAAACTCGCTCTCGACAATCTGGGACAGGTGTTCGGGCCCTTGTTCTCTGGTGGTAACAAGGGCGGCAGTAGTTCTGTTGCTCAGTCTGCGCTCGAGAGTCTTCAGGTGGTGGACACGTACGAAGAGTTTACGCAGTTCATTGACGAAAAGTACAAGGATGTAACGACTGGATTCTGGCTTGGCGACGATAAAAACCCCCCGACATTTGCCTGGGTTGCCAACCTCTTCGTCACAAGCTCCATCATCGCGCAGCAGCTCCTTGACACTATCCTTACCAACACAACCATCCAGACGACCTGGTCTTCCTTTGACGTCCCTTTCAGCCCCCAGACTGGCGACTCGCTCAACCTGGTAGTCTATATGGGACTAGCCTTGTCCCTGTACCCTGCCTTCTTTGCCCTATACCCCAGCAACGAGCGCAGGAGGTTTGTCCGTGGCCTGGAGTATTCGAACGGCGTGCGGCCCTTCCCTCTCTGGGTTGCGTACCTCCTGTTTGACTTCATCTTTTCCCTCGTCGGCGCCGCCATTGCTACGGGAATATGGGCGGCTGTGTCCAACATTTGGTACCACATCGAGTACGTCTTTGTGGTGCTATTCCTGTATGGCCTGGCGGCCATCCTGCTGTCGTATGTGGTGTCGCTATTCACCAAGACGCAGTTATCGACCTATGCTTGGGCAGCATGCATCCAAGCTATAGGATTTTTGGTATATCTCATCGCCTACATGTGCGTCACCACGTACTCGCCCGTGGGTGATATTGATGACCACCTTCTCATCGTCCACTTTGTTGTGTCTGCTGTGGTGCCCATTGGCTCAGCTACACGAGCCCTCTTCCTGGCAGTGAACTTGTTCTCTGCCGCGTGCGACGGCGACCAGGTGTCCTCGAACCCTGGGGGTCTTCTCCAGTATGGGTCTCCTATCCTGTACCTCGTGGTTCAGTGCTTCATCTTGTTCGGGCTTCTGCTCTGGTTTGACGGCGGATCTGTAGGCTCCTCGCTGCGCGGATTGTTCCGAAAGGACGAGGTTGCTCCCCAAGAGGATCAATCGGATGAGGAGGTCGCCAACGAGCTGACACGCGTCACGAGCTCAGGCACCCACGAGGACGGGCTGCGCGTCATGCACCTGACCAAAGCCTTCAAGGACAATATTGCCGTTGACAACATGACGTTTGGTATCAAGCGTGGCGAAGTGTTTGCGCTTCTGGGACCCAACGGAGCTGGTAAATCAACTACCATCTCCCTCATCCGCGGTGATATCAAGCCTAGCCACAACGGCGGCGACGTGTTCATCGAGGAGGAATCGGTGACCAAGAATCTGCCTGCGGCTCGCGCCAATCTCGGCGTCTGTCCCCAGATTGATGCTGTGGACCAGCTGACAGTGCGTGAGCATCTCGAGTTCTACGCCAAGGTCCGAGGCATCCCCGACGTTCAGCACAATGTGGCTGCTGTTCTTCATGCCGTGGGCCTGGAAGCCTTCGCATCGCGCATGGCCCACGCCCTTTCTGGAGGTAATAAGCGGAAGCTCAGTCTCGGCATCGCCCTCATGGGTAACCCTACCGTTGTGCTCCTCGACGAGCCTTCTTCAGGCCTCGACGCTGCCTCTAAGCGTATCATGTGGAAGACCCTCGCCTCTACCGTTCAGGGCCGGTCTATTCTCCTCACCACTCACTCCATGGAAGAGGCCGATGCCCTCGCCGGCCGTGCTGGCATCATGGCCCGCCGCATGCTTGCTATGGGTACTCCGGATGACCTACGCCACCGCTTTGGCGATGCTCTCCACGTACATCTGGTCCACCGCGCCGCACCTCGTACTAGCACCACAGAAATGGACCACGTCATCCGCTGGATCCGCAACACGTTCCCCTCGGCTAACGTTGAGGAAAAGACGTACCACGGTCAACTACGTTTCTCAGTCGGTGCTGCCGACGTCCTCGCCCAGACCACCCCCAGCCGGCCCCAGGCTGAGGTTTCCAACCCAGCGGATCTCAGCCAGAGCGCCATCGGCCACCTCGTTGTTCTGCTCGAGGAGAGCAGGGATGGCCTGGGAATTGGACACTACAGTGTCAGCCCCACCACCCTCGATCAGGTCTTCCTTAGTATCGTCGGCAAACATAACATTCAGGAGGAGGGCTACGAAGATAAGAAGAAGACGCCCCTGTGGAAGAAGATTCTCCTTTGGAAGCGATGATGGCATGCTACTGATGCGTTTTCTTTTTCTTTTTTTCTTCTTTTTCTTTTTTGTCTTAGACAGACTTACAGGCCACTACTGCAGTGTATTCCCTACTTGTAGTTCTATGTTAGACGGCGCGCATGATCATTTGGCCACAAGATACCAACTCGCGTATTTCTGGAGCAACCCCCCTCGATATCTGTGAAGAATTACCCCCCTTTTTCCTGAGCGTTACGTGTACAAGCTCTAATCCTTCGTCACCCGCAATTCGTACATGTTATAATGTAGGAGAAACCCCGAACTTGAAACAACAACCCCATACCAAAGAAAACAAATCATGCTGGTAAAGCACACTGTCGCGACCGTATATGCCCCATGTTATACGTGTATATGTCATGGCCCCTTGCTCCGGTGGTCTATATAAGAAAGAAAATATTAAAAATAAGAATCATTAGGCTTGTGGCGTTCTCGTCAGCCACCTAAAAGCAAAACGCTGTCGGCCCCCCTGCTTCGTTCGTGTACACATCTATTCCAATACTCCGTTCGTGTATCGCCCTGTTCAGACACGATCTGGGTCCGTATCTCGTGGTTGCAGTTGAGATATTTGTCATCGTCGAGTCGTTAAAGTCATCCCGAGTACCCTGATGAAAACCAGGATGTCGGTGAGCATTTGCTTCAGCTCAGCTCGTTAAAGGCGACCCGGCCGAGTTTGATTCTGTATCCCCTTCCCCACTCACTTCATGAGAGAATTTCCTTACTCTCATCCTCGTCGGTCGGTGTAGTTTTTGCAGCAGGCGCTGGCTCGGCTGGCGGCCCTCGCCCATGAAACCACCCGCCCCGTTCCCATTCCCCAGGGGCATACAAGCACGAGCATCGTGTTTCTTCATCGTAGATTCCCGTCAGCAGGGTGTGCAGCCGTTTGAAGTCAATGGGCTTGAGGATCCATCCGTCGAAACCGGCATCTATGTACTTTTGCTTCTCTCCCTCGACTAAGGAAGCAGAGACGGCGAATATCGGAATCCGCCCGTTGCTTTGCGCAAGCTTTGAGTGGCCGGGATGGTCGGGAGTCTTCTCGAAAGCACGTATCCTCTGGGTGCTTGTAAGGCCATCCGCTATGGGCATCTGCTCTGGGTTAGTATGGAAACCAATGGGCATTTTGTGGCAGTTCCAACTCACCTGCATATCCATCAGAACCACATCAAAGACAGAAGACCGCTCTTTGTAGGCTAGAGCGCAGTCCTCCCCGTTCACGGCGTGATGGACCTCGTGGCCGGAACGTTCCAGCCGTTTGCGCAGGATCTTCATGTTGATGGGATCGTCCTCGGCGACCAGCACCTGCAAGGGCTGACCCTCACCAAACCCACCGCTGGTGACACTCTCCGTGTTGGCCCTTGGACGTGTCGCAGGAGGGATCTCAAACAAACTGCCTGACCGATCCCTAGCCTGAGGGCGTTGCGGAAGGTCCGTGTACTCATCTGGCACCTTGACAGGACGAATCGGGACCACTGAGTCGCGAACTGGAGCAGACCCTGTATCCTCATGGTCATGCGTTGAAGAGGATGGTCCGCGGCGGTGGGTTTTGGGGGATGTTGATATAATCGAGCCCCCTCGAGATCTCCTAGAGGGGGTCCTCGCAACGCTGCCTTTAGAATTCTGCCGTGAAATAGGGCATTGTGGCTCTTCATCGGCCAAGGATAGGGGGTTTTGGATGGCATCAATCAATCGCTCCGCATCACTCTTGTGGGTAGCCTGGCTATGGCCGCTGTCGAAGCTCTTGCGGCTTCCGGCACTCCCGATATCAGCACCAGTCACAGATACAGCCGATGTCTCAGGCTCAGTGCTGACGTTCACAGCGCTCCCACGGTCGACCAGCATGATCTCTCCCTCTGGGGCGGCGATCAAAGACGGGGGGGCTGTCGAAGCCGGGTTCTGCGGGTGTGCCGCCGCCAACGCCTCGTTACCGCTCTCGCCCCCACTGGAAGGCGACTCGTCCGGGACATGGAATGGCAGCTGGACCACAAACCTCGACCCCTGGCCCTCGTCGGACTTCAGACGAAGCTGACCATCCATGTTTCGAACGGTGCGGGCAACGACGGCAAGTCCTAGCCCCAGCGTCCGTGCCTCCGAAGACTTTTGTGCCTCTTCGGTAGGGACGGACGAGCCAGACTCCTCGGTGCTCACCTGCTCCAAATCGCGGAACAGAGAGTCAAGCTGCGACGACGACATACCCGCCCCTGAATCCGACACAACGAAATCCACTACAGCCTGGTGCTCTCGGACCTCGGAGACAAGCGTCTCGACCTTGACAAATCCGCTGCTGGTGTGCGCGACAGCATTGGCGGTGACGTTGGATATCGCCTGGCGCACCCTACGCCCATCACCATGGACGAACCGAGGCAGGCCGGAGTGCTCGACCACGCTGTACTCGAGACCCTTCCTCTGGGCGTCTTTCTGAAAAGGCTCTGTAGCCTCTCTGATGCAAGTGGTGAGGTCAAAGATCTCGTCCTTGACCAGGTTCTGACCCTCCTCTGTCTTGGTCAGGTCAAGCAGGTCGTTGATGACGTAAATCAGCGACTTTGACGCCGAGTGCGACTTGGCCAGATTGTCCCGGGTCTCCTTGTCAAGGGTCCCCTCGAGGGCGATTTCGAGGTAATTTATGATGGCGTTGAGGGGCGTCCGGACCTCGTGTGCCGAGTTGGCGAGGAGGAGCCTGGTCAGCTTGCTACTCTCCATGGCCGCTTCCTTCTGCCTCCAGACCTCGATGAATTTACCATAGACGAGGCACAGCACCGCCGCCGTCTCCACCTGCTCCTCGTTCCATTCGCGGCATTTCCCAATGACCGTCTCGTACCACGTCTTGAAACTCGTCCGTGGCTCGAGGTAGCTGGCCGTGCCATCGCGGATAATCTTTTCGTATGGGTTGCCGGCCCACCGCACCTGCTTGGTCTGGCCCTTGCGGAAGAAGACGATAAAGTCGCCTCCGCCGACGCTCAGCGGAACGTACAGTAGCCCAGCTAGAACCTGGAACCCAGGAGGGTAGTGGAGGTCTGGGAAGTCTTCCCTGATATCCTGCGATGCAACCACAGATGTGAGCTGGCGCATCCTCAAGTACTCCAGCATGGCGAGGGCTTCCTGGCTCTGCTCAATGGCCCCCAGGATCTTTGTCTCCCCCTTGATAGACAATAGGCCAAAATCCGCATCAAAGAGGGTCAAAAGGTCGTCGGACGAAGCTATGATGTAGCCTGATGGATTCTTATCGGTGGGCGCCGTGTTGATGAGCTTGCGCGCCTGCAGCCGAGACGCATAGGATAGCCGCTCGATGTTTCTCGATGCCGTGTCCCCCACGAGCCGACACATTTTGCGGATGGGGAACGACACGCGCATTCCGTGGTTTCCGTAGGAATGGCAGGCGATCAATCCCCAGAGTTCGTTGAAAGCATTGATGGATATCGACATGGACGAGCGCACGCCCATATTGCCGAGGTATTTGAGATGGATCGGGGACATTGCCCGCAGGTAGGCGTGGCTCATGTCCAGTGGGACTTCCAGGTCCTCCTCGGTGCGGCAAACGATCCGTGCCGTGTCGAGATCGCGGTCGTAGAGCAGGCGGACCTTGTTCAACTTGTAGAGGTCACGCGCTTGTCGAGGAATGTCGGACGCCGGAAAGTTGAGGCCATAGTACAGATCTTTTGTCGCGGTCGGATCGACGAGCTCCGTGACCACCTTGCCATTGAAGGACGAGTCAAACTGATAGATCATGACACGGTGAAACCCAATGAGCTCCTTGACGATTCCCACGAGGATCTTGAGGAAGGTTTCGAGGTTCTTCGCCGAGGACAGCTGCTCCTGGACCTGAGACATGATGTCAAAGACCTGCATCGCGCCCTGCTCACCCCTTCTTTTCCTGGCGCTGCGCAGGATCCGTAGCGGCTTGCTAAGGACCTCGGTGCTCTGTTCCAGCTCTTCCATAGATGGGTTGGCCTGGAGTGTGTCCAGGGGCTCGTCGGGCGTGCCCTCGCCGGGGGGCCGCAGAGGGAATTCGTGGTCATCGTCCATCTCAAACTCGCAGATGACCAAGTCTGGGTGGGCAGGATTGATGTGGATGGCACACCACAGCTTTGCGCTCCGCCTTTTGGGGTGGCGAATGGACAGGCTGAAAACCTCTGGTCCGTTGACGGCAGGATCGGCATCCTCGTCGCGGATGAAGTCTATGTGGTCCAGCAAGTTGTCCTGCTGCTCCTCGGTCAAGACATCCATGAAATTCCTGAGGCGGAAGAGCTGTTGAGGGGAGCGGCCGAGCAGATGTTCCGAGTTCTCGCTCACGTATCGGGCAACGAAACAGCCATCATCTTCTTCCCGCAGAGCCACGAGACACCCGAATCCTTGGATGGCGCCAGGGGTGTGGATGGGTTCATCCTCGCACCTTTGCAGCGTCCCGTCCCGGCCGGTAATGACAGAATGCCCGTCTTCAGTCTGCACATGGGTGAATCGAGTTGTGACGTGTGGCACATCTGCCAGGGAGGCGTTCTGGGACGATGTTGACACACTGTGACCGCTGCCTGCTATGGGGGCTCCCGTATCGGCCGTGGGCTGTTGTCCGCCGAGGACTCCCGACTCCTCATCGGTGTCATTGTCGGAGGTGGCGAGGTTTAGCTGGAGAGGCCCGGCAGGGATGGAACCACTCAGCGTACCGGTTCGGCGTCGGGACGGCTGTGCTTCGTGAGGCGAGCCAGAGATCGGCGACAATGGACCCGTCTCAGAGCGAGCCGAGTTGAAACTCGATTCTCCGCGCCGCCGGGTTGGTCGATGGTCTGGTATTGGTCTCGTCTCGGAGTCGGAAGCAGTCGGGGTTTGTTCGTCAGGGGTCGTCTTGGTGGTGGTAGGGTCGACGCTGATGACGGATCGAATGGGGAAGACGCGATCGCCAGACATGTCGGGTGTGGTTAATTTATTGCCCAACTGCGTATCCGAGTGGGCACTCCTTGGCAGAACAGGCCCTGGAGACATTGGCCTCGGTTCGCTTTCTTGTCGTTGTCCCTGCGCCGGTGACGAGGGCGATGGTTCCTCGGGTGGTGCATCCATGATGGTGCGGGGAGAAACATGGACTCAAAGGCTGTGATGCCCGTGACTTGGTCTTCTCACGAGGACAGCAAGTGGGAGGAGAGGGGTATGGAGGGGTGGTGCTAGCGTCAACGGCTCAGGACATGTTCGGGTCAGACTAGTAGGGCGGTCGCGGGCAACAGTCGCACTGGTTACGTAGCCCGTAGGAGCTGCAGATGGCAATTGAGTCGAATGATAAGGTTGAGAGTGAGGTCGAAGGGATATGGAGTGCCCGAGTTTCAGAACGATCCAGACTTGGAGGTGAACATGGTGCAGTGTGGAGAGGGTGGCGACGCACCTCTGGCAGATCGGCGCTTGTCAAATGCTCATGCACCCAATTCCCATGGTCACCACTTGATAGTATCTACAGTCGCCATCGCATCACAAGGCGTTATCGCTGCCCCAACAGCATTTCAGCTTTCACGGAACTCTATATTGGGTCATTAGCGTCGACTGGCGTGGTTAAAAACTACAGAGCAATGATATAACAAGTGTACGGCTACCAAGCGCGAGATGATGAAGAATGATGATGCATCATGGGGAAATTCGAAAGCCCATCTGTGCGTTATCACTTATCAGGGCCTTGACGTGGGGCACTGTGTCACTGTGCAGGAACATGCCGAGTCTAGACTCCAGACTCTTGGAGCCCTCATTATCCTGATCATCGGTAGGGCAAACATCTAGCAAGTTTATCGGTATCGCTCAAAGCAGCACTATGGGAACCAGGAGACGAGAAGTAGAATAAAAGACAAGCTACAACTTCCACTGCCACCGGAACATTGGCTCGACCGATTATGAGATCATACGACGCTGATGGTTCAACGCCTGTGACATGCAATTGAATTTCGGGGGGCTTTTGCCCCACAGCGTTACAAGAGTACAAGAGAACGCGCGTTGTGCCTGGGCCACTTTCGGAGCATCTGTTCCGGTCGAGATGAAAAAAGGCGGGAGCAAGTGGACATTCTTGCCATTCGACAACTATTGAAATTTGACCAGGAGCAGAATAAACTCCGCGCTCTATCCGTACTGCACCTAAGGTATATCCGTACAACCGCCATCCGTAACGCCTATCTATGCCTTGCTACCGTTCTGCTCCTAGCCAGCTGCGCTGCCCACCGCCTCTGCCACCTTCTCAATAATGTACAGGTTGATCATGCGCACCATGCTGATGATGGCGACGGCCATGAACTGATCGCCCAGCGCCCCCGCCGCGGCCTGGCCGTGGAACTGGAAGATGCCCATCTCGGCGCCGTCGACGCTCCACGCCGACGAGCCCCCAGACCCGTTGGTCCACGTCGCCACGCCCTGAGCCCCCGCGGGCGCCCCGGCGGGACACAGGTCCCACTCGCCGAAGCCGCCCCCGGACAGCAGCTTCTTGAGCATGGACGCGTTGTTCTTGCGCCGGCGCCACTCCCACCGCTCGGAGCCGCCCCGCACCGGCATGTCGATCGGCCACTTGGCGCCCGAATGCATGCCCGCGGACCCGTTGAGGACCGACTCGTGGCCCTGGAACGAGACGATGCTCTTGGCGCTGAAGATGCCCTTGTTCCGGGCCTCGCCCACCGCGGGCGCGCTGTCCTGGTACGTGCCGGCCTTGATCTTGGTCTTGCCGCCTCCGCCCATCTTGGACGAGTACGCCAGCGTGCCGAGATGCGTGGCGCCCATGTTCATGTAGCTGCTCATGCCGCGGTTCGAGTTCCAGACGTGGAACCGCGTGGGGAGGTTGGTGAACCCCGTCCGGGGCCTGTAGGCCTGTGCGGCGGCGGCGCTCTGGCTTGGGTACCGCTGGTGCTGGGGCTGGTGCTGGGGCTGGTACTGCTGGGGCTGGTATTGTTGCTGCTGAGCGGGAGGCTGCTGATGGGTGGGATGCTGCTGGTAGGCTGGAGGCTGCTGGTAGTTGTAATAGCCCTGAGGAGCCGGGGGACCCGGTGGCGGGGCGTGTTGCTGGTATGCAAGCTGTTGAGGAGGCGGTCCTGGTGGAGGTGCGTAATATTGTTGATGGGCTTGACCCTGCCCTTGATAATAAGCCATGGCTGATGGAGCTTGGTGTTGGAGTTGTTGGTGAAAGCGTCCCCGATAGATATTGATGATGATCTATACTTTAAGAAATCACTATGGGTCCAGACGATTTATATACTTGCCGATGAAGCCCAGGCAGCACAAGGGCCGCCCCGTCGGCAGATGTCGAGGCATTGGTAACGGGGCTGGAAGCAATCAGAGTTGATATCGTAAACAGGCCTGTAGCCAGGGCCAGCCAATGAAGACGCCTGATATACGATAATACCAACCATAGGCGGTGCAGCTAGTAGAGCTGAGCCGCAGGGTTGCAGGAGTGCAGAGAGTGGCGCAGGCGGTTGTGAACCCGCAATTGGCAGACCGACGGGCTGGCCGTTTTGACGTCAGCGGTCTGCCGCCGTCCGGGATATTGCAAATATTCAAGTCCTTTCCATTGGGGTAGAGAAGACTCTGGAATCAGGAATCAGGATCTGCAGGCATTATACTATGTAAGACCAACTTATACCCAAGTCTAGGTAGGTAGACGGACCTGGGGTCGGCCTACACAGCGTATGTACTTGACACAGCCCCTAAGCAGCACAAGCAGCAACGGCGACAAATAATATAACGGGGAGCATGGCTCGAGCCCACCTGGTCTAAATGCACCTTCCCAGAGACATAATGAGACTGATTAACAGCATGGCGAAACCACAAGGACGGACAAGCCGCAGTGGTATGCACATGGCGATGGGGCTGAGCCACGTCCACCAGGTTACCAGGGGGCTGCCGGCACAAGCTGACATGCATGGGCAACACCAGACTGGACAAGTGATGCAATCCATCAACCTCTCTCATTGACCTGCCCGTGCTGTTGGGGCATGTATGTGTCTCGAGTGCCTCTGCGTGCCTCTTAGTGCACCACTGCGGGCCATTTCTCCCAGACAACATCCACGCCGTGCCTTGTGAGAGGCCTGTGATTGACCCCAAGTCACTCGATCTACAGATATCAGACTGTATCACTCTGGTGCATCAAGTGCCTTTACGATGCCGGGGGTCCCTTCGTCTCGAGGTTGCGATGCCTGTCGCAGGCAAAAGAAAAAGGTTAGCCCCCCTTGTTAGACTCAACTTATTAGACTCGGCCCCCTTACACCCACGGCCTGGCATAACCCACTGACGCTCCCCTCGCCAGTGCGACCAGGCCAAGCCGGCATGCGCCCGGTGCAAGCGGCTAGGCATCCAGTGCTCGGGCGCTGGCCAGCAGCGGTTCAAGTTCATCCAGAGCGGGCCGGCAGATGAGAGCACCAGCACTGCTAACAAGAGCTCCGGCTCCGGCTCCGGGAGTCCCCCGGAGTCCTCCGGGTGGACCCCCTCCGCGCCCTCCGCGCCCTCCGCCGCTGCCCCGGCCCGCCGCCCGCTCACCATCGTCCGCATGCCCGCCAGCCAGGACGCCCTCATCGCCGGCAGCATGGTCTCGCGCCTGCGCGTCACCGACATCCGCTTCGACACCTCGTGCTTCGGCAGCTTCCTGCGCTTCATCCCCGAGCGCATCGGCTGCAACAGGGCCCTCGACACGGCCGCCGACGCCTTCGCCGCCACCTTCACCAACCTGCACCACGCCCGCGACGCCTCCACCCAGTGCTTTGTCAAGCACGGCCGCGCCCTCAAGGCCCTGAGGGACACAATGGGCAGCCCCACGCAGGCCACCGACCCGGAGACTATCTGTGCCATCTACCTGACCATGCTCACCGAGGTACGCACGCATCTCATCGCCTCCCCCATTCTTGCAAGCAAAAGTTCTGATCCGGGGATAGGGCCTTCTACGGGATGAGCCCGGAAGGCATGTAGAGGCGATGGCCTACATCCTCCAGACGGGGTCATTCCGCAAGTGGCACTCCCCGTTTGAGCTAGAGATGCTCAACGTCATGTGCTTCAACGTAGTACGTTCATACCCACTGGTGGCACTTATACATTCTCCCCCTCCATCCCGGACACTCTCACTGACTGTCGACCCTACTAGCTAATGGAGAGCGTCGGCAACCACAACGTCCAGCTGGAACCCTGGCTCACACAGCTGCTCAACAAGCTGCACCCGCGCGAAGAGCTCAGGGGCCCTGCACGGAGCAGCGTGGGCGCCTTCGCCAGCCTGGACATGTGGTCCTTGGCGCGGATGGCGCGCACCCTGCGGGAACCGTGGAGATACCACGGCGACCTCGCCAGCGTCTACGAGGGGCTGATGGCCGACATTGGGCGGCTCCGGATCATGCTGGACGAGTACCTGGCCAGGGAGGGCGACCCGCGGGGCGACCCGGATCCCCCCAAGCTGTACCGCGCCGCCATCGTCCACCTGTCCCTGGCGACGGCGCTGGCGCTCATCCACAACCGCATACTCCAGGACTTTGAGGGCGAGGACGTGGCTGCCCTCCGGGAGACGGCCGACGCCCTGATGGAGGAGATGCTCGACTACGGGGAGCAGGCCATGCCGTACAGGCCCCTGGGGGCCACGCACGCGCTGCCGGGGCTCAACATCTGCTGGGCCATCTCGGACGACCACAAGGTCATGTACCGCGCGTCCACCATGATCAGGCAGGTCTACGAATGCGGGTTCCCGAATCCGGATCGGACGAGGGAGCCCTGGTGGTGGAGGATGAAGTTTGCCCATATCGGTAGGCAGATCAAGAGGGCGAGGACTCCTCCAAGACTGGATGGCGGTGCTCTGGACGACGAGGACGACGAGGTCTTTCGGCCCCAATGCCATACGCAGTGAGACGCCGTGAGATTCATGTATAGAATGAGCGAGCGACTCGGCCATGCCCGGTGCTTAGGCTTGGCCAGCTAGATTCAAAGTTATTTGATACGCCTGGACAAATGGTCAGTGCCTTGTTTAGCCTCATTACTTGGGCTATGCTACTATGCTACGTTGGTGAACATGATACTTATACACCGGCACATCCATCTCCTCACCATCGCACTGCCAAACACTAGACTCATCCTAAATCAAGTCTATTCCCCTATCCGGTTGAGTAATTTTGCTCAGCAGTCTGTTCATTTAGAAGAAAGTTTGACGCATGAGACAGAGGCAGGTCCCTAGTTGAGATGTCTATAGGGACATATAAAATCTCATGTATATATATATATATATATACGTTCTGCCGCAACCTACGCTTCGCTCTACCTGTAGTCTATCAACGTAAAGAATATCCCATCAACCCAAGTCGCCATCACAGCTTGCCCTTCTCCTGCGCCGCCTTCCTCACCCCCTGCGCCGACCGCAGCAGCGCATACAGCGTCTGCATCCTCGGCATATCCACGCCCCTCTCCCTCGCGATCCTCACGGGGTTCCCCAGGATCACCTCCAGCTCCATCGGCTTGCCGGCCTCCCAGTCCAGCAGCATGCTCGGGCGCGCCCCGGCGTTGCGCTCCGTGCTGCGCAGGATCCTCTCGGGGGTGGCCAGGCTCTCCGGGAACGGCCGCCCCAGGATCCGCGGCGCCGCGTCCCAGATCTCGCGCATCACGCCCTCCAGGTGCCGCCGCAGCTCCGGGTCCGTCACCATGTCGGCGTTGCCGCGCCCGCCCGACAGCACCGCCGACGGGTTCATGGCCGCGTTGATGCACAGCTTGTGCCACCGCACCGTCTGCAGGCCGACCTCGTCGTGCGGCTCGACGTCGCGGATGCCGCCCAGGTCGCCCCACCAGCGCGCCAGGCTCTCCGTGCAGGAGGCTCCACGGCGGGCCAGCTCACCTGCGTCCGTGCCGCTGCCACTGCTGCTGCCACTGCCGCGGCCCAGGCCGTCGGTGAAGGGCCCAATGCTGATCCTCGTCCAGCGGTTCTGGCGGATCACGCCGGGCGAGAGCTGCTCGGCGCTGACGACGGTGACAGCGCTGACGATGGGCGTGTGGGGGAAGCGCCTGCGGAAGGGCTCCTCGACGCCGACGCCGTTCTGGATCAGCACGATGCACGAGCGGGGGCCGACCAGGGGCGTGATCATGTCCGAGTCGTCGCTGAGGTCGGGCAGCGCCTTGGTGGTGACGAAGATGAAGTCCCAGTGGCGCTGGGCCTGGCCCGCGGCGGCGACCGACGGGAAGGCCGCCTCCGGGTGGAACGTGTAGTCACCGAAGCTGCGCGTCCTTAGCTCGACGCCCGACTTCTCGATGGCCCGGTAGTTGGACCTCGCCACCAGCGACACGCGCAGGCCATGCTCAGGCTGTCGGGGATGCCGTCCATGTCAGCGACAGATGCTCAGACCGCCCCCCCAACTTGATGTGATAAGAGAGGACTCAGCGGGGGTGAGAAGATAGTAAAGAGGAAATGGAGGGGGGGGGGAGGGGGGTTAGTTACGTGATGCAATCTCGATGCGTAGAAGCATCCCACGGCCCCCGCGCCGACAAAGACAATGTTTGTCGTGCTAGCACTGCCGGCCGTCAGCAACGTGCGCGTCCGACACCAGAAGATAGCAGAGACATGGCAGTCTGTGAGTCTCACCTTGTTGGTGCGCTCATGGTGATGGCGTAGTTGGTTGCGTGTGTGGTCGCCGGTGCTCCGAGGCCGGTCTGATGGTCCAATGCTCCAATGTGTCTGCCTACTGGGATGCAGTACTATCCAGGGCGCTGTCTGGGGCGCTGGCTCCCGTCGGGCGTCTGTTGGCTCGGTCGGTGTGCGCGTGATCTCGAGCGCAGATTCGCTGATGGCGTGTCGGTGCGTGCTCAAGCTGCTCGGCGAATTGAAGGTCTGGGAAAGGTGAGATGATGCATCATCCATGGACCATGGTGGTTGACCTTGGGTTGGTCACATCACCCAATGGGCACTAGTAATTACTACTGCTAGCCACCACCACGCCCCGCATCTCCCGTACAGTATGGGGTACTTGCGTACGTATCCGTACAAGCTCCCTGCCTTAGGTAACAGTTAGGCCTGGCTTGCAGTGTACTCGTACTCGTACAGAGACGCAACGTAATACCCATGATAATATCCCGGCGTCCAGCTCGCGCTGACCGAGACATTGATCCCAATCCTGGCCACCGTCCTGCTGACGAACCTCCTTTGCAGGTTGTTGGTTGCCCACGGTGAGATACATACCTTAGTACGGAGTACGAGGTGCGCATTACCGTAGCTAATTGCGTGGGAGCGCATGAATCAACTGAAACCTCTCTCGATGGCTACCGAAACTGGCACGAATGGCACGGATGGCACAAATGGCACCTCGCAAGCCAGACATTCGAGGGACCGCGACGGCTCACAAGCACCGGCAACTCCCATCACAGGCACCTCAGTGCCCAGTGCTACTGCTCACCGCGGTCGCTTGTGGGCCCAACACCGACTTCCATACAGATTACAGAGTACTCCATACTGGTACTGCTACTCCCGTCGGCAACATATGGATGCCACGAATGCGATATGACGACTGTGTGCATCGGCCATCCCCTTGCCCACCCTCCTCAGCGCCACCACCCGGGAGTTGGTGAGACCGAAACAAGACCGCAACAGACTGATCACGTTGCCGAGCACATCTAGAGCTGTGGGTGGCACACGCAGTAAGCCGCCGCGAGCAGCTTACTCCCATGTGACCCGGCTGTTGAGTCTCATGCTTCCGTGATATCGCGAGAAGCGGGCGACCGGGAGCTAAATATGGACAACCATTCGTGCATGGCAGAACTGGATACTGGTCCCCGGCAGTCAAGCCAAGCTGAGCAGTTCCGTACGTAGGTAGGGAATACACATACGAATACATCGCAGCAGCAGCAATAATACAACATGAGAGGGGAAAAAATGTCACTACAGCCGATTCCCAGCTTCTCAGAGAGAAATCTCAAAGACGGGTGCCCAGCGTCGAGTCTTCATATATGCCAGAGCGAAAACAACCAGGTCAATGGAGAGCTAACCTGGATGTCGATAACGTTGAGAAACAACGTGTACTGGCAATGTACCTACCGTTTTTGTCGCCAACATTATGTTTTGGACCCTGTGACTGGACAGCGACAGACAATCCACCCATCACCCTTCAGGTCCAGGCCCGCCCATCGGATCGATTCAGGCAAGGGCTGCAAGAGCCACGCTCACGGGTCCCGAGCGAATGCAAGACCTGCGCGCTGCCTGGGCCACACCACTCGGATGGCGCGAGCAAGCGCGGAGGACAGGTCAGGTCATCCGCAGGTGCAGCGTCGCGCCCACGAGTTGGAGAGTCATCGCTCCCATGCAGTCCGTTGTGGTTGCGCCCACCGGAGAGCACCGATCTGGCAAGTCCGCCAGGCTGGAAAACTCTGCACCCCGAGAAGAGGAGAGGGCGCCAGGCGCGGGTGCAGTCGCAGCAGCATTTGCTAAGACGTGCAGCAGCCAAGCGAGCGAGGCGCCTGCTATTGCTAACGGCATCCCGACTTCGGGATTAGGCGCTTCAGATCATCTGGATTGGGGAGAAGAAGGGGGAGGGGAAAAGTGTCGGTTGGGGGGGGAGGTGGATGGATAAAGAAGGGGGAAGATGTGAATGGGAGAAAAGAATTTCGGTTGCGAGATTCGAGCTTGTCAGTAGAGGGTGGGGGGCCAAGGCCCACCTTTTGATCGCTGTTGCCCAGCTGCAGCCTGCAGGCCCAGCGGCATGAAGAAATTTTTTCCTGCGCCGGTCCGGCGGAAATCAGGGCAGTCTGGGCAAGACCACAGGGGGCTGCAACCGTGCCTTCGCCGAATCGCCCGTAATCGTGGATTCGTGGTCCGTCCGCTGGTGGACGAATGGCAGCAACGCATGGCATTCTTCCACCATCTGTCTCCACAGTCCCAACTCAGACGACATGCCTCGCAACCGGCGGCTAACAGCGAATACCTAGCCTCAACGGAGTATTCTACGAAGCAGGGGCTTTGTCAACCTGTCTCGGAACCCCATGAGCGACTCCGATCGCCTGCCCATTGCTCAGCCGGTGGGTACAATCTCTCATCATGTGACCTTCGCTCCCGTCGCTCTTCAGGTTCGTTAAGGGCCAACACGAGGCCTGTCATATTCCAGAGCGGAACTGCCTTTACGAGTACGGTCAAGCGTCAAACGCCGACTGCTTATGTACATAGTACTAACGTATTCATAGTAAGTACTGTATACTCGTGGTACTATAATAATAGGGGTTAAGATTCTAGATTGTGAGGCCACAGCCACCAGGGTATCCGCACAAATAGGCACTACAGAGTACTTCAGCTGCAAGGAAGATCTAAAAGGCATAGTGCACAGTAGTAGGCACTACGATCGACATTCCCGTGAGCCAATTGGTGGAGCATTGGGGTGGACTTGTATCTCCGTACGTCACTCGTAGCTCTCTTCAAGTGCTGGCAGACTGTTTTGATGTGCCCCAAGTGCGAGAACTCTTGTTAGCCAATTCCCGAGGCCTGTGGTCGTCCTTCGTGGCGAGCTGCGGGCTCCAGTTTTTCAATTCCATTGTTGGTCAACCAGTCAGCCGGCTGGTTGTTGAGATCGAAAGAACCTGCTGAAGGGGAAGGACAATATCCATACACAGGCTGGTCTGAGCTCCAGGGTGGAGCAAGGGCCCTAGCTTCCAGAAGACTGATGGAACCTTCCCACAGATGACCAGTGCGGCTGTCAGACACCTGCAGCCTGCGGGCGTTAATAACATGTAACAACCCCAAAAGTCAAAATCACAATCCCCAAACAAGTTCCCGCCCCGACACTGTCTCCCGCAGGGAATAATAAAGGGCGCGAGCATCGACAGTTGGAAAATGCTTCCTTGATAAACTGTAGATACCTGCTGCCCAGCCACCCTCAATCCTCCACAACAACCGGGAGCTGAAAGATGATAAGGCATACTCGTATTCGTAGTATTTATTAGCTGACAACGCGTCTGGGCGTGTCAAGGCTTGGTCGGCGAGAATCGGGTCTGCGATCTGCTGACCTTGAAGCTACCCCGGCCCCCAAGCCCCCAGGCTGTTGCCTTGAGGACCGTCGGAAGACAAATCAGTGGAACAGATCACCGGTGCTGGCGGCTAAAGCTGAATTATTAGTCAATACTAATAACCTGCTTGCAAGGGCCAACTCACCATGGTATCCCATGAATACCCGCGACCACTCCAAAGTTGGGGTATATGTTCAACGACGCAACGGGGGTTGGGGGAGGAATACGTAGCGGAGCTGCCCCAGCTTTTTCGTGTGGCTGCTTCTCCAGACTCCAGGCCTATCTTCGAACCAACAAAGCCATTGCCCCATCTCCAGAGTTGGACCCCTGAAGTTGCCTTCCATCGCCAGCCGTGAACATGCGTAGTATTGGTTTTGAAGCCAATAAATAGAGAACATCACTTATTGTAATCCTTTTGGTGAGCTTTCACCCGTTGAACACAGGGATCTGGGAACATGGGATCCTTGACCCGCCCGTTTTGTCCCTTGTACCGAGCACGAGAGCAGATGCTCGGACGTTGGGAAGCAACCACGTCGCCACTGCTGCTGCTAAGCAGCATGTTCATTTCTTCAGTAAAGGCTCGCGTGAAATGCTCCCACCAGCTTCAACAAGGCGAGTTTGGGAATGACATTTGATGAGTTCGGAAGGCTGGCGAGACGGAATGAAGAACAACCGTGGTTCAGTGCCCCGTGCTCCTCGGCCTATCACTTGCATATTTTAATAATAAGCCGAGGAGGGCCGGCTCATCCTGGATTAAGTCGGTCAAAAGACATTGTTGTTCTATTGCTTGCCGACGGCGTGTTGTCACCTTATGATCTAATTACGTTAGCAAGCCACTCGGAAAGCTGGCCATTAACTTACCAAAACCTGATGCAGAATTGCAGATGCTGACGCTACTCGCAATACTGGTGTTGGCGGGCGTGCCAGTGTACACCGACCCTGTATCTATTCTGTCCTGGGTGCAACCCCCAAACGCTAAAGGATGCCAAAAGACCGAAAATCATCAGGCTGACTTTTTGATCCCAGATCCGGTCTACAGCAGCAAAAGTAGATGATACAACACGAATCCAACAGCGGAACTGTTGCTATCTGCGCCAACTTTGGCGATGCCCGTGATGGCGAGTCATGCGGGTAGATCTGCAACGCAGTGTGGTCCCTGCGAGCCTGCGAGCTAGCGGTCATATGAAATAACGGAGGGTGGGCAGGCCATGGGAGTTTGTGATTCGTGGTGGCTAAACAGGTGCCTTCAAGTCTCGACACCTCTCCGAGCCTGTCCGATGCCCGTGCGACGTGTCCAACGGCCCGAAGAAGGGGAGTGGAACAACACGGGCGTTTGATACATTTTACCTACATATGTACGTCAGGTACGAGGTACCTCGTGCACACTTCCGCGATGTGTCGTTGCAATCCCGTATGAACTGTAACTGTCGATCATCATTGCTGCACCGCCATCAACCTCCCCGGTCACAACGCCTGTGTTCAGGGTCCCCTCGTGTCTGGAAGGCCCGTTAACCCGGCCGTTTGTCCGCCCAATCCCTCCCTTGTCAGATGAATGCCACGAGGCCTCGCGAGGAGATCAAGTCCAGCGGCAGGAGAGAAGTACTAGTTGGTGTCAAAGAGCTGATCGCGAAGGAAAGGGCCGTAGCAGGGACCAGAAACGCCGTCACGCCTTTGCTGTCCACTGGCGCGTTATCCAAATTTAGATGGGTCTGACCCTGACCCCGGGGTTGTCTTCAGGTGTCTTGCAGCGCTGTTGCCGCACCATGCACAAAACCCATAGAGAACCCTGGTTTGGTTTGGAAGCCAGGTGCTCATCAGCGCGACGTGCACAACTCTTGGGCATTTGGGGAGGAGACACTACCAAATCCACAGCCTCCAAACGCTTGCCAAGTCGCATCTAAACGAGCCCCCCTCTCTATTGGACGTAATCGTTCTGACCACGCTCTGCTGCAGACAAGCTAGTACGAATGCTGTCTTTAAGGGGCGGGCCCCCAGCTGCCGCTGGCGTTCTAGAGGGGCTGGTTGTTTCCCGAACAACGGGAGCATGTTAGTTGGTACGTGGAAGCTACGCCGTGTCGTCGGGAGTTTTGTCGGGATCTGCCCGCAGTGTCATCATCCGTCGTTGGCCGATGCAATGTATACTAGAGGTATCGCGCACATAGGAGCAGACCTGGTTGAGAACTGGCTCGACCCGACGTGCAGGAAAACTTTTCCTCGGCCGGCCTGGTGCCCGTTACCAAAGTGGCGCCGGCGCGCCGTCGCCGCCGTCGTCGGCAGTAATACGCATCATTAGTGCTTGTTCTCGTAGCTTGTTCGGGGCCAATAGCCACGAGGGGTCACCCCAATTGAATGGTGGGCAGGCAGGGCTGCCGAACTGAAATGGAGACGGTATTAATACGGCTCTCCTGGGCTCCTATGTGTGTATGAGTCCAAGATTGCACGGCTTCCGTAACGGTTTCCGACGATGCAAGCAATGGGATAATCAAAGGGCGAATGGAGAAAGGCCATTTTTTTCCTGGTCAAAAGGGCCAGGCCAAGGCGAAGGTCAGGGCTAGAACTCCTGGAGGAGTGACGGGAGCATGATGACGAGGAGGCTGCTGTTGGCGCGAGGACGCCAAGCCCGACTCGATCGAGGTACCCCTCCATTGGCTGGGTGGCGGGGAGCTACCTGGGGGAACAGGTCTGGAGCAGCAACAGACGCCCGGATGGCACCTGCTCCCCCTCCTTGGCTCCTTGGTCTGTCGGGCCGTAATAGAGCTGGGTACGGATAGGTATTATTGGATTGCCATGGCAAGCTCGATCGGTCGGTCTGGGAACAAAGTCAATTGCCAACGGCTGCACCGTGGAAGGAACCATCGTGACGAGAGGGAATGGGCCTAATTGGGGTTCGAGGGTAAAACGTTGGGGGCAAGCACGGAGGACTCTTGACATGCCCAAGCAACCAGGCTGTACATGACACTTGCTCGAATTGATGTACCTGGCCGCGACTGCCGCTGTCGCTCGTGCCCCCGTGTCGATACCACGATGGGCAATATATCCACCTCACCTCCAGTCTCGAACGATAAGTGCCAGTGTTGGTACATAAGGTATGTGGCCGCAGTTAATATGGATGAGCCCTCCGTCATGATTTTAGTACGGGTTTGGTTTTAGCTTCTAGCCAACACAGCGCGTGCCCCTCCATCACGGAAGTCGCTGCGATGAACCACAGACTCTTCTACCACATGCGATGGCACCGCTCGACCGAGCCCTCGGTCATTGACGCGGCATGTCGCATCATGTCGCATCGTTGATGGCCATTCAAAGACATGCTGAATTGGCAAGCCGACGAGGTGGTACTGTACCTCGTCATCTGCACCACTGGGCGGATCGACCAACCAGTCAATGGGGTATGCTGGTTGCAGGCCCATGGCCAGCCAATCCCTCCAGTCGAAGCTCATGCTGGGGGGCTTGGCCGTGGGCATCCCGCACACGACGGCAGGGACATGCACCAGAGTCGAACCCTGCGGCACCATCCCACTTAGGACGATCCCACAGCTCGTCATTCTGTTGATTCGCAGCCGACAACAAGGCTCCACTGCGGTGCATCGGTGCAAGAGCCAAGAGGTCAAGGTGACGGAGTACGTACAACTTACATACGGTACATGCTACAAGGCACCAAAGAGTCGCTGGTCTGCAGGTATTACTCTGTACTCACTCGTACATGGCCCGATGGTTGATGTCGGCGCCTCGGGGTTGGTGGGAGACCAGAACCGTGACCTCCACGCTTTCGCCTTTACTCACCTTGGCAAAGGCTGGGGGCATGGGCGTGGCAGCGGGCAGAGCCCAGAAAGCGAGGCTCGCAACAGCCGTCAACTGCTCATCCAAATTAAAGACGACCCGATCCCACTGTGCCCACAGACCAGCCCACCTCTTGATCTGTGCCTCTGCTCGCGCTGGACTCTCTCTTTTTACAAGGCCTCCTCCTTGTAATAGACGTCCTTCCATTTCCCGTCCCCTCCCCCCCCCTTCAACCCCATCTTTGACGAACGTTGTCTGGAGTACATCATCATAACCTGGGACGCTACCCGTGGTCTGACGAATCTGACGAACCGGGACAGCCAAGGCCCGCCACCCGACTTCCGACTTGCACCATACCCGCAGCCGCAGCCAGCGCAGCCAAAATCGAAGAAATCGAGTCTTTGGCACCCATGGCCATTCTTTATTATCCAAGGCTTCACTGTTAGGGCATTCGGAGAGTGTTGCTGGCGGTCAATTCTCACATTTGGGACTCGTTCGCGGAGCTGAGCGCCTCAAGTGGTGACCTGCCCATTCCGCACACCCGCGTGTATACGCATGTACTTGTTATTAAGTACCAACTTACACGCGAACGGAACCCCACCAGACCAGCACCTTAACCCCCAGCCCAGCCCTCCCAGCCAACAACTCTCCTCAGTCCTCGCTGCTCCAGCGCTCTCTCTGCCTGCTCTCGACGGGCAATTGTACTATCGTTCTGTCGTCTCTCGTCGACGCATCGATTTTCCCTGACGAGCCGATTGGCTACCGCGAGTAATACACGGCGGCTATTAGAACAAAAAGGATAAAACACCGACAAATCTCCACTCTATCCGGAATCTCCACTCTGCACCTGTCGACCTCCTGGGATCCACGGCCCTGAAAGCGGACTCGAAACGGCTGAGTCTCTGAGAAGGACAAAGACTAGGGCGCGGATCGAGGAGTCTGCCTGCACCATCGGGAAGTCTGTGGGCCCCAGAAAGAGGACAGCTTTGAGCAGACAAGGCAAGACGTTCAAAGTTTGCAGAGAGCAAACTCAGACAGCAGCAGCCTCATCATCACCCGCGGACACCGAGTGGGCGCTTGGCCCGTGTTTGGCACTTGCCGCGTCTGTCGCACCGCGAAACAGCTGCCATCATCCTCCCACTCCTCCACCACCTCACCCACCAGGCTGAACCTGGACCAGGCCCAGCCGCCGAAAGCCACCCACATCCACCCTCATCCACACTTGGTGCTGCTGCAGCACCACCACCTGCACCACCAAGCCAACACTTGGCCTGGCCTACCCTAACTCTGAACCCTTGCCGCTACTATTTGTTTTAGCCAGCACTTGGCTCGTGGCCTCGCTCCGACTCAACCTTGGGATCGCACAACATATCTACCAGCAGAGCAGTTGCCGGCCGCCAGTTCGACCACTCACCCACCTTTTCCTTCCCCCAGACTACGTACCTCGAGGCTGTCTCGACGCTGTTAGAGGCCATCTAGAGGCTGTGCATCGCACCGAGACGGCCAGTCACACCTCGGTCGCAAGCGGACCGGAAACCCTGACTCTTGACCATCCTTACCTCAGCACACCCGGCCCCACCTCGCCTCCAATTGCCTTGCTTCCGGCCTCGCCAGCCCGATCTTCACAACTTTACATCACTCGGCTCACACGGTCTACACCGTCCACTGCTCTCCCCTGCCCGCCTCGATACCCGTTTGTCAGTCGCAATGATAATTGACGGTGAGAAGTGGGCATGCGAGGCCTGCGTACGCGGCCATCGCGTAAGCAATTGCCAGCATTCAGGTGAGTTGCAGTGACGTTGCCGCGTCCGATCCCAGGCGACACAAAAATTGCCCCGCTGCCCGTCCCGCGCCGTGGCAAAAGCAACGTGCCCTTCCTTCAGGTACATCATCGCCAAGGAACCATCGTGCTAACCGCATCGCCTAATCCAGACCGACCCCTTCAGCACATCAACAAGAAGGGACGTCCAGTCTCGCAATGCTCGCACTGCCGCGCCATGCGCAAGTCGCGCTCGTCCCATGTCAAGTGTGACTGCGGCGAGAAGACGAGCAAGTGTGCTCATCTGCAGCCGACCGTTGAGGGACACACTGGTGAGTCGCTGCCCTCTTGGCGCTGCACGACATCCCACATTCTAACCTCGGCCTCCTTAACAGAGACCTGCTGCTGTAACCATGGCGGCCGATGCTCTTGCACCCACAAGAAGGAGCTTCAATCCACCCTCGACACGGTTCCCGAGTCCGATTCCGAAGGCGACGCTCGCAGCAAGGCTGCTGCTGCCCGCCCAAAGCTTGCTGCTCGACGGCGACGCGCCAATACCGTCCACTCCGACGGTGTGCTCTCCTTCGATCAAAATGGCCACCACAAGCCCGCCAGCAAGCACAACCGTACTTCGCAAAAGGTTGGCCCGTACCAGCTAAATCGCGTGAACTCGACCACCAGCACCAGCAGCCTTGGTGCTGGGTCCGACAGCATCGTCGATGCCCGCCGAGGCGCTGCCGGCCAACGTCGCGTCAAGTCGGAGGCGGCATCCCCGCTGATTTCAAGCTCGGGATTCCAGATGAATGGCGCCGTGCCGCCGCTAGATCTGTCCGCGATTGACTACCCTTCATACGTTCCCAATGGAAACAACGGCCACTTTGACCTCTTCGGTGCCGGATTTTCACCCGACCACGACGGGCCGCTATATAGCGCTGGTCTCAGTGCTACCTCGGTGGATTGGAGTCACTACGACCTTCCCGGAGACAACTTTGGACCGTCCAGCTATAGCCAGGCCGGCACCCAGAGCTTTGGGAACTTCCCCGACTTTGGTAGCAACTCGGAGCACCTACCCCACCTGGTCAACACAACGTCAACTTCGGGCGAGGTCTCAGAAGTGGAAGACTTCATGCCTGGTGCAGATGGTGACTTTAGCGGAGGCTTTATGCGCCAGGGCATGATGGGCAATGGGGCCGACATCAGCAGCATCGATTACGACAGCTTCTACAAGAACGCCGAGCACAACCCAATAGCCGGCACAGGCATGTCCATGGTGGAGGAGGACCCCGCCTTCTGGATGCCCAACTACAATGATGGCATCATGGATGAGAGCCCAGATCCCATGGGTTCAACGACGGCAGGCAACTTTTGGGAGCTGTGAGCTTGGCACGACCGACGAAATCGAACAATACCCCGCGGATCAATTCTGAGATTTGGGATTCCTTGCTCCGGGCTATTTCGAGACGAGACCAGAGTACTCGACCGGGATGATGTTTCACCGAGGCTTTGCCACACCGGGTGAATGCATCATGCCTGCAAACCGGTTGTTCCTTCGACCACGTGGTCGCGCACATTACTAGTGCACATGGCGGCATGGCCATCCACAGTGGTTTACGATGACGAGAAATTCGCCTTGTTTTGCCTTGATTGCTTTTTTTTTTTCTTTCCCTGGCTTTCCGTTTTCAATAGACATAAAGGGTCCACGGACTTGCATTTTCTGGTGGGGTGGGGTGGGGGATCAGGGCAAAGGGTGTGGGTAAAGGAGTTCAGGAACAATATGGCTTCATCAAGCCTCGAAAAGCAAAAGAATTGTGTTTCTACGCAACGGCTTCAGAGCTACGGCGGCGACCTGTTCGGTACAAAGGATGTGGGTTTGTGTTTTTGTTACTTCATTTCCATGTACATGCGGCCAGACGCCCCACGATGGCACGACAAACATATATCATATATGGGATCAGACGGCGAATGGTGTCCAGCCTTTTGGTAGAACAATGACTTTTCTTCACCTTCACGACGAACGTATCAAGTGTGCCGGAGATGCTCTCTCCAGGTGGGTGCCACCCAGTACCGAGCCACCCGACATTACTCGCTCCACCGTCATTCCCACGCCTCCTGGTTGGGGCGCCACAGTGACCACAAGTTAAGCCCTGAAGAAATAGGGGGCGCCCTCCTGGAACCCAGTTTCGCCCAGAGGCTAGAGTCCGGAGCCCCAGCGGCAGGTTGAGAGACCTGGCGATCATGATCCCGTGGGCCTCCGGGTTGCAAATGATCCGAGAGCCGATAGCTCGTACGGATGGATAACTATACGGAGTACGGAGGTACATACTTCGTATCATCAGCATGGAGGGCTCGCGCCCACGTAACGTCACTCCGTAACTCGGAGTCAGCCCCGGCCCAGTCCCAACGTTGCGGAGCCCCCACGAGCCACAGCAAACTCTCTCCATAATTCATCTCCGGTGGGAGGGCGCCGCCGCCCACGAGACGCAGTCCCTACAAAGTAGTGGTGCTCGTATTATCCACGGAGACGGGACCCGATTTCCATCATGAACTACTCGTAGAGCACGCATAAGTATGATTTTTCCATTCCCCAACAGCACCCACGGCTAGTTATTTGCCCACCTTGCCCCCAAGGGCGGACAGGACAACCCCAACGGCTGAAAAGGCTGACGCCACATAAAACGTGGCTGCCTTTGGGCTCTGCCGAGCTCCGCGTGGGTGAGGATGGGGCAGGGCTCACCTTAAAATTACAGGTGCGACCTGCTGACAGGTGAGCTAACTCCTAGTTCCGTCGTGAAGCTCGTGAGTTTCGGTGGGCCGGTGGATCATGTCCAGCGGGTTTGAGACGGAGACAACTGAACAATACGGTCTGGCGTTCTCTTTGGTAGGATCATGGTGAGCATCTTCGTCTCGTGAGGAAGAGGAGTAAGTAATAGATAATATTACAGGCTTTCAGCCAAATTGCACACCGGCCCGTCAACGCTTTTGCGGTCTCCGCTCTGTCATATAACCATACATATTATCATACATCAAACCACCGGAGCTGCTGCAGGTGGCATCTCAGGTGAAGGCCAAATACCCCTGCGCTAGCGAGGGTCCAGGTGCGTTGTCATCGCTAGTTGCGGCGATGCCCTGGTGTGCTGTCGCCAAATCAGCCAGGTGCTGCAGACTCGCCGCGTCGCCTGACGAGGAAGTTGGCCGCATCTGCTCCGTCAACTTGTCCCTGATGCCGTCCCAGACGGTGCCAGACTTGTCAAGAATTTCCTTTGTCAGTTGGACGGCCTCTTCGCGAGAGCTATCAAACTTAGACAGCTTGGACAGAGCCATGGAGACCAGGAAGCCAAAGTGGTTGGCTAATGGATTTCGCATGTCGGAATTAGCTGACAGGAGGTTGATAAGTTCCTTGGTTGGCCACAGAATCTCCGTGTTTGTGGCCTCTGGGGTCAGGAGTGTGACAATCAGTCGACAGTGCCAGTATCCGAGATGCACCAGCGGGTGTGAAGAAGGTTCGATATGTGGCGGCAAATCCTCCCTAAAGTTCTCGACATAATCGTTCAGTACCCCGGCCACCGGCGCATCGGCGGTCGATGTACCAGGCTGCAACAGTGAAATCACACTAGACGTCTTGCTCAGGGCCTTGGACAAACCTTCGGGAGACACCCAGTCAGTAAACAACTTGGAACTTTGGTAGTATAACCGAGACTCGACTTACGAATAAGGTAGTAGCAAGAGTCGCCTACAACACTCTCAAGGCCTGGCGGTATAACAATGCTTGTATCGGGTATCAGCACTGGCTTTCCGGTTCCCACGGCATGCCAGCGGTCCATTAGGACTAGCGACCACCAAATTCGGATGCAGAGGCTATCATCTGAATCCGGATCGGACCCAGGCTGAATTGTGGTGAACCTCCACAGTCCCATGGAGTTCGCCAGCACCACAGCTCGTCCCAAGATGGACGATATCGTCGGGGAGCCCCGCCAATCTGCGTCGATAGCAAGCAGTAGCAGAGCCTGGGCATGGACAATGTTGATCGCCTGTGACCGCGGCGCATCACTGTTCTCCCATTCGCTCAAGAGCGAGTTGGCAAGCTTTACATTCCCCGAGGAGGATTGCGCAACAGCCAGTAGAGCATTCACAAACGCAGTCCTTACAAGCGGTGGACACATCATGAGTAGATTCTGAAGTTGTGGCGTGCTACTCGGCAAGATAGGATAGAGCGTCTGAAGAGTCACGAGATAGCTAACAAATTATGAGCGACGATCCATCAGGAACAAGGGGGTGGGAAAACTCACTCTTGAAGTAGCCCCTCATCGACATCGGGTATATCTTCCACATCAGGCATCGTTACGTCCATCGGCGCAACCGCCGGTCTCGACGATATGCCATCTGTCTTGACAGGCGATGGCTGAGGTGCGAGGGACGTGTTAGTGTATGGTGTCGCGGCGTGGTTCTCCGTAGTGGCAGGCTGAATCGGCCGCGGCTCTGTACTCCAAGGCGTTTGTCGCGCGGATGCTGGAGACTCGAACTCGTTGCCGGAAATACTCGAGTAAGGCCGTTTCCTGCTCTCGTCGCCCGCATTGCTGTGGCGAGAACGGTCTCCAAAGAGTCCGCTCAAGTCTTCGTGAGTGAGACCTCCTTCCGACTCCAACTTATTCTCTATACTGTGAATCCGATCCGCGAGCTCTTTTATGTATCTACGGTCAAGGGTTAGCCAGCCGCGCTCGTCAGCAAATACGTCGCCACTGCATACCCTTTGCTTGGACCTCGCTTCTGGGGAACTCGGCTGAACAGACACCGGATATTAGATCGAGCGCAACTCGAACATGGGGCCTCTCCTGTATCAGACTGTGCATCGCACTTGATCTTCTTGCGCCGACACTCATCACATGCGCGAGACACCTTGGAACGCTTCCTAGGTGGTATGTTGTCGGCCATACCATAGTGCGGAGGCAGCTGGGCGCCCACGGATACGGGCAGGCCATGTGGCAGCATAGAGTCCGAAGTAGGGGTATCGTGCATGTACGATGGGGTTTGCTGTTGTTGCTCGGGCTCGGGATGCGGCATGATATTGCGCAAGTTTGGGTCTTCGACATTCATATTGGGGTCTGTTGTGGGCATGAGCGGTGTCCCTGCCAAACCTTGGCCGAGCTGCGCAGCTAGCTGGAGCTCTTCGATATTCGGGGGGCGAGAGTTGTGCTGCTGGGGAGTTGCTGGCTCAGGGTGGTGCATCTCATTATGATCATGCTCCTTGTCCTGAACTTGCTCTGGCGCGTGTTCAGGCACATGCTGGTGCTGGTCTGTCTGGTCCTGGGGCTCTCCGCCGGCATCACGGGCGGTCGCATGGTAAAAGGGTCCTGGGTCAATCCCCTCTGCGCCAGGCGATGGGTAGTGCATATCGTTGGCACCCTCGCCATTTTCCTCTCGCTCGGGACTCATAGTGGAGGATACAATGCGCTGCGCAGAATAGCAGCAGCAAGAGGCACTCGTGCAGCTCGGGAGCGACGCTTGTCGCGGGTGAGAGGTCGAAGCAACAATTGGTAGAGCGGCTCTCAACGATACGGAGGCAACGATGTAAACGGAAGACTCGTTGAAAGCGGCCGGGACGCCGTGGCGCAATTGACTGAGCTCATTGTTAGCAAGTCTGGGATGTCACTAGACATGTGCACACTCGCGAACGCAGCAAACGATTATGTCTGCATCGACGCGACACACTTGAAGATGGTTGATGCATGGTTTCATGCCAATGTTGATGGCGACTTACTATTCGACAAGCTTCGACTCGGATGATGATAAATGCGACGCGGCGCGTCTGCTCAACGGAATAGGAAGAACTCGGCCCCGTGGAAAACGCCGGCTGATGGGTGATTCTGGTCGTGGGAAGATGTGGCCTGCTCTAGCACGGAGATGGAAGAATTTTCGGCAGCTCCGGCAAAACTCCGGCTAAATTTGCATACTGCAACTACTAAATGATTAGTCACCTACTTCGTAGGAGGCTTGTCTCATCGTACAGGGCCCTACTCGTAGGTAGTGCTAGGGGTGGCAGGCTTCAATTGAGGCAGGAAGTCGGGTGAGGGGTCAAATGGCAGGTTGGGGCCTCTATTAACTTGGGAAAAAAACATCATTACTCAGTTAATACGAAATGACACCTTTCATTTGATCAAGTCATCATTCCTCATTTTCTGGGGTAGGTACGTACGTAGTACGTAGGTGGTCTTTGTAGTGGCTATACAAGGCGCTAGACAGGCTCTTGATAGAACGCGGACTTTTCTAAGTGACAAGAATCTTCTGAGAGGCTGGGAAGATCTTAAACCCCTTCGAAATTCAATCTACGCTTCTTAATCGTTTCTGGGAGAGGGCCTGCGTAAGTAGTACTTACCTAGGTACGACATGGTGGGGTGATTCCAACAGGTTTTGCCCCGATAACGTGCCAACGTTGACCCTAGGTAGGCAGTTCTTGCCTATCCGTATTCGTACCTCAGTAGGTATGAGTAACCTCTCTTTGCAAGCATGAATAATTGCCGTTAATTGCCAATCGGTTTATGTGTCAATAATTTCAAAACAGGGGTTTGGTGTGATCAACAGTAATGTGTTCCACGCGAGGAACATGTGTTTGGTAAAGCTGGGGTATTGACACTACGAGCTAGGTCCGGAAATGCCCCTGGCGGGGGTGAAAAGTCCGTATCAGTACATACGATTGCACCATCACATCTTGCTCCCTCGTCTATTTTTTTAAGACAGCTAATAATACTCCTTTTAAGTTGGTCCTGCACAAATATTCTCCGTCTTTCCGGTGTGAGCATTGAATTGGTACGGACGGCCGATGCGAGAATACCCAAGCTATAAAGAGATAACATTACCTCGTCTTGAAAAGAAAGCCTTCTCGAAGTCTTGAAACTGCCAGTGCCATTACCCCCTTTGTTAAATCCTTCTGCTTTATACTCTCCATCCAATTACCATTTCAAACATTCTGAAGACGAATATTCCCTTCTACAAAGACCCAATTACATTGCGTTCTCACAATGCCTCACCCAGTTATGTACTGCTATTATTGGGTATAAGATCGATTTTCGTTATTCTGCTGGTTGGTATTTTTAATAGGTAGCTTAGGATGCGGAATTATTGCAGGACTCCTTGGCTAAGGCGTGATGTTCAACGAATGTCGTTCCTACTAAAGTTGCAGGGCTATTTAGCCTCTTTTTTTGTGTGCTAAATTGCCCTGTTGGTGTTTGTGAATGAGATTGTTCTATCAATAACGTGTCCGTTAGGCGCGAATTACCAATCCCTTTATCCTAGAGCTATAAAGGCGTTGTGGACCAGGCTGCAGTGATACAGAACTTAATCAGCAAAACCATTGCGAAATGGTTAAAATGGCTCCATTTCTATATCCTGAAGGCCATTGACAAGAGGCTCAATCAATTCGAAAATTTTGCCGAAGACTTGAGGCGGAGTACAATAGCCTAGGCCAGCTCCAGACGGTAAGTAGTCTACCCGAAGGGCAGAAAGGTCGAGCTCTTTCCCGAATCTTCCTTAAGAGAGACAATGCGATTCAGCACGATTTTCTTGTCAGTGCTATCGGAATCCATAGCCTAAGAGTATTGAATATTAGTGGATAGTTTAGTGGCATACGGTAAGAAGGCTTGGTGAGGATACACTCACAAAGTAAGCTACACGCATAGCTTGAAACCGAACGCTCTCTGGTCCGCTTTCACTGTCTACCTCTCCGGCTGTAGGGGGCCATGGAGCCCTCTGGCGAACCTCATTAATGCCCTCCTCGACCAGCGCATCCGGGTAGACTGTCTCGGTGTTTGGGTTCAAGTCGTTCATGAAACCGCCCTCCACGGCTGTGGGATCTTCTGACTTGAAAAGAGGGTGGTGAATGCGTACTTCAACTTTGATGGATCCTTCTGGTACCCATTGAATGTATGTCTTGGGTTTGGTCCCCTTGTCGAATACGGCCTGAATGCCAGTGACGATACCACTCGACTCGTCCTTGGTAAAAGAAACAGCCTTGATAGGATGCGGTGCATGAAGGAGGCCGACAGTTTTCCCAGGTGCCAACCGAAAAAAGCCCTTGTTGTCTTGCTCCCGAAAATCCGACCGGTCGATATAGACGGTCTTTGTTAGACGGACCATATGTGTGCCGAGTTTGGGGTCCTTAGGTAGATACGGTGCTTCGACAGCAATAGGATCCTCAATGTCTGAAATCGTCACCGGCACTGGGTCCAGGACAAGCATGAGACGGGGGACCGTGTTCTCCAGGTACCGGCGAACAGTCTGCTCAAAACGGGCAATTTGAATGACGGTCCGGTTAGTTGTCACACCCAGCTCATTGATAAAGGATAGAAGAGCGCCGGGCGGAATTCCTCTCCGGCGGATAGCAATGAGGGTGTACAGACGTGGATCGTCCCAGCCACGGACAATTCCACCTTCCACCAATCTTTTCAAGGCTCGCTTACTCATGACAGTCCCGCCAACATTGAGTCGTCCTGTCCACAACAGTCAGAATTGCCCAGAACACGGATATATGGAAAAGCGAGGTGCCACATACCAAACTCGCGCTGCATAGGTTCGTATACACCCAAGGTCTTGTTAAGCCACTCATAACTTTCCCTCGCAAGTGTGAACTCGGTAGTGCAAAGACTATGGGTAATGCCTTCGAAGCTATCACACAGACAATGTGTGAAGTCGTAGGTGGGGAAGATCTTCCAGCTGGGGGCTCGCACGTGCGGCTTCCGGTTCTTTGGTATGCGGTATGCCGCTAGGTCCCACATCTGGGGGTTGCCGCTCTCTATGTTCTGTTTCATACGGAGGAAAGCAGCTTGAGGCTCATATTTGCCGTCGTGCATGTCATGAAACTTGTTAAGATTGGTTTGGATGTCTTGTTCGGCGTGGGCGCATCGGAATCTTGGACCCTCCTTACCTTCTTTTCCGCCACGTTGGAGCTTAATCTCGGCTTCCGTGCAGTGGCACACGTAGGCCTTTCCCTTCTTGATAAGCTCCTGAGCGAGCTCGTAGAGCTTCTGGAAGTTGTCGCTCGAATAGGTGATCTCACTGGGCGCAAAGCCTTTGCGAATGGGTTAACAACAACCTTTGGCAATAGCTAAGAGAACTGACCTAGCCATTTGATGATCTTCAAGATCCATTCAAAATAAATGTCCTCCTCCTCATCGGGGTTTGTGTCGTCGTATCTAGGCGTTCGTCAGCCACCTTATATAAGGCCCCCCCCCCCCTTCTTTCTTTTTCCCCCTCTTTTCAAAAGAATTTGGCACACCTTAGAATCTGCGCTACTGTCAGCTCCATACACGCGGTTTGTAGCGATAAGTGAATGCTTACTGTCCGGCCCCCGTGGAACCGAGCAAAGCCAAAGTCAATCGCGATGGCCTTGGCATGGCCAAGATGTAAATACCCGTTGGGCTCCGGGGGAAATCGAGTAACGACAGATTTCATAGGTCTTTCTTCGAAGATATCTGAGAGCAAACCCTGCTTAAACATGGCGTAGGGGTCGGTCTGTGTCTCTGCACTCTTGAGTAGTGGCTTAGGAGCAGAGGGTTTTTCTGATTTCTCCGCTACCTCCTTGGCTCGTGCTTTGTTGGCCTTCTTGGCCCGTTTCTGGGATCGCTTCCTCAATTCATTCTTCGAAACCCATTCACCAGTCTCCTCGTCCAAAAGAAGCTTGGCGGTGGCCGTGGTGGCTTCCTCGACTCCGTCAGCCATGGCCTAAAAATTGATCAGCCTACTTGGCCTTGCACTGAGCTGGCTGGGAATAGGAGCGTGTCGAAACTGACGTGGTGATTAATCAATGAGTGAGTAAAGGAATTGCTGAGTATTCCATACTGATATGCGTCGGAGAGGGGCATCAACTTGGAGGAGTCACGTTGCAGGGCACACTGTGCATATCCTTCTGCTGAGTCACTGTTTGCCAAGGCATGGTGTCCAATCATGACATCGGGGAAGCGCCTGGTATGCCCGAAGTATCAATGCTATCAACAGTTCGATTCCATATTAGGCCTTGCTACATGACCGTAAACATCGCTAAGACGTGCGAACGCATTTGCTGATTGGCTGATAGAGTTATGAGCCAACTGTGGTCACCAGTGAGTGGGGTTTACCAAGTATATTATTTGTTCGCAAACCTACATAGATGTTCTGATCTTCCAACAGTCTTATGAACAACTTTTCAACAAGCGATTAATGTCAGATAGTAAGGAATACGCAGGTACCTGGTAATCTGGGGGCTGAAAGGGCTTGGGTGGGTGGGTACTTCATGACCTGAACGCCACCGCTGATTAGGCACGTACGCAGGTATACTACTAGCTGCTCGCATCGTGAGGGCGAGGAAGAGGTTCAGAACTACTATGCAATTGAAAACGTCTAAGCTCAAATCAAGAATAGCGCTTCCCATTCATTCCTATGTTCGGATTATGCCTACGAATATGTACGAGTAGTACTATGAGTCTGGAAAACATTAGTCACCTAAGGTAACACGTGATTCGTGGTGTTTCTTATTGCCCTATCTGTATTTTGCACCATGCAAATTGGCAACAGATCTTTTACATGACATGCCACTATACCCATAGGCACCGGCAACTGGCACTCACGACTCACCAGTTTCGCTCTCCATCTATCGACCTAGAATTTTCGTCCAGAGGCCTTCTCAATGTGAATTGTTGATGCCTGGAGCACCTGTTTAATAGTGGTATTTGAAGATGATGGTGGGCCAGATCGAAGTTTGCCCACCTCCTCATCCTCCCGCAGCACGGATCACTTTGTGCGGAGAAGGGGGTTATATCGCGGAACGGTGACCGTAAACCATCAAAACTTGTACTAGAACCTCTCAACCTTTTCAGTATGGATCTCATGGAGATGCAAAACTGGAGCTACATCCCGCATATCCCCCAACGTGTCGGCCCGATTCAAGAGTTGCTCCACGATTATAGCAAAATCCCTACCCAAGACATTAACAATCACCTCTTTCGAATCGTGAGTCCTACCCAGTTAGTTCCCAATCCTATTCGTTGCCTGGCCACTGACTCCAATACTATCTAGAGAAGGAAAGCGTGGGAAGCATCGAGCATGCCATGCATAGGTCGCTGGAAGTTTCTCCACCTCGCTGACCGCCATGATGCTCGCTACCGGCACATACTTTTCCGCCTGACGCTCCCACATTCGAATGATGCCCTGTTAGATATGGGCTGCTGTTTGGGTCAGGCACTTCGACAGCTCCGGGCCGACGGAGTTGATGGCTCACAGCTCTTCGGAACAGACCTAAATCCTACCCTGATCGACATTGGCTATGACATGTTCCGCGACAGAGACACCCTCGGAGCAACCTTTGTCATCGGTGACATGATAGATCCGGATGACTGCCGTATTTCGCAACTGGAGGGGGGAGTTACGATTGTCCAAGCTGACAGCTTCTTCCATCTCTTCAACTGGACACAGCAGCTCTATATTGGGAAGCGGGTTGTGAGCTTTCTCAAGCCCGGCACTAAGAATGCCGTTATTTTTGGAAGGCAAGCAGGGACGATGAAACCAGGCATCCTAGCGTCGGATGAAAATTCGCCGTATCTGCATAATCCAGAGAGCTTCCAACAGCTTTGGGATGAGGTCGGCAATATGACCGGCACCAAATGGGCGGTGCAATTCGAGCCTGATGGGAGTTTATCGTCCGAGTTGCCAGGTATTGAGAAAGATACCCTTGCAGTGAAATTCACGGTCCACCAGATCTCGTGAGGGATGGGCCCTGAGTCCCATCAAAGTGATGGGTTCGCGTGCTGTGAAATGCGAAAGTGGGACGCGACGAGCGAGAGTGGAAGAAGTTAAGGAACACTGACTTGGTGGCGTCGAGTTGGAATAGCTGACGGATGCGGGACCAGAAGATGACGACCAAACAGCGAGGGTTCCCCCCAACAGACATATTTGCCGTCAAAATCATATATCGAGCTTTCTAGTGATTTAACGTGTCAAAATATCTATAATTTTTACATGGGGCTTATTTAAACGGCACCGGAAGTGATTAAGTTTGCAAGAGTTGACGCCTTGAATCTAGCGGTCTGTTTGTATAATATCTTGAAATGACGCTGGTGTTCGGACTAATGTCGGGTGCCCAACCCGCAATGCCCCTCGCTCGCGTCGCGATGGCACCTCGTGGCGCCAGTGAGCCTCTAGCTTGCCAGAACATACTTTACGTGCTACTCGACATTCGCCCTGCCTCTTGGTGCTTTTGGATCGCGGATCCATTCGGAAGCTCTGGCCCAACCGGCTTTTTCCCCCGAGCTATGGTCCTTTGGAGAATGAGCAGCTTGTCATCATGGACGGAGACTGGGATGAGGTGGGTGGTCGAAGCCCGACTCCTGCGCGCTGCTATCGCGTTGCTTCTTAGCTTGCGGGTGCTGCATGCGGCTCAATCGAAATGACCCCGTGGAAAAGAATATAATGCTGACCGGCCAACTCTCCATAGATCGCCCGGATCCCGTTCCCGCCTCCGGGCGTCCACGCGATGCCGACGCAGGTAACCACCATGACCTTTGATACCACTCAAGAGCTTCTCTGGACCGGAAACGATTATGTATGACACCATTCCTCGAGTCGTGGTGTCTCAGTGAGCTCTGACACTGTTGTAGGGTCGAGTTACCTCATTCTATGGCACCGAGCTCCAGCGGTACACCTCCTTCAAAGCGCACACCACACCCGATGGACCGGTGCGGCAGATTTTAGTCAACGATAAAGGTGTTGTGGCGTTAGGGAGCAAAGATCTTCATATGGCACTGCGAAGGGGCCCGCCGATATGGCATATCAAGTACGACGCGCAAGCACGCTTGTGGTGATAGCGGGTTGACGACTGACGACGATGTTAGACACAACGAGATGAAAGACTTACGATGTATGAGCTTCACATCCAAGGGGACAGCCGAGATTATTGTCGCTGGCCAGCAAGAAAATATGCTTGTTGTTGACCTTAATAGGGGTGAGGTCGTGAAACAAGTTTGGCGCCCTCCCCCTCGATGGGATCGGTTCGAGACTAATCGCGTGATAGGTACCAACAGAGCATCAGTACACAATCATGAGACGGGGTCGATATATTTGCGCTGCGACAACTACTGGATCTGTCCATCTGTTGGATCCCGTCAGCTTTGCCGTCGTCAAGACATGGAATGCTCACTCCGCCTTGATCAATGACATGGACGCGCAACACGATTTTATCGTCACCTGCGGCTTCTCTCTACGCCAAGGGCAGAACTACGTATTAGACCCCTTCCTCAATGTCTTTGACATCAAAAAGATGTCCTCCATGCCCCCCATTCCCTTCCCAGCCGGCGCGGCCTATGTTCGCATGCATCCGCGTATGCTTACTACCAGTATCGTCGTCTCTCAGAGCGGCCAGATGCATATTGTGGATCTCATGAATCCAAACACGAGCAATGTCCGTCAAGCCAACGTTCTGAGCTACCTTAACATGTTTGAGATTGCACCCTCCGGAGAGGCTATTGCCCTCACGGATGCCGAGTGCCACATTCACCTTTGGGGCTCTCCAACAAAGCTTCACTTTGTGGATCTACCCGGCCCTGTTGATTCTGCGACTCAGGAGGAACCACTACCACAGATAGAGTGGGACTCTGACACGTGAGTATTTCTGTTTCATAGCTTTTATTATTCAACGCTAATCATGGGAAGACCTCTCAACTCGGTCGGTATGCCTTACTATCGCGAGGCGTTGGCATCAGCCTGGCCCGAGATTGTGTGTGACGTCGGCGCACCTCCCGTTAAGTACGATGCGCAGTTTCTGGGGTCGCTCAAGGCTACAGACTTTGGTCTCTACGGCCGCAACTCTCGCGGTTTGCGACGCAACCAAGCGGAATACACCCGTGACGTGGAGAAGAATGCCAATGCTGGACTCAAAGCGCCAAAGTTCCTCAGCGAAAAGGCGCGTGAGTCCGCTCAGTCCACGACTCACGCATTAGACGACAGGGTCGAGGAAATGGCAACAAGCACCATGGACAGCAAGAAGTCGGAGGTGCCGGTCATGTACCGAAATGTCGAGATCAAGTACAGCAAGTTTGGAGTTGACGACTTTGACTTTGGGTAGGTTCCTATCTGTTCGTTCAATGAAGCCTGGGCTAACTACCTTGAAGATTTTATAACAAAACTCGATACTCCGGCCTCGAGATTCATATCTCGAATTCTTATGCCAATGCACTTCTCCAAATATTGCACTTCACACCCCTGATACGGAACCTGGCACTGCAACATACTGCCACAGCCTGTGTGGGCGAGCTATGTTTGCTCTGCGAGCTGGGATTTCTTTTCGACATGTTGGAAAAGGCCGATGGGTCCATCTGTCAAGCTACGAATCTGCTGAAAACTCTCAGCAACCACCCCCAAGGTAGGAGCTATCGGGAGACCGGCTTTGATGGGGGTTGATTTGCTGATCTCACTAGCTGGTCCACTGGGTTTGTTGGAAGAAGACCCGCATGGCTCGTCACTCAATGTCATGTTGCAAGGCCTGACACGGTTCTTCCTTGATAAGATTGTTCACGATTACAAGAACATGTCTCCAACACCCTCTATCATGGAACAGGTATGCGTCATGGAGTGCCCTGGAACATTCAAGACACTGACTTTCTTAGACCTTAACGACGGCTGCCACCAGCTCAATTCGGTGTATGAACTGCCGGAGCGAGTACACAAGACCTGGGTCGACGTTTGTCAACGATCTCTTGTATCCGTCAATCGTATGTTCTCTCCCCACTGCGCGATAATGGCGCGGACTTACCATCGCCATAGAAAGCCCCTGGTCGGAATGCCAAGATGCCGCGCATAACCTTCTCGCAGGTGCTCAAGAATAGTGTTGAGCGTGAGACAACTTCGAAAGGGTGGTGCAGTAGGTGCCAGCGATACCAAACAATTGCGACCAGGAAAACGGTGCACAACATACCGGCTGTCCTGGTGCTCAATACGGCCATCACAACCCAGGAACACAGAATGCTGTGGGCTACTCCTGGCTGGTTACCAGAAGAAATTGGCATCATAGTGGAACAAGGCCAGTTTTTCTGCTACGAGGGGGAAGACTTAAAGCTCCACTTACAAAGAGGGATACACAACATCACTGTGTACTCATTGATCGGAATGGCCATCAACATTGAAAGTGGGCAGACGCAGAAACCGCATCTCGTCTCCATGGTTAATGGTAACCCTCCCTTCCCCGTATAGCTCAATTGGTGCTCTGGTTGTGTTCTGACATACGCCTATAGTTGCACACGCTGAGAATGAGGCACCCGGCCGGAGCCAGTGGCATCTATTTAATGATTTCCTGGTGCGCTCTGTCAGCACAGAAGAAGCTCTGGCGTTTAACACAGCCTGGAAGCTCCCCTCTGTCGTGACATACCAGGTGAAGGAAGCAAACAACAAGATCGACACGCAGTGGAGAAACCATCTCGATACCTCGTTGCTCTACCAAGACCAAAAGTATGTGTTTTTCATCATGAGTACTCAAAGCTTTCTAACAAATGCATCCAGCCTTACTCTCCAACCGGGCGACAAGACTTATCAGATCCTTGCCTCTGAAAGCGAGCACCCGGGTCCCGACACCATCATCGCTCTGGATACAGAGTTCGTTGCTGTTCGGCAGCCGGAAATTGAGATGAACTCAGACGGAGAGCGAGAGACGATTCGCCCGATAGTATATGCCCTGGCTCGAGTTTCCGTGGTGCGTGGACAGGGCGAGGATGAGGGTGTCCCCTTCATTGACGACTATATTGCTATTCGGGAGCCCATTGTCGACTATCTGACCTCGTACTCGGGCATCACGCAGCAAGATCTGGATCCACGCACCGCCAAGCACTCTATCCTGCCTCTGAAGAAGGCGTACAAAAAGCTCTGGATCCTGCTCAATCTCGGGTGCAAATTCCTGGGCCATGGCCTGAAGCAGGATTTCCGAGTCATCAACATCCACGTGCCCAAGACGCAGGTCATTGACACGATAGACCTCTTCTTCCTCAAGTCGCGCCTGCGAAAGTTGTCACTTGCCTTCCTCGCATGGTATCTGCTGAAGGAGGATATCCAGATGGAGACGCACGACTCGATTGAGGACTCGAGGACCGCCCTCAAGCTGTACAAGAAGTATCTCGAGTTTGAGGACGCCGGAATCCTCGACACGATACTCCAGGACATCTACCGCGTCGGCCGGGATGTTAACTTCAAGCCGCCGAGGAGGGATGACCAGGGGATCCAGAGGACGGACACGCCGCCGCTGCCGGTGGAGGGGGCTTCTGGGCTGCCCACAACACCGTTGAGAAAGGCCGTGTCTGTGGTTGCCCCAGGCTCTGGATTCGGGGGTGGACCCAGTTGGACGCCGGGAAAGGGTTCGCCGCTGAAGTAGGTAGGGGTGATGGTGTCTCAGGGACGGTCGATATAGTATTATTTGGGGAGCACTGTAGATCCCAACGATTATGCGGGGGGGCTACATGGTTTATTTCCATGAGACAATACCATTCAATCACCTGTCCTAGTCGAACAGTTCAACGTTGCTGTGCTACGTGTTCCGAAAGGACCTTGCAGTTTTCATGGGTTTCCTAGAACATGAGATGCAACCATCTCTCTCGTACGGCATCACGAAGAATAAGGCAGGCTGGCGGGATGCCATAATGGATATCCTTGTATTTGCAGACTTGGTCGACGCGTCTATGCTTATCCCCACAGTACCCATACCCCCCTAAGCTATTTCAACATGAATTCAGCCTCCAGATAAATCATTGCCAGCGAGGCCCTCTAATGGACTAGCTTTGACTGTCTGTAACGCCGTGGCTCTCGTACAATGAAGCACCGAGAGTGATGGAGAAAACAAACACTGCACATCCCTTCGTGTCCATCCGTCTGGCAGCCTTTTGACACTTCCAACGCCGTCTATGCATTACGATCTCGGCAAAACCTTGCGCCGAGTCATTGGGCGCCCCTCTGATTTAGAGGAGCTGGCCAGGGGGTTCTCCCCGCTGACTGTAGAAGTCGAGGTAATGACACCATCCTGGGCCGCCACCTGGGCTTTGCGCTTGCGCCCTGCCGCGCCTGTTGCGGCCGGGCCATGCTACAGCTCGGACTCGGCGCCATTGGCGGAGAGCGCCATGGGACTGCCGTTTTGGCGTTGCCGTTGGCGGAGGCGCGCGTTGCCAAGCACCCGTCGCCGGACCACAACCCTGCCATTCATGCTGTGGTCCTCGTCATCCGAGTCGGGGTTCTGCTCAGCGTAGAGCCGCGCCTCATCGAGCTCATTGATGTTCTCCGGACGGTCACGCAACCATTGCATCCGAGGCCCCGACCGTGCCCGCTCCGATACTTTAAATCCGTAGATCTTGGGCTCGTATATCCGCCCCGCGCCAAGACCTGGTGCAATATTCTTGGCGTAAAACCCGTTCAGAACTTGAGAATCTCCGGGGACCCGTGATGTTACTTGCTGCATCACCTCAACGCCGCGCTTCGTTAGATCGTAGTCGGGGAAGGTGAGAAGAAAAAGAGCGCCGAATGTCCGACCAAAGAAAGCGCCGTCGACCGTCTGGAACCGGCTGTTTGGTGGAACGTAGACATCTAGGCATGCCGGGCAAAAAAGCTTGACCGTGTCTTCTCCCGGTATGTCGGAGAGACCAACTGGTAGTGTCCTGGCCTGCTCGCAGTTGGTTCGAGGGCAGACTCCGAAGTGGCCGAGCTCGTATTTTTCACTCATTTGTTGGATACCAGCCCTTGAGCAGATGAAGCGCTGGTGGATAAGGCCGTAGAGCATCTCAGCCGAGGATTCAATGACGGAAAGGTCGCTTGCCATTCGGGTGTGGTGCCTTCGCTCACGTCCCATAAGCTCGCCGCCCTCTCCTGGGATTGACTCGTCTTCCTCGTCCTCGTCCTCGTCTTCGTCCTCGTCATCCTCTGGCTCAACGTCGAGAATCATCTAGGCACGGTGTGAGCACGACAATCGATTCAGCAAAAGACGTAGAGAAGGCGTACCTCAAGAGCCTCCTTATACATGGCCACCTGGGTCTGCAGCCCAGTCAGGTTAAAGTCATCCTCAATAAATTCTTCCGAGACCTCGGCGAAGTACTCGTGGCCTATTAAAGAACAAAAACTCGAGATCCATGACTCGGGGGCTGCTGAAGATGTTGACATGGCGTCCTGTGGGAGTGCCCCTCGTTGGTAGGGCAGGGCGCGGGGTGAGGCTTGGCTTCGCGGGGGGGTCGGTGTTTGATCGCTCGCAGAGACGGGGTTGTTTGGGCTTGGTTCGCGATGTTGCGCGATCGCGGTAGGGACAGGACAGAGTGTATTCAGACCGAGAGACCCGTTGAAGACTCAGGGTTCATGGTCGGCGCACGTTGATGTGATGGCGTGGCTCGGATTCTGGGGGGGGGACGAGAGGAGATACGCGACGCCCAGGCGGTAAAATACGTATGTCGTGATGTACCGATGAAAGAATTTGGAGATGTGATTCGAGGTGGATGGGGTCGCCGGTAGGAGAGGGGGAAAACAGGGCTGGGTATCGCTGATGGGAGGTCTGCGTCGGCAAGGTACAGTCACGTCAAGTGAGACCGAGATTTGCTAGGTACGGTGAATTGGGACCGGTTGGGATGGAATGGGATGGGTGCACAGGCAAACGGGTGGGAAGCCCCTCCAATCCTCCCTCCCCCTCCTTCCAGCTTGCTGCGCCCTGGTTCAAGGGTTCGGCGATTTAGATTCTCCGACTCCGAGCCTCAGCCCATTCAACCTTGGAATCCATGTCCAGGCTATCCTTATTGCCTTCGTCTGGTCGCATGTATAATGCATAGTACTTCGTATCTTGATTTTTCTTCGATATTTTCAGCTCAATTTGTTTTTATTTTAATGATTTTATGAGTCAGCTCTGGGTGCCATGAAAAGAAGCTTTCGTAATCCCGCGAGGTGGTGCCGTGGCTTCCATCACACACCATCCTTCCGCAGACCAGCCATACAGTCAGTCGAATCGGCACCTTCATCACAGGCACGCGCGGATATAGACGCTTTTCGTCAGAAGGCCTTCCTCCCCGAGAAACCATACCACTTCAAGAACGATGGCGCGGTATCTTCTAAAGGTCTACCCGCCGCCAGCAAGTGGTTTTCTCCGGGGACAAACCACGAAGACTCGCATGTTTTCTCATCACACTTGGACGAGTTCATGGAATGGCCATTTCCCTTTGAACTGATCTCAGCCGTATCAGCTGGTACTCCGGCAGTGGTAGCCTTTCGAGACTGGCTGTCCAAGAGCCCAGACTTTACGGACCAAATCCTTGCGGGCATCCTCCAGGCGGCGACCGCCGACCTCGATTCCAGGAGCTTCTTCCAGCTCCATGCACCTCTGAAGCTCCTAGCAAAGGCCCTTGAATTTAACCAAGAGCTGCGGAAGAACAACCTTCCACCTCTACTCCTATATATTGCCCAGTCATCCCTGTCAGATCTACCAGAACCACTCCGGAATGACCTGCCCGTTCCGCAACTGGTTCGGGAGGTGGGCAAGGGGGACGTATATAACTCGAGTATATGGCTCGGGACAGAGCCCACATACACACCGCTGCACCGAGACCCGAACCCGAACCTGTTCTGCCAGCTATGCAGCCAGAAGGTGATCAGACTGCTGCCCCCGGAACTTGGCGATCGCGTCTTCTTCGAGGTGCAAGTGCAGCTGCGACAGCAGGGCAGTAGTCGCATACGTACGGCGGAGATGATGGAGGGCGCCGAGAGAGCCGTACTGCACGAGGCTATCTGGGAGAATGAGAAGCTGAATGACAAGCTTCAGGAGGCCGAGTTGGATGTCGGTGATGCTCTCTTCATACCCAATGGATGGTGGCATTCGGTCAAGAGCGTCGGCTCTCAAGGGCACCTGAACGGATCAGTCAATTGGTGGTTCAGGTGAACAAAGGCCGTGTAAAGTAAAATTGTATAATATTGGTCTATGTGGCGCTTTCCCCATCAAATCAAATGACTTACATCTCCTTCACCGGCCTACAGACAATCCAGTCAATGTAGCCAATTGGCCACAAGTGCTGATTGCTCCCGCTCTTGATTTCCCATCCACTCGTATCAGCACCACAGCTGCGTAGAAGGGCCTCCACCTCGTCTGGCTCTCTGGTCCGCAATGCAGATACCCAGCCATCCCACATCATGACCACCGGGATGATGGGAATGAGCCACGTGAAAATGAACGCAGTCGGGGACCTATGCTTCCAAGCGTGGAGGGGAGAAACCACCATGACGAGGAGGGGGAGTAGACTCATGGTAATGAAACTCTCAATAGCCCGGCTCTGAAGCTCAAAGATGGCAAATCCGTGACTTGTCTTGACAGTGTCCCTCAAAATATCCTTGGCCAGGGGGTCGTCAAAATGGTGGAAGGCGAGGTTGAACAGCCTCATCAGCTTCTTGCCATCGCCCCGCCTCACCAGTTGCGGCGGAGCCCGGCTCGCGTCAACGGGCACACTCTCGTAAGTGATATGCGAGTTTCTGCGGGCAATAGGCTCCCAGGAGGCCAGGTTGGGGTGGAGGTCGGTCAGGACGAACTGGACAGGGGCCTCGTTGCGGAGGCGTAGATGGCTGTTGATCTCATCTTCAAGTATAGGCGTGGGCCCGCCGGCGCCGGCGCAGAAGTCGACAAAGCTGTATTGGCTAAGATCCGATCCCAGCTCACGGATAAGAAGATGGGCAATAATGCGACCGGGAGAGAGAGGTTGGACGAGCGGCAGTGACATGTGCCATGCCTTTAGAAGGATTGTCTGGATGAGGCGTCGTAGAAACGGCGGGAACCTACAAGCATGGGTCGTCAGTATTATCACTCCTTTCAAAATAAAACAGTCGTACCAAGTCTGGTCATCAATTTCAAAGAGATGCATCCGGGGGCAGACTGGCGCCATGATACACGACGTTATGGTCGTATGGCCTGGTTTATCAATATACATATAATTACAGAGCTATTCAATCAAAAAACTCGGGTAACAGGAGCCAGATTGGATTTCTTCTCAGTCCCTGCGACAGATCGGATCTTTAAATACCTCGGTAGTACTTAATGTAACAGGTCTTATACGCCTATGCGCATACTAGTAGTTATACCTGAACGAGCACTAGCTTAGTACTATATTACATCACGACTCTAGCTAGCTACTTGCGCAGCCCAACCGAAAGCCCAACCTGGTACTTCCATGCGCTTTGGGAACCTAAACATAGACTCGGCTTCAGGGCCTAGTAGCTTTACTGTTCCCTTGAGCTGTCCGAATAGGGGTCGAATCCAACTTTTCTCTTCGCCTCCTTGCGAGCTCTCCAGTGCGCCTCGCCCACCAACCCCGTCGTTGACGTCTCTTCGAGAAAGAAGGTCATGATATGATCTGGAATCGAGAGATGGGAAGCTTGCTGAAACTCCTGGAGGCTAGTCAGCCGGAGGAGCATCTCGATCAGCGATAGTGACGTCGTAATGGCTCCAAATGGTGACCGAGCTACCATGCTCTTAGCACTAGTATCGCCATGAGCGGACTGGTACAGCAACTTGTGTGAGCGTGGTCGGATCACATGCTCTTCTAAATGAGCATGGAGCGATAAGTTCTCGATTTGAGTCCCAAGCTCGGAGTCGAGCGACCGTCGATCGCGCGCCGCTGTCGCCGGACTCGCCTGGTCCCGAACAAGGCCACTTTTTACGGAGTCAGGATCGTCCTCTGCAGTGGAACTTCCGTCAACATCGATGTCTCCCTCAAACATTTCCATGGCTATCCATTCAGGGTCCAGATGTTTAGGAAATCCCCTTGTCCCTGTTTCTTCTCGCATATCCTCTGTCGCAGGTGAAGCCGGCGCGACGAAGCTTTCCTCCTGCAGTTGGCGATCAACCTGGGCCTGTAATATGTCGTCCTCATTTTCGATCAAGGCACCATTTCTCCAGGCTTGACGGTCAGAGTTATATTCAGGCATGTGCTGTACCTCAACGCTGGGTGGAAAGGCGTTGGAATCTCGCTTGAGCAGGAGAACCGGATTCTTCCCATCATGATCTTCAGAGCCGATATTCAAAAGCCTGCCACTGTCGGTGTAGAAGATCTTGGAAATCTGATGGATCGGTACGCGCTCCTCAATCGGGGAACCCTCCAATGGGTCATCCGGATTCCACTCAGCTTCATGGACTCGTCCATCATCTCGGTCCTCGAGAATCTCTAGGTGGTAGTAGTATTCGGATTCTTCCCCGGGAGCCATCTTGGGAACTCTACACAATCGGACTCGTGCTTTGTGAATAACTTCTTGCCAGATGGGCTTGCGGTCGCCTTCCCTAAAGCCGTACGGCATCTCCTTGTCCCTTTCTGAATCAACACGTGGTTCAGCATGGTCGGCAGAGGATGGGTCCTTCTTTGCAGCTTGCTAAGCAGCAGAAGCATGGCCCAGAAATAGCATGTAGAGCGATAGACTAAAAGCTGGCCCAACCTGAACAGTTTGAGTGGGTATTTGAGAAAATTGTGTGTCGCTGACAGTTAGTAATGTGCTTGCCTGGAGTAATCTCGAGGGTGATATGCCGGGCGGCAAGGAGCTGGAGAGACTTTCTCCCGAGGCAGTGATGGCCAACTGTAAAAGAGGTATTTCCCGGTCAATCCGATCGAGGAGTTTCTTGATCTCGAATATGATCTTTTTGATTTCGGGCTTGCTTGATTCTGGTTGTCTATTTGACCTGGAACCCGTGGCAGGCATATTCTCGTGGGTCAATGCGATCACTTCTATCCGCTGTCCAAGCGAGACGATGTCTCGGTGGAGTGATTTGGTCAGAGGCAAGGCGGAGTCTAGGAATACATTCCCTCGGCCTGATCTGGGAGAAATTAGCAGCAGTTCTCGTTTCCGGCAGAATCTGGCAGCTTGACTCACTTGAACTCTACGAGGTCGATAGTAGGTGCGATGACCTGCCGAAGCTGGAGTCAGCACTACCCTGGCCGGGCGGAGCTGTGCGCTTCTTACCTTAATCTTGCTGTCGAGGAGTTTCTGGAGAGAAATAAGCTGAGAGTACGTTTCCTGGTCATTCACAGTGTTCAAGAGCCTCGAGCATTGTCCAAGAGCATATCTCGAGGTAAGGACAATCCCTGACCGGATGGCGTATTTCATGGCCTGGGAACCGATGGCTGCCAGCAAGTTCTCCATGGCCAGATTTTTGGCCCGAGCATGTCCTTTAAGGAAAGGAAAAGGATGTTGATTCCGAAACGCCGCCGGAATCTGCTTCACTCGAAGTTTTGTGCGGCTGGCATTGATTGTTCACCATCTGTTTGTTGGGCAGCCCACAAGTGAATGGAGGGGCATTGCATACAGTGTGAGCTCTTATGCACACATGTCAACCAACTCCGTCCGATGAAGTTGGCCCTCGAGCTGCAGAAGATACAGGATTCGACGTGACTCATATGGGCTCAGATGAACTTACAAAACTGGGATGAGCAGTTGTCTGGCCCCTAAGAGAGAGATCGCTCGCTTGCATTTGACTCACAAGTTGTGACGCAGGCGCCTCAACTCTCGTGTCGGGCATGGACCCCCTGGCCCCTTGCCTGGGCCCGTACGGAGTAGGAAATAGATACCGTGTCATGACGGCGTGTGAGCACTGTGCCAGCCCCTCCAAGATATTAGCAGAAAACCACCGTCTTCTTTCCCGAGCGTCATCTTGGTGGGGCTTGAATTTTCACAACCGCCACCAGACTCGCAACCATCCGGGCAGAAACAACCAACGGGCAGGGAAATCGAGACCCTGTGCTGTCGGTACCCAATCGACAAGGAATCTGTGCCGTCAAAAGGCCCTTTCCCCCTTTCGTCGCCCTCGAACTCTCGTCGGACTCTCCGTTGCGCTTCGACCCCTCGATTGACCACCGAAAGGTCGCGCATTTCGACAACTTGCTCATACATAGCAGCCCTTTGCTACCGAGCCGCTCTTCAACTTTCGAGAGAAAAAAGCCGTCACCATGTCTCACCTCAACTCCTGGGAGGACGACCCTGCTGCCCAGGACGAGAATCTGTCTCGCCAGGCGCAGCAGCAGCTCAACATGAACCCCGCCCAGGCGCAAGGAGGTTTCCGCCCGGGTGTCGCGTCGTTCCAACCCGGCGCCCAGTCCTTCCAGCCCGGCCAGCCCTACGGAGGCAACTTCGTGCCCCAGTACCAGCAGCAGCAGTATTACCAGCAGCAGCAGGGCTACTACCCCCAGTACGGCGCTCAGCAGGGTCAGCAGGGCCAACAGGGCCAGCAGGGCTTCAACCAGTACAACCAATATGGCGGCGGCTTCAGCCAGGGATACAACAACAACCAAGGCTATGGTAAGGCTGCAAGCTTGTCTTATTTAAAATAAAGCGCACTAACTTTTTAATTAGGCGGTGGTTACCCCCAGTACGGCCAGCCTCAAGGCCAACAGTCCCAGCAGCCTGCCGCTCCCCAAGGACCTAAAGCCGATAATGCCCCGAAGCCGTCGGCCGGAGAGGCGCCTGCGCCCAGCGCACCTCAGCCTCAGGTCGCTAAGGAAGGCGGGGCGAAGGTGCTGAGCATCGGAGGTGATACCTCCGGGGCGAAGCCCAAGACTAAGGTTCTCTCTATTGGAGGAACCGCGGCCCCAGCGAAGCCCAAGGAAGAGACGAAGCCCGAGCCGACCAACGCGCCCGAGGCTGGTCAAAAGACTACGGCTGCCAAGGCCATCGAGAAGACCGGCGAGAAGGCTGGAAAGGCTGCTGCTGGATCTAGTGCCAAGTCTTCTGGCAAGACATCACCCACACCCTCCGGCCGATCTAGCCCTGTGGGGGAGAGGAAGGTCCAGCGAGACGTCGATGCTGTCACCAAGGAGCAGGCCGCCGATGTTGACGAAGATACCCTCAAGGAAATCTACGGCAAGGAGCACGTCAACATCATCTTCATCGGACACGTCGATGCCGGAAAGTCTACTCTTGGTGGTTCCATCCTCTGGTCTACCGGCATGGTCGATGAGCGTACCATGGAGAAGTACAAGAAGGAGGCCAAGGACCTTGGCCGTGAGTCTTGGTATCTGTCGTGGGTCATGGACTTGACCAAGGAGGAGCGATCCAAGGGAAAGACTGTCGAAGTTGGCCGAGGCTTCTTTGAGACGGAGAAGCGCCGATACAGTATCCTGGATGCTCCGGGCCACAAGACCTATGTCCCCAACATGATTGGAGGTGCTTCGCAGGCTGACGTTGGTATCCTGGTCATTTCCGCCCGCAAGGGTGAGTACGAGACTGGCTTCGAGAGAGGAGGACAGACTCGCGAGCATGCCATGCTTGCCAAGACCCAGGGTGTCAACAAGCTGATAGTTGTCATCAACAAGATGGATGACCCGACTGTCGAGTGGTCCGAGGCCCGTTACAAGGAGTGCACCACGAAGCTGTCCCAGTTCTTGAAGGGAACCGGATACAATCTTAAGACGGATGTCTACTTCATGCCCGTGGCTGCTCAGATGTCCATGAACATCAAGGACCGTCTACCTCAGGGTGTGGCTCCTTGGTGGAATGGACCCTCGCTGCTGGAGTACCTCGATGACATGAAGGCGCTGGAGCGAAAGGTCAATGCTCCCTTCATGATGCCCGTCAACGCCAAGTACCGTGACCTGGGAACCATGATTGACGGAAAGATTGAGGCTGGTGTCGTCAAGAAGGGCATGAACCTGATCATGATGCCCCGGAAGCAGAACCTCGAGGTGTCGGCAGTGTTCGGCGAGCAGGAGGATGAGATCCCGATTGCTCAGTGTGGCGACCAGGTGCGTTTGAGGCTCAAGGGCATCGAGGAGGAGGACATCCTCCCTGGTTTCGTCATCTGCTCGCCCAAGAGACTGGTGCACTGCGTGACCGAGTTTGAGGCGCAGATTCGCATCCTGGAGCTCAAGACCATCTTGACGTCGGGCTTTAACTGCGTCCTGCACGTTCACTCCGCGATTGAGGAGGTGACGTTTGCATCTCTGATGCATAAGCTCCAGAAGGGCACCAACCGCAAGAGCAAGAACCCCCCCACTCACGCCAAGAAGGGCGATAGCATCATTGCGCGGATGCAGGTGATTGGAGGAGCAGGCTCCGTGTGTGTTGAGAGATTCGAGGACTACCCTCAGATGGGTCGCTTCACCCTGCGAGACCAGGTGCGCATACCAACAATCTACCAAAGCAATGTTCACCAGCTAACACTAGTAACAGGGACAAACTATTGCCATCGGCAAGATTACGAAGCTCATTACGGACAGCAACTAAAATGAATCATGACTGCATGTCTTCAGATGTGGAGATTTAAAGATATAGAGCAGGACTGGCGGGCGGGGGAGAAGTAGCGTTATCATGCAATGTGGGTTTGAGATAGGGATGCAAGACACCTGGCTCCTCCGTGCCATAACTATATCGGTGCCAAGACGGGCGGGACGATACGCACATAGTAGCACAGGTGAAGACCGGAACCCTACTCCCGACCTGTCTCAAGATCCCGGACGCAGGCGGTCGGAACTAGATGATGACGAACGTACTATGTTCAAGACTCACTCCCCCGACCATGATGTTGGCTTGGTAGGGTAGAGAACAAGATATAGCACAATTCGAGGATGAATGATCATGTCAAGACCGACTTACACGTATTACTCTGCTCATGGCTCCAGGTACTCGTAGGGTGGGGTGTCATCGTTGGACAGCATTACGTGACCGAGACGAGACACGCCTTCCAGTTTCACGTACGCACGATAACTGGGCGAAAAGCAAAGGAAGCCCAGAAGCACAGACATAATAGGTCCAGGATCCCGCATCATGCACACTCCGTACGGGCGCAGAGGAGTGGGAGGCCTATGGCCAGACGAAAATGAGCCGGAGGGGCGGCAGCAGGATGGAAGCACACGCAAACCTTTCTGAGGCCGAGACGGAGCGGCGATAGTAGATGATGGAGAAGGGGGGGGGCGGGACGATCGGGGCCGTGGCTTGCGGCGGCCCTGGAGTCCCCGGGGGTAACAAGGAGGCAACAGGGACAGGAGAGCGCACGGCAACCAGAGAGGAATCCGGAATGAGCTCCTCGGGCAACGTCCGAGGATTTCGGGAGGTCATGTGGAGAGGCGGCGGAGGGTCAGCTGGGAGGCTGGTACCTGGTTGTTTTTTCGAGGTACGTACTCCGTACATGTACCGTAATTATTTCTTCTGTATTGGCGTTGGGTAGCAATCTGGTTGAAACGAGCCTGGTATAGTGATGAAGCGCTGTGGATGGACCCCGCTGGAGGGGATCACGAGATGGAAGCCCGGTGGTCCTGGCATGTTCGGGACGGCTAAGTTTTGTCCCAGGGACCCAGCAAGGTACGTCTCGGCACAAGACTGTAGCGAAGAAACGTGGCTCGGGAACGCTTTCGTGTCTAGCCAATCCTGGCGTAGAAGATAATCGCCCAAACACGCTCGAAACCAGTCAACCACGGGTCTCTTTTATTATTTTTTTTTTCGCTTTGATGCGGAGAGCCAGGTGGGGAGGAGGGTGTGTGGATAGCGCCTCACCTATTGCGTCGTTGTTACGCATTTGGGAGCAGGTGTGTCGCGTAAGGAAGAGGCTGAGCGCGGAGAAAGTCGGAATGACTCAGGGCGTCTCGACTCGACGCCAGGCGCTGCGCCAGGCGTTGCGGGGGGGCGGTTGGAAGACGGCTTCTGGATTCCTCGACGGGATTGGTTGGGCGATGCTACTTCCCGGGATAAGGGAACGCGTCGTTTGCCGTGGTCGTCGTCACAGGTGATTATCGTGACTCGACCTAATGGGTCGACGGGGTTGGGCCTTGGTCGTAATGTTGCCATAGGAATGCCTGCGGCGGGGCAAAAAAAATCGGACGGTCCGAGCTGGTCGGCCAGAAGCCGAGGGTAGAGAAAAAAAATAGAAAAACTTGCAAATTAAACGGTGAGGAAATAAAAGTGCTGACCAGAGAAAAGACCTACTCTATCGCGTGTAAGCGAATCTGGCAGAGGTGAAGCGGAAATGTCAGGTCTGGGAGGCCAGTCAGGCCCAGGCAGAGAAATCGTGGGGTAAAGGTACCAAGAGATGTACTCTGTACACTACGAACCTGAAGGCTGAAGCTGGTTGCCGCAGGGCTGCCTGGGGCTAGAGGCAGGGCCTGGGCCTGGGTGCGCTTGTGGTTGGAGCCCCAGACTTCAAGCCGCTTATCATCCCAGCCTTGCCTTGGGAGAGACGGCTAAGAACCATTGGGATTAGAATGCATTTATTATTATCTTGAATGTGCATGAAGCGAATCCCAAATGAGGCCTCGAAACTCCCTGCTAACCCATCAGGGCCAGGAAGTTGTCAACGCTTACATAGTACGCGGAGAAGCCCCATACAAGTAGTATTACTGGTCGATTGCTTCTGTTTGTATCGGTTTGCTCGGCTCCCACGAAGCGATCTCGGGCTTTGCATAACCCTGAGATCGATCCAGGTATGGCTCATCCTTTTCTGGAATTTTTCTGCCTTGTCTGCCAACTTTGCATCGTCTTTTCCCGTGGTCAAGTTGCGTCTTTCATCACCCAGATGGGGGCAGCGATCTGAAATTGCGGGGTGTGGCAGCGATCTTGCCAAGTCCGGCAATCATGACGCCCTTGCCCATCCCAGGTTGGTCCAGAAACTGGAGCCCTTCGGTTCATTCCTGCCATTCGTACCCGTACTCCGGACGAATGGACTTGCCGCGGTTACTCGCCTTTTTTAATTTCAAAAGGCAACAGCGTTGCTCGTGACGGGGTATTACTAGTAATCAAATGCAGCGTGCATCTAGACATTCACAACCGCCCTGGTTCAAATAAATACATTCAAACACGAGAAAAGCCAGAGGATCATAAGACCAGAGTTCCATCGATAGTCTGGAGGGTAGTCTCGGTAAATCGCACATCTACCCCAATTCTGTATTTGTTCCCGAATGCTGCAGGGGTCTTTTTGCCCCCCCACTGGCTGTCCCAAACGCTGCCGTTCCAAGCCTTGCCATCGTTCCGACATATCCTCGTGCTCGACTTGACCGTTCCCCGGGTTCCGCGCGGTGCCAGCCAAGAGGAAGCCAGAATCTCCGGCTGCAGCTACGGGCCATAGCCTATCCTCGGTCAGTCACGGCCCGGCATGACGGGGAGTCATGTATCTAGTACCTCGAGATTGCCCGTTTGTGGCCTTCCCAAGGCGGATGTGGAGAACCGGAGCTTGATAGCACACACACCCCCCTGGTGACACTTCCGAAGTTTGGTCTTGAACTGACCTTTCATCGAGCGATTGGATTGCCTCGAAACTCTATAAGACCAAGACGGACCCCGTCCTCAGAATCATTTCTCCCTATTCTAATCCATCCGTCACAACCCCCTTCTCCACAATCTTGAGAGCCGAAATCGATCTGCCCAAGAGTAAGCCGGCTCGCTCTGACAGACCGCCACGCCTGTCCGTCTTGACTAACACGGATGTCCTCCAGTGCTCAACCCCACAGTCAACAAGACCTCGCTGCACCCGAGTGGTGTCCAGTAAGCAACTGCCATATCCTCTTCTCTGCAACGAACAATTTGTGTATTAATTCTTGTTTGAAAGGCCTCATGTTCCTCACACTGAGCTGGAAGAGGAGCTGCATGAGACCGCTCACATTGACTACGACCACGTTTCGATTGTAAGCCTCAGACCAACGGCCCCGTTAAGGCATAAAAGACTTGCTAACTCTTAATCTTCAGATTGCGAACCCGTCGGTCGCAGCCCTGTACGAAGATGCTCTGGTGTGTTGATGTCCCTGCCCGCATGGGCTCGTGGTGGTTTCACTCGTCGACTGACAAGCGGGACTACCACAGGTCTACGAAACTGGCACGGCCATCACCTCGAGTGGTGCTCTGACAGCCTACTCGGGCACCAAGACTGGTCGCTCGCCCCTGGACAAGCGTATTGTCCAGGAGCCTGGTTCCGAGAAGGACATCTGGTAAGTCAATCATCAAGTTGGAGGTTGCCCAGCGTCAAGACAGCCACTAACGAGCCCTGTTTGCAGGTGGGGTCCAGTGAACAAGCCCATGTCGCCCGAGGTAGGTTTACCGAGTCCTTGACCTTGATTTCCCTTCACCGTCTTCCCCATCTTCCCCATCTTCTGCCCCGTCATCCCCTGTCCCCTTGGGCTGTCTCAAGCGTCCACGCCGCGGCATGTGATGGGAGGATTTTGCGAGGCCGCCCGACGGTTCGGGTACCCTCGCCAATTGGCGGGCAGGCAGGCAGTTGTTCTGACACATCCGGGGCGTCGCGTGCTGGAGGCTTGCAAAGTTGCAGAGCCCTCGCGTCATGCAGACTGCAGAGACTGCAGCTGGGTGGGTTGTGGGCGTGCCACCCCGCAATTGAGGCCCGGTTTGCACTCCCCGGCGAGTCGCGACTTCTCCCGACCCCCTCACAGCCCCTCACAGACCCTCACAGCTCGCACAAGCGCACAGACCATCTTCCCCGGTTGCCCGGAACCGTCATGTGATAAACCTTCATTTCGAGCCGCCGCTGACAAAAATACTCGTTCAGGTCTGGAAGATCAACCGTGAGCGTGCTGTCGACTACCTCAACACCCGCAACCGCATCTACGTCGTCGATGGCTACGCCGGCTGGGACGAGAAGTACCGCATCCGCGTCCGCGTCATCTGCGCCCGCGCCTACCATGCCCTCTTCATGAGGAACATGCTCATCCGCCCTCCTCGTGAGGAGCTCGAGCACTTCCACCCCGACTACACCATCTACAATGCCGGATCTTTCCCCGCCAACCGCTACACCGAGGGTATGACCTCGGCCACCTCGGTGTCCATCAACTTTGCTGCCAAGGAGATGGTCATCCTGGGTACTGAGTACGCCGGTGAGATGAAGAAGGGCATTTTCACCGTGCTCTTCTACGAGATGCCCATCAAGCACAACGTCCTGACTCTGCACTCCTCTGCCAACGAGGGCAAGAATGGTGACGTCACCGTCTTCTTCGGTCTGTCCGGCACCGGCAAGACCACCCTGTCTGCCGACCCCAACCGCGCCCTGATCGGTGACGACGAGCACTGCTGGAGTGACCGCGGTGTCTTCAACATTGAGGGTGGCTGCTACGCCAAGTGCATTGGCCTGTCGGCCGAGAAGGAGCCCGATATCTACAATGCCATCAAGTTCGGCTCCGTCCTCGAGAACGTCGTCTTCGACCCCGAGACCCGCGAGGTCGACTACGACAACGCCACCCTCACCGAGAACACGCGTTGCGCCTACCCCATCGAGTACATCCCCAACGCCAAGATCCCCTGCCTGTCGCCCAACATGCCCACCAACATCATCCTGCTGACCTGCGACGCTCGTGGTGTCCTGCCTCCCATCTCCAAGCTCGACAGCTCCCAGACCATGTTCCACTTCATCTCCGGCTACACCTCCAAGATGGCCGGTACTGAGGATGGTGTCAAGGAGCCCCAGGCTACCTTCTCCAGCTGCTTCGCCCAGCCCTTCCTTGCTCTGCACCCCATGCGCTACGCTAGGATGCTGGCGGACAAGATTGAGCAGAACAAGGCCAACGCCTGGCTGCTCAACACCGGTTGGGTCGGCGCCGGTTTCGCCCAGGGCGGCAAGCGTTGCCCTCTCAAGTACACCCGTGCCATCCTCGACGCCATCCACTCTGGCGAGCTGGCCAATGTCGAGTACGAGAACTACGAGGTCTTCAACCTGCAGGTCCCCAAGACTTGCCCCAACGTCCCCGACGAGCTGCTCAACCCCAAGAAGGCTTGGACTGCCGGCGACGAGAGCTTCAACAACGAGGTTCTCAAGCTGGGCAAGCTGTTCCGCGAGAACTTCGCCAAGTACGAGAGCGAGGCGACCGAGGACGTCGTCAAGGCGGGGCCGGTCGTTTAAAGCGTTTGCAAGAAGCGATTTTAGATTGTCGCAGCAACATCATGAAGGGTTTCTACCACATTTACCACGGGACGGCGTCTATACGGGTTTTGTTTGCTCCAATGCTCGGCTGACATTGGCATTTTGATGAAGAAGATAGGTATTCCCCACGGGAGGAGATCCAGTAATGCACCACGGCCACTAGAGGCCTTATGATAGCTTTCACAAGATGGAAAAAAAAAATTATATATACACAGAAGACCCCATATTGAAATGTGTTCGTAGTCCTGAAGTACTTCGCTAAATGGACAGACTGAAAACTTTTGTGACTACTAGTAGTAGTAGTACTTGGCCAGGCGGTTGGCGAAAATCCTAGGTAGGCACCAAAATATTTACCCAAGTACGATTAGGTAGACTTATGATACCCAATACATATAACGCACGTCATTATATACGGCACATTTGCATTCAAATATAAGCGTGAGTATATGAAAACACGAATAGAGCAATGCATATTTTTACTCTTGTGGTATCCAATGTTGACATCTTGCTCTTTTTTGCCAACTGTTTGGTAGGGGTATATGATATGAGCACACGAGCGACTCCGCGAGTAAGTGCATGCAGATAGCACTGTAGAGCACTGTGCCCCTGGCTGTTGATCACAGTGTGGCGGGGCTGCTATCCGTTAAGTGTCTGCAGCGCACACAGGGGCCCATTTGGGCCAGTTGCTGGGGCAATAACGTCGACGGCCAACCGCCACCAACAGCCACAAGTAAACCGTGCACAACGCATCATCAAACGTGCTGAGGCCCATGTCCAAACATTCACACCCAGCCCCAACACGTATTCGCTCGCTCACATGAGTCGTCCGGAACCCAGCAACAAGCCGGGCGCCGCATTCGCTATAAGACCGACCAACACCCTCTCGTCATCCCAGAAGCCCAACTTCTCCAAGTCGCCCCACAAGGCAAAGACAGCTATGGCGGATGCGCTCGCCAACGACTCTTCCAAGCCTGTCCCCATCTCCCTCCCGCTGCGGAACCTAGACGCCGCCATGGTTAACGAGCGGGCGCCGCCAAAGGGCCCCCTGAATGCGAGCAATGGCAACCCCCGACGGGCGAATTCCCCCGACAGCGACGACGACATCATCAGCGCCATGAACGGTCTCGCAACGCTGAAACCCGCCGTGCGGGCAGGTTTCCAGGATCCATCACGTCCATCGGGGTCAGCGTCGGCATCGGACCGCCCCAAGTTCGGCCACCCCACGAAGATGATGTCGTCCCTTAAGCAGAAGGCCAACGTCTTCGTCCAACAGAAGCACCGTCCCGAGCACCACCTGGGCAATGTCAACAGAGTCCGTGGCCCGCCGCCACCCCAGTACAGGGATCGAAGGGCCCCGCCGCTTCCCGTCTTCGAGTCGCATGCGTTTGCCCCGCCTATGCCCCGCGGCGGCGAGGAGGTGTTCTACACTGATCCGAAGAAGGCCAGTGAGGACCTGAAGAACCTCCTCGAGGGCAATATGGATGATGACGAGGAGAAGGAGGAGGAGGCGCCGAAAAAGAAGGGAGAGGATTCAAAAGACGCCAAAGATCCCAAATCTGGTGTGGTGGAGGGCCTTAAGGTGAAGCTCCTACCCCATCAGGTGGAAGGTGTTGAGTGGATGCGCGGCCGCGAGCTGGGGCCTATCAAACGTGGAAAGGTCCCCAAGGGTGGCATCCTCGCCGACGACATGGGTCTGGGAAAGACACTGCAGACCATCTCGCTCATCCTCACGAATCAGAAGCCCAAGAAGGAGGACAAGGGCTGGAAGAAACACTTTGAGGGCATCGCCAAGACGACCCTGGTGGTCGCGCCTCTGGCCCTGATCCGCCAGTGGGAGAGCGAGATTATCGAAAAGCTAGAGAAGTCTCACCAGCTAAAAGTGTGTGTGCACCATGGGCCGAACAGGACAAAGAAGTTTAAGGACCTGGCCCTGTATGACGTGGTCATCACCACATACCAGATCCTCGTCTCCGAGCACGGTCATTCTTCGGCGGCAGACGACGGCGTCAAGGCCGGCTGCTTTGGACTGCACTGGTGGCGAGTCGTGCTGGACGAGGCCCACACCATCAAGAACCGCAACGCAAAGGCTACCAAATCCTGCTACGCCCTGAACTCCGAGTACCGGTGGTGCTTATCGGGCACGCCTATGCAAAACAATCTCGATGAGCTGCAGTCCCTCGTCAGGTTCCTTCGCATCAAGCCCTACGACAACCTAAAGGAATGGAAGGATCACATTGATCAGCCGATGAAGAACGGCAAGGGCCACATTGCCATCCGTCGACTCCACAGTATCCTGCGATGCTTCATGAAGAGACGCACCAAGGAGATTCTTAAGGAAGCGGGAGCACTCAACCCCGGCGGTAAACCGTCCGAAGACGGGAAATCGTCTACGGGATTCAAGGTCACGGAGCGCAACGTCGTCCTCGTCTCCACGGAGATGTCTGCGGCCGAGCGCCAGTTCTACAAACGACTTGAAGCCCGTGCGGACAAGAGCATCGAGGCCATGATGGGCGGCCAGGGCAAGGTGAGCTACACCAGTGCCTTGACGTTGCTGCTGCGTATGCGACAGGCTTGCAACCACCCGCGGCTAGTGGCAGGCAAGCTGGCAACGGACAAGGATGCGCTGTCCACCGGCTCGAGCCAGAAGTCACAGGACGCTGATGTTGATTCCATGGCTGATATGTTCGCCGGTATGGGCATTGCGGCAACTAGGAACTGCTCCATATGTGGCAATGTGCTCAGCCAGGAGCAGAACAAGACTGGCAGTGAAATATGCTCAGAGTGCTCCAGTGATTTGGATGCCTTCAACAAAGACGGAAAGGAAGAGGCCAAGAAGATAAAGAAGACGAAAAAGACGAAGAAGCTTGCTGAGGCAAAACTCGATAGTCCAGGGAAGCCGGCTGAGGCGGAACCCGACAGCCCGAAGAAGCATATCCGGCGCCCGCGCAATCGCAACGCAGTGATTGACAGCGATGATGAGGATGGTGTTGAAGGCAGCTGGCTGGTACCAGAGAGCGAGCGCGGCAGTCTGCGGCTTGGCAAGGCAGGGGGTGAGGAAGATGAGAACGCCGAGGGAGGTGGTGACTGGATTGGGTCAGAGGATTCTGAAGACGATGAGCCTGACACCACCCAGGACAGGAGCAACCTGAGCTTTGTCGTTGACGATGAGACGGCGAGAAAGGAAGAGGGATATGTCTCGGCCAAGGAGAACGCAGACAACGACTCCGATGATGATTCTCTTCTATCCATCTCTGCTCTCACAAAGCAGATGGCGTCGCAGACGTTGGAGGACAAGGAAGAGAAGAAGCCAGAGCCTGCGTACTTCAAGCCCTTGCCCGAGAGCGAGAAATCAGAGTCAGAGTCAGACTCAGACTCAGGAGACGAATCCGACTCGGGCTCTGAAAATTCCGCCGTCTTTGAGACGGACTGGGACACGAAGCGCTACGCCAAGAATGTTGATGTTGGTGCCTCGGCCAAGATCCGCGAGATGATCAAGATATTAGACAAGGAGGTTGATGAGCACAAGTTCATCGTCTTCTCGCAGTTCACTACAATGCTCGACCTGATGGAGCCGTTCCTCGACAGCCACGGGTTCCAGTTTACGCGCTACGATGGTAGCATGCGCAACGACGAGCGCGAGGAGAGCCTGCGCCGGCTACGGAAGGACCCCGACACACGGATCTTGCTGTGCAGTCTCAAGTGCGGTAGTCTGGGGCTCAACCTGACGGCAGCCACGCGTGTCATCATCATGGAGCCCTTCTTCAATCCTGTAAGTGTCCCTGACTTGTTTCGCCGAAATATGCCTCCACTAACATGCAATCCAGTTCGTTGAGGAACAGGCCATCGATCGCGTCCATCGTCTCACACAAACCGTTGACGTCAACGTCTACCGCCTCACTGTGGCCAACACAATCGAGGAGAACATCCTGAGGCTCCAGGACAAGAAGCGTCTACTCGCCGAGCAGGCCATCGATGGCGGCATGAAGAAGGACGCCTTCAAGCTCGGCCTCAACGAGATCATTGAGCTGTTCAAGCCGGGCCACGCCGATGACGCGGATCGCTACGTCGAGGGCAACTCTCTCGACGTGCGCCAGGCCGCGCGTGATGTCGCCAGTATCATGCGCAGGAAGCCCGCCGTCAAGAGGCAGGAGAGTGAGATTTACGGGAGGAGGTGGTGAACAAGAACGGGACAGTTCTTCCCCGTTTTACTTTCAACGAGTACATATATAATGTGCTGACCAAGGTCACACTTGGAGGCCGACTTGATGACCATGATTACAAGAGAGCATGAGCGGCTGGATAACTACAGGATGGACACGGCGGATGGTTATACGGCGCTTGGCGTTTTGGTTTTGCCCTCTCCTTTTTTTACACCCGAGACTAGATACAGGGATGTCTGGATAGAAAACAAGACATGGAACTTCTCTGATGATACTCTGCTCAGATCAGTTGTCGTAAGCCAGCCACGCGGTCGTTACGTGGGCCCTCCATCGCACGCCCCTCCCCTCTGCTACACAACCCTCACAACACGTACCGTAGTCCCCAACTTGCATCCAAATTACGGGTTGGGAAGACCACAGTTTCGTTCACGCGGGACCACAAAACGGCAAATAAACAAATCATCTGAACATTTCTGCCAGCCTTGCGTGCTAATAAATAACATGGCCCGAAAAGAAGAGGACGGGCAGATACACCTTGGCTCATATACCGACAACCTGAAGGGTCACCCTTCAGCCACGCAGCCCCCTTCCCCCACCTTGGGCTAATATCCATGTAGTCCAAATTATGTCACCCAAGATCCCTTTCCATCTTTATCCCTCATTCAGTACACGCCACTCCGGTAGTAGTCGCTGGGTGCTGGAGCGTTAGGCCCCTCGACCGAGGCGGGTGGCATATATGGCTTATACTGCGGCTGCGCTGCGCCCGGTCCACCAGATGCTGCCCCCGCCTGGCTCGGCAGCCCCTGTCGTGCGTCGTAAGCCGCGCCACCGGGCTGCAGAGGCGCGGGCTGCAGAGGCGCGGGCGCCATGCTGTCCTGCGGTGGTTGAGGAGGCTGGCCGGTAGGCACGGGTGGGGCACCCTGATCCGGGTTGTATCCCTGATATGGCGGCTGTTGGCCATATGGCCCAGAAGGCGGTGCGCTGGGGTTGTCGCTGGGGCCGCTCTCCTCGGGTGAGTAGACAGAGCTGCTCCAGCTGTTTGGGTTGTGAAGGTTGTGCGGGTTGGATGGCTGTATCGGCGAGTCATACACCGATGTGGCTAGCTCCTGGGCTCCGTAGGTGCTCTGAGGCCGCCCCTGTCCAGGAGGCTGGGCGTATGATGGCGACTGCGGCGTGGGCCCCGGAGGCTGAGAGTACGGGGTATAATGTTGGGGGGGTGAGGAGGTGGTGATAGGGGCTGGCTGCCCGGCGTTAGGGGGGTGGTGAGGAGTCTCTTCCCTCGGGGGGTACTGCTGAGCAGGTGGTCGTTGGGCATGATGTGATGGCACTTCTGCACCAGCAACATAGAACGGCGCTGGGGTGGCTTGGCCTTGCGGCGGGAAGTTGGGAGGGGGCGAGGATGCTTGGTATGGGCGATCTAGATGACGGTGAGCACGATTTCGGCCACCCGTGTTACCAAAAACCAACTAACCTTGAGGTGCTTGAGGACCCTGCGGGCCAGGCGTGTAGAATCTCTGGGGATCTTGCTGAGGGAGCCCTTGCGGGGGATATCCACCAGCTGCTTGGGGGTACCCCTGGCCAGGAGGACCGGGTCGAATCGCATATTGCTGGTAGCTGTGCTGAGGAGGATGAGACATGGACGACTCCAGTAGAGCCTCGTAGTCTCGGCGTGCTTTGATGAACTTTTCATTCAACTGTGTGAAGTCGTCTATTATCGCGTCAGCCAATATCAGACACCATATGGCAGGCAGTAGCATGGACAAACCCTTCTTTTGCGAGTACTTTTCGATGAGCTTGATAAGTTTAGGTCGGATCGCCAGCGTCTGATGGTACAATTTCTGCACGAACAAGTCAGCGACAACAGTGTCGAGGAATCAATCCCCCCATTTCCACATTTACTTACTGAGATCTCTTCATTGTCCTCTTCCCGCTGAGCCGTGTTGGACGTACTGAGCAGGGTCAACAGCTTCTCAACGTTCTTGATCTCAGCAAAGACCTCGGCCTCCATCTGCGCCTCCCGCTGCAGCTCATCCGGGGTGGGGTCGGTGAGCTTCTCGACGTAGTTGAGCGGGAAGATGCCCGTCTTGCCCTTGAGGGATCCTCGCCACCAGTCCTTGTACACGCTCTCGAGCACCGCAATGACGTCGCCCCGCTTGAACTCGAGCTCGCCCGGCTCGGACGGGGTGAAGTCGTACAGCGCCCGCACCCTGCTCACCGTCGCCGCTGTGGTACCTTGGGGAGGGGCCGGTGCCGCCTCTTCTTGTTGTTGCTGCTGCTGCTGCTGCTGCTGCTGTTGCCCGCCGGGCCCCGCCTGTGTACCAGACCGCGACGGCCCAGCCTTCTTGCGCTCCTCCTCCTGCAGGCTCAGCTTGAGAGCCATCTGCAGCTCGTCCTCCTCCTTCTGGCGGTCCGTCGCGGTGAGGCCCTGCTTCTGCGGCGCGCTGGGGGCCTGGAGCGTGGGGTTGTTCTGCTTGAGGCGGAAGTAGGCGTCGTACATGATGCCGAGCTCGGGGTCCTTGCTGAACATGTCGCTCCAGTCCTTCATCTTCTCGAGGATCTTGGCCTTGACCTGGGTGTGGGTGTTGCGGTCGTTGGCCAGCTTGAGGAGGGCGTCGGTGAGGGCGCGGCTGGATATTTCGCGGTGGACATTCTTGCCGCAGTTCTGGCAGAGGGCGTGGGCAAGCTGTTGTTGCGGGAGGGGTACGTTAGCCCACGCTTGAAAGCACGCGCGCGGCGGCGAAGAGACGAACCTCGAGTGTGTACAGCTGCACATTGGCGTTGCGATGAGCGAGACGCTTAATCAGACTCTGGACAACCTCCTTGGGCCCGTTGGGTTCCGTCGACACCTTGTCGCACACCTCGATGATAGCACCCCAGTCCTCCGATGTCAGGTTCTCGTCCGTCGCCTTGGCTGCAGCATGGTCAGTCTCTGAAGCCGACGATCCCCGTGGTGCGCACAGGGGACTACTCACCGACGACCTCGTCGTAAGGCCCAGCGGCTGCCGCACGGAACATGGCGCTGGTATAGCTCTCTCGTGTTCAGGCGGTTGGCGGATGGCGGTTGGCGGACGGTGGGCGTGATAAGCTGTGTGAGGGGTGGTGAGTGATTGGGGATGCTTCCACCAGAAGGCCAGCGGGGTGCCAAGCTGACTGCGATAAGGTAGGTTGGCGTTGAGGCGAAGACCAAGGTTGGGCTGAGAGTTGTTGGCGAGCCGATGGTGAGCGCTGTGTGTCTTTTGGTCGGAGCCTTGTGGAGGGATGGAGAGTACTGGAGACCACTGGGCCACAGCAGTTCGTCATCCGAAGCATGACAGCGTGGGGCTGAGCCAGTGAGCTCCACGGCTTGCCAGGTTCATCGCAACATTACGTATTGCGCCACGCGCCACACCCCTGCTCCCGTCGCCGCCCTGTTGTGGCTTACCCTAGACCACTGCCCCCAGCTTGCAATATGTTGACAACATGAGTATGGCTCTGTAAATAGAGCTTTTTGTACGCGTAAGTTAGGGGACCGGTATCAAGTAGGACTCAAACGGCGCATTAAATTTCCCTTTTCATCCAAGATAGTGTGGATCTTCATGGGTGGTCGTCACAGCTTATCTGTACAACCACTCCAATAATTAGTATTTACGAATACAATCTCACAGTAGAGTCCACCATCATACGACGTGTCTTGTCCATGATAAACATATACTCGCTAGTATTTGATTTCTAAATGTCCTGCCGGTTGCTACCGACGTAATGATCTTGTCCCAAAAACTATGGGATTTCCTTCGCCCCTGTCCCCCCCCCCTTGTAGCAAATCCGCTGCTTTAGCTTGCCTTGTCTTTCAATCAATCTAAGGAATGTTGTCGCATCTGTCCAAGAACTCCCGACCCTGCCAGAACTTGGAGATCCCCGTACAAGCCATGTCTTCGTTGTGGACTGGTCCCCGATGCAACAAACATGAACATGACCTCGACGCCAAATACAGTAGACAATATCCAAAAAAAAAAACAAAAAAAGAGAAGAAGCCTCTTCAGGGACCTGGGCATCAATTGCCTTACCAACCCCTTCTTGATGCTCCCCGGCTGCTGCCCTCGTACCCTCCGCTTCTGTCGGCCCCAGCCTGCCCTCCTCCGCGGCCTTCCTCGAGGCTTCGCCTGCCCTGGGCATCCATCTCCGAGAGGTCAAACACCAGGGGCTCCCCGCTGAGGGACTCATTGTCCTCGCGCACAAGACGATTGATCGAGCCCGTGAAGCTCCCCCTCCCAGATTGGGGAGGCGTGTGCCTGCGCCCGGCGCCCATCCCCGTGTAACGTCGCCTGCCAAACGGCGAGCTGGACGGAATGCCCGACATGAAGGCGTCCGATGGGTTGTCTTCGGATGAGTCGTGGCGCTGAATCACGGCCGATGTCTCGGCAGTCTGGATTTCGGCCGCGGGCTGCAGGCTGCCCAACTGTCCCTGCCGCGCGGCAGATTCCTCCTCCAGCTGACGGCCGAGGAGAACGCTCATCGTCGGCGGCTCCCGGTCCTCGGCCCCGAGACTGATGCTGCGGTTCGCAGCGAATGGCAGGTCTGCCCCGTCGTCGTCTACCACTGCCCGGCTCTGCTGAGCGACAGAGCTCGAACGCCGCTGATATGATCCTAGCCGGGGGGACAGCGGGATGTCGATAGCGGTTGTGCCCTCCTGGGTGATGGTTCCCTCTCTGCTTGACTCGGGTACGGTAGACTCGGATGGTCGGGCAGCATGCCTCGAGGATATCCTCCTCTGGTTGGACGAGTTGTCTGCGATGGAGTTCTCGCTCAGCCGAGACGGAATCGCAGGCGTGTGGGGAGTGTGCGGTGAGTGTGGCTTGCTTGGGGAAGACGACGCTGACACGGACGCTGGCGCGACCATCCCAGGGACGCTGGTGAGCTGCCGACTCGACGAGCTCGAAGACCGGTGCATCTGCATGGAGGATGTCATCGATTCAGTCAGGGCATTGTTCGACTCCCTCATCATGTGGAACTTGGACAGCTGGGCCACCGTCTTGTTTGTGGCTGACTCGCCACGCTTGGTCTGCTCAAAGCTCTTGAGGGTCTTCTTGCTGTCAAGCGCCTTCAGGAACTCGGAGATGTTATCTTCCTCTGCCTGAAGGGAGCCGGAGCTTGTGCCGGGCTCCGCCAGAAGACCGGACCCTGGCTGGGCTACCGACGATGCGAGGCTTTGTCTCCCGCTGCTTCCCTGCTCATCGTCTACCCCCCTGAAAGTGCCCCCGATGGATAGACGCCCGCGGCGGTGGGTGAAGCTGCTGCTGTAGCGACTCGTCGAGCCAGGCCGGGGGGAACTTCCTCCAGCAGATTCTGCAGATTGGGGCGGAGGAGGAACAGGAGCAGGAGGCCCGCCCCGTAGGGACGCCGGCATACCGGCCGTTAGGGACGTCCGATTTCGAGGTTGCTGGAGGGAGGGAGGGCCACTTGGCCGCTGCAACGATTGCGGAGATGCCGGTGACTCAGATTCAGTTTGTCGAGGAACAGGAGAACCGGACAGGGATCCAGCTTTGAATGGCTGGAACGAAACGGATGGTCTCCTTCCTGTCCCATCGTCTCTCATAAGAGCTCGTGAGGCGGGCCGGCTGGAGATTGGCAGCGAGTTGGGCGGATCCAGTTCATTGTGAGGAGGGAACGACGGAGGAGGCGAACTGGTATCCGAGCCTGGCTGCCTGACAGACTTCAGGGCTGATAGCGGGCTTGTGCCCAGGGGCCCGTCACCGTGAAACGTGGACAAACTACCGTAGGTTTGCTGCACATCGGTAACATTTGCCTGCTGGCGATGGTCACGCAACGAGCCCACTTCGGCTACTTGCCCGCGGGGCCTCTCGTTACGTTGGGGGAGGGAAGGCTTGAAGAAGTTCTCGTCGACACCCATGAAGCGGGAGCTCAGCAGCGCTTCCGAGTCGTCTATGCGGAAGCTGCAGTCGTTTCTGTACGTTACCGACACGTTCAGCCTGCCGACAGGGACATCGAGATCCCCAAAAACGTAGTCCGTCACCGGGTCCGACCTCCCGTCGATGGGGTGCCTCAGAGGATCCGGGCCATGCCTGCGGACCTCCGAGGTGCGTATCCGGCAACAGGGTGTCAAGGCCGGGTGCGGTTTCCTTGTAGCCCCCTGGCTGGCGAATTTCCACGCCGGGAGCAACCTTGTGGTGGTGAAGAAGGCTCGGAAGAAGACAATGGCTTTCTTGTAGATGGTCGGGAGGATCGGGCCAAAGTCGTCGGACAGCGTGCCACCCGTCGTCTTGAGCTCAACGCGCCATCTCTCCAGGATGACCTCTGTGTTCCTCTGCGACCCCCCCGAGGAGGTGCTATCATTGTATGAGCCCGACCAGTTCAGCTGCTCCATGACATCCCATCGCTTCCCATCTTCGTCGACTATTGTGAGGCTTTGGCTGTCCTTTATGCGAGATGTGTCGAGGTAGACTTCGAGGATCAGGGGAGGGGGTCTGCTGTCGATGCTGCCGCTCAGCTTCCACGTCTTGAGCTCGTCTCGGAAGTCGTCGATTTCATCCGTCTCGAGTTGGAACTGTAGAGACTCCGACGTTAGTTCTTTCCATTCCCATTGCTTCGATGATGTGGTTGCTGAATGGCCTGCTTACCCATTTGTTCGGTTTCCTGGAGCCGGCTGCTGAGCGGGCGGGTTTCACCTCGATTCTGGAGTCGAGAACCAGAACTGCAACTTTGTTAAAGAAGTTCTGGCGACCCAGTTAGCGAGGCTGCCACGCAGGAGATGGCCAAGGCCCGAAAGGGAACCAACCTGAACGATCTGATCCAGCTTCTTGACGGACTCTGCGGGAGGCATCGCATGGACGGGTGGGTGTTCTGTCGCCGGAGAGCCTGCCGGATCCCTCCCGGAGACGCTGGAGCCGGTCCGTGAGCGGCTGGCTTCCCTGGGATTGTTGGTTCGGGCTGGGTTTGTCTGGGGCGAGGAGGCCGGGGACGAGACCCGGGGTGGCACGCGGGGCTGCTGATGCATGGCGGCCCGCGTCGGTGATGGATGGAGACGTGGATGGTGGATGTGGTTGTAGGGTTGGAGGACTGTCGATCGATACGGGGGTTGCTGAGCTATCGATCAGGCCTGGAAGGTGGTGTTGTCCCGGGATCGGACATGCTCTTCCATCGTCGAAGCCTTATCTCTGGTTAGGGAAGGGGGGTAGGAAGGTGTCGGAGGGTGCGGGTGGACAGGTCCTAGGACAACGGCGGCCGAGGAGGGAGAGGAGGGAAGAGGAGGAGGATAGGACTACACGGGCGATGGGTGACGGAACGGAGAAGCACGAATACAGGAGGAAGGGTCCGGACGTTGGGCGTGGGTTTGGAGGTCGATGCAAGGTGAGGCAGTGGACCAATGGGCGCAATCTCGATGGGCGTCTCGCAGGTCGCAGGTCGCAGGTCGCAGGTCGTAGGTCGCAGGTCGCAGGTCGCGGGTCGCCCGCACGCCGATTAAGGCTGACTTGGACCGAATCGGCAAGGTACAGCGCGGCACTGCAGGCACGCTTCGCTTCATTCGCTTCAGGCAGGAAAGGAGGGCACCTGGCGACGGACGAACAGACAGACGCACAGGCAGACGTTACCAGGCTTGATGCCGTGGCGCTTTGTTGTTGAACGGCTGCAACTGAAGGCCGCGGGCCCAGCAGAGCGTCTTGTGCCAGAACCTCGTGATGACGATGCTGGGGCTGGGACAATGACGCCTTCCGCCATCGGCATTGCCATTACTGCTACGGATACAACGACCTACTGGTACGGAGTAGTGTGTACCTGGCCTACTAGGTACCTATTAAGGATGTAGCAGCAGCAGGACAGCTGCACCCAGCCAGCCGACCTCGACTTTCTCCCACCACGTGCGCGCTGCTGCGGCTGATGGGAGGAGCTGGCCCCCCTCCTCTCCCACTCCTCAGATCGGAACGATGACTCTGCAATCCAGCATCGCCAGGAGAAGGCAGCATTGCAGGGTGCTTGTTCAAGAGGGTGCCTGTTCAAGAGGGTGCCTGTCCAGGAGGGTGCCTGTCCTGGTCGCCTCCGGTTGGTTGGCGTGCGCCAGAAGCGGTGGACTGGTGGAGCGGTGGACTGGTGGAGCGGTGGACCGGTGGAGCGGCCCTGCGAATCTGCGACAGCGCGCCCGTCATTCATCATGGTGTCTGAGGCGTCCAGCTGCCTGTTCACGCTCGCCACGTACCATGTACTTTCCAGCTTGCATCCACAGAGCGCCAGCCAAGTATAATATGCCACAACGGACGTTTATAGTGCAGAGTATCATATTGCGTCAAACGGTCACATACGACGATAACTAGTGTTTCGAAAATACGAGATCACGTCAAGCTCCCATTACCCGATGCCAGTCTTTTCTTGCGACGTTGGAACCCACGCCCTGTAGAGCTGGAGGTCAACAACTCAGGCTTGAGTTCAGGCAGCTGCTTTGAACCTGCTAGATCCTACACATCTGCTTTAGATACTTTCAAAATGATGCAGATAACTATTTTGATTTTATCTATGCATCTTTAGTCGCGATACAGCGACTCTGATCGTTTCATCTGCGGGAAATCATGTGCGCTCTGCATCTGCTGCTGACGTCGAGCAGCGGTGTGGGGTATATGAGTAGGATTTGATGAAGAGCCGTCACCCGCTCTATTAGTCTAGTGGTTAGGACATCGGATTTTGATCCATAAGGTTCTTCCGAAAACGGCAGTTCGAATCTGTCATAGAGCTCATTTTTTTGCCCTTCTTGCCTCTCAACCACTCCGTTTCCGACATTATGAGTTTTGGTTTGTTTGATTTTTTTTTTTTGGCTCCTTCGGTCAATTAACTGAGGAAGGGCGAAGTGGAAGCAGCAACGTCGTGTAAATTTTCCGAACTCTATCTCGTGCCAGGTGATCCCTGAATTCTATCAAGACCCGTATGATACCCGAGTTTCCTTGGTCACGCTGATTCCTTGACGTGGACTGGCCCCTCTGCTATCCATGGTTGAAACTACGATTCGGCGCTCCACCTTGCCAGGATATTGATTCTCAACGCCCTCAACGCTGTTGTCGTCGCTACTACCCCCAGCACCTTGATCAGTGTCCCCCGTGCGCCGCCAGAGATTGGCCTCGTCATCGTCCTCCTTGGATCCCGCGGCAAGAGCATCATTGCGAGTCTGCAGCTCGAAGGAGAGCAGCCCGCTCTGGTCGCGCTTCTTGCTTCTGCCTTTTTGGCCGGAGAGCGAGTCGAATCCAGAGCTGTTGGCGTTGGGACGCTCCCGGGAAGGCCGCAGCCCCGACGCGATGAAGAACGGCAGGTAGCGGACAAAGAGCGGCCTCAAAGCCGGCACGGAGGCGCAGATGAGGCCCGCGTTGATCTCGATGAAGCCCCAGACCATCTGCGGAGGAACCTCCCAGGTGTAGTCCTCCGCACGCAGGAGGCCCGGAAGAATGGCCGTCCGCTGGATGGTGGCCGCGCACACGCTGTATAGGTGGGAGAACAGGTGGTTAGCTGACCAAAACAGCACAAGAGAGTCTGAACAGGGGGGGAAAACCCACAAGCCGCCGGTGGCAAAGAGGAGAACCAGCGAGATCTTTTGACGCACAGGCATCTGGAGAGGCAGCACCACCCGGAGGGGGATGAGTAGAATCACCACGTCGATGACGGCGTTGGCGACGCTGAGGGTCATCATGGGTATCATCCTCCCGATGCACGAGCCCTTGAGCGCAGGCTTCCAGAATTTCTCGACGGGGCTGCACTGGAGGATGCTGAGGAACTCGTATGCGATTGTGTAGGCCGTCACGATGCCTATGAGGGTGTACACAGCTAGACGGAACCCTGCCGCAGGGGAGAGTCGTAGGTAAAAGGAGAGGATGGAGAGCTTGGAGAAGCAGACGGCGGTGGAGTAGAAGATGGTGATAATCATTTGGTACTTTGTAGGACGTTATTATCCGCCTCTTATGGTTATCATGCAACCCAGGGCCTAGGAGTCGGATCTTACCAGCATAAAGGTCATGAACTTGTCGGCTGGGACGTCCCACGTGTGGTTACCAGCGCCCAGTCCTATCGCTATGGAGCATCAGCATATGTATTCGGAACTCTTTGGTGGGGTGACTTACAAGCTAAAGTCAAGCCCGAGTATACGCAAGCCAGAACGAGAGATGCTAGAGATAGATCTGCTGGTTTTAGATTAACGCTAGGGGGTATCCAAGAGGTCTGGTAACGCAACTTACAGTCATCGATACCAAGTCCACGAACTACCTGACCGCGGGTAAATATTCGAGCCACCACGAACATGAATGCGATGACTGTGGTAACAGTACCACAGGCCATCAAACCACCGGCAGAAGAGGGTGGGTTGACCGGCATTCGGACTTGACCAGGGGGGACTGGCATGGCCCAGAGAGAGTCATCGTTAGGATCAGGATGCATGTTCTTGTCTAGTTGACATACGAACTAGAACACGAAACTTGGAGAAGACTGAATCTTTGTCCACAAGTCTCGATGGGAAGAAAGACACGGAGGTTTAAAGGAGGATGGCCAGAAAGCACAGGGCAGTCTGGTCATCCGAGATTCCCAGCTCTACGGGTACGAATGAAAGATCATCATCCACAAATCTCAGAATGGCGTCTGGAGTCCTTACAATGTACATGTGATTCTATGTAGCACGTACTATGTATGTACGAGTATACCAGTACTTGGGTGCTGCCAGAAGATAACCCTGGAACCCTTGCTGCTGTCTCTCTCAGGCTCCCGCCGAGTCTCTGTTATCTGGCTGGGACTACGGAGTAGGTCACTAGACAAAGTTCCGATTGGAACAAATCATACAGAGTTAGTTGCATTCAAAACATGGGGACTGCAGCAAGATCCACAGAGCTACACCTCTTCATGAGAATGTGGGGTTTCTAGGCCCTGTCAATGGCCAAGGTGCCCTCGAGGTGTCCAAAAAGAGCCAAGTTCGTTAGCATTGTGGACGAGAGAACAATGGGAAATGCCCCCCAAGGAATCCGCGGATAGAACCCGGTCGAGACAGCCAACGAGTAATGTACAATGAATTCTGGAATCCGGTCCACCAAATTGTTGGCCCCCCCCCGCTGTTAGAGTTGAGATGTGACAACTTCGCACTTACAACTTACAAGGTATTATATTAAGCACTGACATGACGTCCACATCCGATGCAACTCTCCACTGCTGGTGATATTGGATGCGCATTGATGTATTAGTACGGCCCTTTCTTGCCGACATTCACTTTGGCATCCTGCCCTTCTTTTGCTTGTTCCCCTGTATGAATTTGTAACTGTCACAGTACCCCCTGACACGATGTCGACAGACCAGAGCAATGGCCACGCGAGCGCATACCGCAAAGGCCCAGCCGAGTACACGACCGACATCCTCAAGGTCAACACAGCCCCCTTCAAGGACAAGGTCATCAGCGTCAGCGGTGCCAGCCGCGGGACCGGCCTGGCGACGGTCAAGTATCTGCTGATCCGCGGGGCCTCGGTGTCCATGTCGAGCTCGTCTGAGAAGGGCATCAACAAGGCACTAGAGGAGGTCATCGAAGAGCTGCCAGAGTACAAGGACCGGGTGGCTGCCTACAAGTGTGACATCCGACACCTGGACGAGGTGGAGAGCTGGATCGCGCAGACGTTGGAGAGATTTGGCAAGCTGGACGGATGCGCCAACGTTGCGGGTATTATTACCTCTCCAAGTCCTCTTGATGTCTGAAAGTACATGACACGTTGACGTGGTTGGGACCAGGCAAGGAGCAGCGCAAGCTCTTCCCCATGACTGACTACGACATGGACGAGTTCAACGAGATCATGGACGTCAACGTCAAGGGCCTGTTCCACCTCCTGCGCGTCCAGATGAAGCACATTGTCGACAACGGGGCCATTGTCAATGTCAACAGCGTCAGCGGCCACTACGGAGCCCCCTACTATGGCGCCTACGCGGCCTCCAAGTTTGCTGCCAGGGGCATCAGCAAGGGCGCTGCCTTTGAGGGCGCAGCGCGCGGCATCCGCGTCAACAGCATCTTCCCGTGAGTGCTTCCCGGAGCTCCCAGCCGAATCCCTAGGCTGATGTTTGAACGATTGGGGCTTTCGATCAGAGGCACCATCAACTCGGAGATGCAGTGCCAGCCGTTCGAGCTGCCTGGGGGCGCCACTTACACGACGTCGGCCGCGACGCTGCCGCAGTTCATGAAGCGCTACGTCGAGCCCGAGGAGGTGGCTGCCAATATTGCGCATCTGCTGGGGCCCGAGACGCGGTTCGTGACCAAGTCGGAGTGGTTCATCGATGGCGGCTGGATCGAGGGCAGCTTGACGAGCTGAGTGGTCAAGGTTCAATTGCCTGATATGTATATACATGGGTAAGTAGTATTATGACTGGGCGAGAATACGTTCATGGCACACAAGGTAGGTATATCACCTATGACTCACTTCATCTGCATTGATATATCCCCTTCTGGTAATATCAATCATGCGAGACCCAACCAACTCTACATCCCACATGCATGTTCCATAGCGCATGTGGCACCGTCTCTCATCACCTCTATTTTCATCTTTCTGCATATCTACCTGCTTACCAGTAATACATCTTCGCCGCCAACCACCACTCCCCCTCCACTATGCCATACCGTAGCCGCCATGGCCCCGGATTCCCACCAGGCATGAGTCCGCGCCAGAGAATCTGCCATCAATGGAAAAAGGAGACCTGGGACGAGTACCAGAAGGGCGCCATCTCGCAGGTCGCCAGGGGCGAGCAGGCTCGTGCGGGACCCTTCGCTGGACGGGCCATAAAGACACAGCAAGACAGGGAGCAGTACAACGAGTTTTACACCAGAGTCGAAGACGGCTGGTTTGCAAGCACGGCTCCGCTGTGCAGGGAGATGGAGGCCTACTTTGAGCACCTCCATCTGCCTCCCCTGCCCCCGCCACTGCCCAAGTCCAGCCCCTGGCTAGATATCACGCACCCATGCAACTACACGCCGGAAGAAATACGGCCGTTTTATCTCGCCTGCCAGGAGGGGCAGCTCGACGAGGTCAGACGCTGGGTCGCGGACAAGAGGGATGACCTGAGGCCTGTCGGCTTGCAGGACGGGCTGTGCTGCGCCGCCAAGGGTGGCCAGGCCGACGTTGCTCGCCTCCTCCTCGACCAGGGGCTCGCCCGTGTCGAGAGCAGAGCTGTGTGGTTTGCGTGCCAGAACAAGTCGCTGCCGGTCTTCCGGGTCCTTCTGCAGCACGGCTACCATCCCGACCAGCAGGTCCCCGTCGAGGCCGGCATCTTCGGGACAGCTCTGGTGCACTGCCTCGAGAGCGAGCAGGTCACGCGTCTCCTCCTCGAGCACGGCGCGGATGCCACCATGGCGGCGTTCCCACCCGGCGGTCGTCACTGGTCTTGGCGAGGGATCAGGGCCGCGCCCCCCATGGACAGGACGTCGGGTCTGCCGCTGGATCTGGCCACGGAGAAGCATAGCTTGGCGACGGTGCAGCTGCTCCTCGAGCACGGGGCCAAGCACGAGTACTCTCGGCCGTTTGTGGGTGCGGTGCTGCATCGCCTTGCTGATCGAGAGGGGCCAGAGGAGGAGTGGCGTCCGCTCATGGAGGTGCTGCTGCGTCACGGCGTGGATATCAATGGCAGAAACTACCGTCATGGCACTGCGTTGGCGGTGGCGACGCGGAAACAGAGATGGGACGTGGTCGAGTTCTTGCTTAGACACGGGGCAGATCCAAGACTCAAGACTCTGTCGTCGAAAGAGGATCCTTTTGCCGACGCAGCTGACAAGGCGGGGATTCCTTGGGAGGATTCGGAGGGGCTCCAGCAGTATCTTTCCTATCTCTGTGATTCGGATCCAGGCTCACATGCTGAGCCTGTGGCGGCACCAGATGGAGTGCGGCAGAACCCACTGGTTAAGGTGCTTCTCAAGGTGAAGGCAATAGGAGAGGAAGATCAAGGGATTATCCAAGCCCAGTCTGGAGAGATCGGAGATATAATACCATGAGCCTCAGAATGATCATCACCTTGGTCATCGCCGCCGCACGGCTTTAGCCAACGGGTTCTTATTTACTGTTGTTTATGTGGTCTTCCCAGTCTGATATGTACCCTCCACCAAGTCCCATGATCTCCCATTGCTTTTCATGAAAGCCCAAAATAATGCAACCAGGCCCATGTATATAAGCCCAACAAGAAGCAGACTCCTCTATCCTCTGAAAACGCCTAATTAACAGTCTCCTGTACCGATCTAGACCTTGCGGCCTCTGCCCCTACCACCCCTCCCTCTATGAAATGGGCCTCCGCCCTTGCCAGCGGTGTTCCCCTCGCCCTGTGCGGGCGCCTTGTTGGCCGCCTCGGCAGCACGAGGCCTGTTGGTCCCTCGCCCTCTCCGACCTCGCTGGGCGCCTCCGCCGTCCTGTCGTTTGCTCTTGGTCTGCTTCCGTGCCTCCTCCTCCTCCTGCGCCCGCCGGCTCTCCTGGTCCCACCACTGCTGGAACTCCTGCTCCTGCTGGATCTCCTGGAGGGACCGCTTCGCGACGGCCTCCCTGGCCAGCTGCTGCTCGCGTGCCTGCTGGCCGATGATGTCGGCCATGCTCGCCCCAAAGACCTCGTCGTCCACCTTGTGCGCGGGCGTCATGTACGACTTGGAGTGCGGCACCAGCGGCTTCTGCTTCTTCTCGGCGGTGGCGGCGCTGGGGCCATGTGGCGCACTGCCCGTGCGACCTTGTCCTGGGAACCGAGTGTCTGGTGACGCTGTGCGTGCCTTGGACAGCGCGGGGCTGGCTTCTGAGGCCACAAGCGGCTTTGTATTTGCTGCCACGGCCCCTCGTGCTGCTGACTCGGACGACATGGCCTCCTTGAGGGAAGTCTTGGGAGCTGGAGTCGCGGCTTTCCATGGTGCCGGCCGGCCCCCAGACGGAACCTTCTCCCAGGGGATTCTATTTGCCTGTTGCTCCTGCTCAGCGGCCTCGGCCTCGGCCTGTAGTTGCCGCTGTTTCTTCTTTTCTTTTTGTGACATTCTGTTCTGGGGCTTGCTCCCACTAGACCCAGCTGTCTGCTGTGCGGCTAGCTCAGCGGTCAGGGCAGACTTCGAGGTCGCCTCCGACATGATGCCCTTGAGATCCAGCTTTGAAGTTGGCAACGCTCTAGGCGCCCAGGGGTTGCTACTCTGACTTCCGGGTGTGGCCACATCTGGGACTCCATGTGGCGACATGGATTCGCGTACTGGCGTATTACCAATTGGACTATCCAACCCCTGAGGTTCCTTGCCTTTGGATTGTTGCCATGACTTTGGCAGCTGAGGCATCGGCTCGAGGTCGAGGTCAAGGTGTGTAACACCGCCCTTGGACTCCGGTGACGTCGTGCCCTTGGTCATAGTGGGGTCTTCGTCCATATCAAAAATCATATCTCCTAGAGAATTCTTGGGGCGTAGGCTAGGGCTGAACGGCTCGTTGAGGGCAACTCGGGATTTGCGTAGCGACCGGTCCGTGGTTGGAGATGGACCGGCCATCTCATCCAGACTGCCGACCCGCATCTTGTAAGACGAGGACAGCTTCTTCTCCTCATCCTTCTGTAAGACCTTGTATGCCAGTTCTTTGATGCGAATTCGGCGTTCCTCCTCAATATCCTCTGCCAGACCTGGGTGCCTCTCGTGAAGCAGGAGCTCAGCTCTGCCGCTTCGCGCAAAGGGGAGCCGGGCAAGCTGATTATCACGGACAACTTGGTCCAGGTCATGTAGCAGGTCATCGTCCAAATCCTCAAGCAAGTGGTTCTCCAGCATCGACTCTAGTTGGAGACAAATATATTCCAGCCCCGTGTCCTTGAAGTCAGTGACCGAGCACGGGCTGATCTCGTTGAGGAGGTTGGCAATGTTTCGGGTTGTAACAAACTTGCCGATCAGGTACTGGCATGACTGCGACAGCCGGTCCAGCATGAGCTCATTGGCGACCGCCATCACATCCAACACGAGTTCCGAGAAATCATCGATGTTGGCCGCCGCAACGTCGTTGAACATCTCTGGCCCGACATCTCCATAGAGGAAGGAAACCACGTAGTGGAAGGTATCTGGGCTTATATGGCCAAGGTCGACACGGATTCTGTCCTCGTCGTCACCCAAGTCCTCTCGGCGACCAGCAAGCCATTGACCTCGTGATCGCCCGTGGAACATGCCTTCGAAGAAAGGACATCGCTGGCAAAGAAGCTGGCTATGCGCCAGAATCTCACCGCCATCAAGCTCGATGATGACGTCGCCGTCGTCAAAGTAGCGGGGGTCTTTGATAGCTTGTTGAAAGTCCAGATCCATCGATCGCTCGAGTCCTATCTGGAGTCTGGCAGCTGCCTCCAGCTTGGGTAGATGAAGTTTCGTCGCGAGCTTCATAAGCTCTGTCCTGACCTGTCGAAATCGATAGGCCTGCGAGGGAGACTCTCGTGTGTACTTCCACACAGGGATCATGGTATCTTGGTACAGGAAGACCACAATGTTAAGCATCGTGAAAACGTCAGTGTCGACGAGCGTGAGCACAGTTTTCTGCTCGACTGCTTCCAGGGTAAAACTATCAGGGTCGGAGGAGATGCCCGTTTGGCGAAACTCATCGAGAGCATCGCGCAGAATAGAACTCCGGCCAGCTAGCACGAACCCATGCACCGGTATTCGGATCTCGGGGGCGGATGAGGTACGTATTTCTAAATCGGCATCCTCATACCGAAACGAGTTCAACTGCAGCCACTGGAGAATGTCTGTTTCGATATCGGCTGACGAAAGAATCTCGTAAGGCACAGAGCCTCTTCGCTCTTTTGCGATGGCAGTCTCCCACGCTTTTCGCAACGGCGCATTTCCTGTGATTCTGGAGGGCTCAAACTCCTCAAGACAGAGGAGCGACGCAACGTCTTCCCATATGGATTGCCCCTGGACCTTGATTTCCTTAGACATGACCTTGCTATCCGTTCGGATCGCGGCAAACGCCCCAAAGGTAGAGCTTCGGGCTGCAGCGCAGTTCGTGATGTACGGAACGCGCTCAAACTTGAAGTCTTTCCGCTTAAAATCGGCGGACCCGGCGAAGGCTGCACTCTTTCCCTTCAGACGCTTCACCCGCCTCCAGACGGCGCCCGACTCTGTACAGATGATGACAGATCCGTGTTCGCCAACGTTGACGGAAACGACGCCGTCTTTCCTTGAATCCCAGATACACCGCGGCTGTGTCAAGGCTCCCTTAATCTTGGCAGGATTGGTCGTGGAGGTTGCTGGCTGCATCTCCGCCTTTTGGTTCAGCTGCATCGTAAAGAGGTCCCCTCGAGCGTTTACCGCGGCAATTGTATCACCCCCAGAAGTCACAAATGCGATGTCCCTGCGCCCAGGTTCGTACGGATTCGAGTACGACGAGTTCATGTTGTAGTTGGCGAAAACATCGGGTACTGGAAACTTGACCAGATTGTATCCGTAGTTGGTAAAGACCCAGACAGTGTGATTGGAGAGCAGGACCGTCGTGGCTTTGTCAATAGCAGAGACCATATCGATAGGAGCAGACAGCAGAGAAGCGGCTACCTTTCGAGGCGACTGCTGTACGTCGAGGGACCGGGAGTCGGAGTCCATCAGGGCAAGCTGGCCGATGTTGCGACCCCAGCAGTACAAAGAAGCGCCAGTATGGGCGACGGAATGGATGGCCGACGCAGCCACACCCAGGACGACCTCCTTCTTCAGAGAGCCAAACACTTGGCGTGGAGTCACGCACATGGGCTCCTCATCAGCCTTGGTCGGTGGCGGCAGGACATAGCCGAGCTGGGACTCGGTGTTGAGACCCCAACTCCAGAGCTCTCCGTTTCCTGCAACGGCGAGGGTATGGTTCTGACCCAAAGCAACTTGTTGGATCTTCTTGTCCGCCAGAGGACCTTGGACAGGCACATAGCGAAATTGGGTATTTTCATCCCCCAGGCCAAGTCTTCCACCCCGACCAACTCCACACACGTATAAATTTGACACGGGGTCGGAAGTCAAGATAGCGCTGTGCAGCTTAGACATGGCCATGTCCTTGATAACAAGCGGGTAATGTTGAACCAGGGTGGGCAGATCCTCCAAACCAACGGGCATCTCGGGAGTGTCCATGCCGTTTTCAGCGCAGTATGATTCGTAGAGTTTATGCAACAGTCCATCTGGTCGTCGCAGGTGGATGCGTTCGGGAAACTGTCGATCGTCCTCATCTCCCACGCCCAAAGATAGGTTCTTGTTGCTTCCAAAGACGTAAAGTTCATCACCCTCCAGAGTCGAATGAAGAGCATGGCTATGCCCAAGTATCCTGCTTACCATGCATCAGTAAACGACTGTTGACATGGCCACTAGAGACTACTTACTGCTCCGTCGCATCCTCCAGACTATGCCCGCCCTCTGATTCGCTGTCCGAGGCGCTCGACTCCTGAAGTTGTTGAAGAGACCTCGTTGCAATTGTGGAGTTATAGACATCGAACGGACTATTTCCCTCATTGTCCTTGGTCTTAATGAGCAAGCCGACCTTGCCTAGGGAGCTGGCCGTGTGACTCGTCAGGTACTCGCGCTCCCTTCTCAGCAACATCCGAGCGATGGACACATTTCCAGCATACAATGCCCGATGGAGGGCATTCCAGCCGCTCTCCGGATCTTGGGCGTACAAATCGATGGCCGGGTGTTGAATGAGAGCTCGGACGAATTCACCAGCGTTCGGATCGGTCGAGGAGGCGGCGCGCAGCAGGATAGTCAGTCCGGCATGGTCTCGGCTGTTGATCTCGAGCTTCCCGATCGCGTGATTCGAGTCTTTGGATCGGCCTGGCGTAAATCCCGAGACCCTGCGACCCTTGCTGGCGACCCTTGGCGGGGTGCCGGATGCGTTGGAGCTTTTGCCTAGATAGCCGCCATCGTAGCCTAGGCCTGGGCTCTTGGATATCGGATGGGAGCTCTGGCCCGAAGGAGCCAGTAGACGTCGAAACCTTTCGACATCTTCATCCCAGTAATATTTCCACAGCAAGTGACTCATGAGATGGGGTAGTGGGAGGGCCTCTTCCGGACGCTTGAAGGAGCACCTCGCTGTGGTTCTCAGGGGAACACGGCTTGTTTAAAGGTGCGGTTCGAAGCGTCGGAGAGTCGAGGTTTCGGGGGGCACGTTCGATGGCTTCTCCTCTGGGTTTCGATGCAGTGCGACAAGTCTTTGTGTCGAGGACAGGTTAATGGAGTACGGAATCGGGGTAGCGAGGTTCGGCGCGTTAGATGCGCAACTGGGAGGAACTCTGGCCAAAGGGCGTCGGCTCGACTGAGGTAGCGATGCTCTCGCGAGAAACAAGTCCCAACGAGGAGCTAGAAACTGAGGCTGGGAAGTGAGGAGAAGATACGCGGTCGGGCGGAGTTAGGAGATGTTAGGGGTCGCTTGGGGAGGTCAATTTGCGATGGAGGGGCCCTTGTGCGCGTCAGCCCGGACAGTCACACCGGATCAGCGGGCGCTGCCAATACCCACAAATCCGGCATTCAGTGCCACCACCACCAACGCCACCACCGCCAGTGCAGCAGCGCAACAGTACGGGTACGGATGCGGATACAGCAGTGCGATAAGCGTCGACTGGGGCGCACCGATAAGACATTTATCACCACAATGTAACACCTCGCACCTCCAAACTGGTGCTCCATTATTATTGAGTCCTGGCTCCTCCTGAACGCGAGATTCTACTACCAATATTCCAGTTCCAATGGCGTCGGTTCGAGCTCTGGCATCTCACAACCTGCGTGTACGTCACGACCTGTCTAGATCGATGCCAACCACGGAGGGTCACTGATTCATGCGGGCCAATGGGGTGCAGCATCCCTCAACGTGTGTCGAAGCGTTCGTGCCCGTGTCATACCGGAGCGAGTTCGAGATCAAGCCTCAGGAGGGTTGGGCCCGGCTTTTCCCCCTCCATCTTCTGCTGGCGCCGATACTTCTTCATTGCTGTCCTGCAATCCACAATAGCTATCGACACGCGATCAGCCTTCGCAATTCACGATATGATAATAGCAATCAAGTGCAAATCATGAGCCTGCATGGACATGGGCATGGGCCAATGCGGGATCGCGTGGGGTGAACCCCGCGATTGGTCCCGCAATGGCTTTTGAATCGTAGCGGCTCGTCCCCGACGCGACGATGAATTGTTATACACCAGCCCATGTGGAGGTTACTTGTTGGTTTGGCGAATGGCGCATGGGCTTTTTTGGGGAATGGCCTTGAGTTTTGAAACACAAATTTGGACTTTGGAGTCTTGCGATTACTACCTAGGCAGTAATAGTATCAGGAGAGTAACATAGAGAAAATTGAAGCACATGGAAATACTAGTTATATCTAGATTAGTCGTGCGTTCCTAAATCAACGCGGGCCTTTCGACAATACCACAGACCTCAAACCTCAGTCAGCGAGTGAAGAAAGAACATACTCCTGCCTTCGGCGTTTGCTCGGGCTCGAGAAGCGTCAGCATCTAAGCCGGCTATACGCGCCTCCAGCTGGTACCGGGTAGTTGCGGGCTCGATATGTCGTGTCGTGTGTATATCTGATTTATGGATGCTCCCATAGCTGGGATGGGCAGAGAGAACACAACTCTTCTTCATCCGCCAGTGCTGGGACCTTGCGGAATGAAATAATATCTAGCTTGGCATACCATTCCCTGGCGAGCAGTCATCGACGACGGGCCGTGGCCAGCTCGCCTGTTCGCGGCCATTCGGGGTTCGGGGAGTGCGGCTTGTGCGGGTGTTGTGGAGGCGCTGGACGAGACTCCGATTCAGCACTGGCCACTGGCCACTAGGCCCCTGGCGTCCCCGTGTTGGGGCCATCTTGGGGCCATCTTGGGGGGAAACTGTATTCTGTGCCCCCACATTCGCCGTTGTCGGCCCGCCAGGAACCCACGAAATTATCGCTCGGCGTGTTCCTGCGCGACCCTCCGATGCATGTTTCGACCTCCCGTCTTCCCGTCCTGAACCCAACCTCATCCTCCTCTTCGACAATTAAACCTCTCCATCCCGCATAACGTCACCCGTCGCCCACAATGTCTTCCGACAAGCCTCTTCCCTTCGTCTACCAGTTCGCCGCAGGTAAGCGCCCCGCGCCCCGCCATCGCCCACCGCCTGGGTTGGCTTCCGATGGCCATCGGGAATATCCAAGCTAACATTTCGTAGGCGCCATTGCTGGCGTTTCGGAGGTATGGCACCTTCGTCACTTTGCAGATTGCCACTCATATACTGACACTTTGGGATTGGAAATAGATTCTGGTGATGTAAGTTCTCTTATGCGCGGACTCCCTTCGGATACCATCGGACTAACGTGGCTGCTAGGTACCCTCTGGACGTTGTCAAGACCCGAGTGTAAACATATCCTCCCGACCCGGCGATTGGATACCAGGCTGACAATCAAAGTCAATTGCAAACTGGCACGGGCGGCGCCGAGCACTACAATGGCATGGTGGATTGCTTCAAGAAGATTGTCAAGAATGAGGGGTGAGTTGTCACCATAACATGAGAGCCTCTCCCTGGCGCCAGTCCATGCCGACTGACTGTAACAATCCAGATTCTCCCGCCTATACCGAGGAATCTCTGCCCCCATCCTGATGGAGGCCCCCAAGCGTGCTACCAAGTTCGCCGCCAACGATGAGTGGGGCAAGGTCTACCGTCGCGTCTTCAACCAGGCCCAGATGAACCAGCCTCTCTCGATCCTCACGGGCGCCACCGCCGGTGCCACCGAGGCTGTCGTCGTCGTCCCCTTCGAGCTCGTCAAGATCCGCATGCAGGACAAGGCCTCCAAGTACACCAGCGCGATGGACTGCGTGGTCAAGACCGTCCGCAAGGAGGGCGTCCTCAGCCTGTACCAGGGCCTGGAGAGCACCATGTGGCGCCACATTCTGTGGAACGCCGGCTACTTTGGCTGCATCTTCCAGGTCAGGCAGCTTCTCCCCAAGGCGGAGAACAAGAAGGCCCAGGTGACCAACGATCTCGTCTCGGGTGCCATTGGTGGCACCGTTGGAACCATCCTGAACACCCCCATGGACGTTGTCAAGAGCCGAATTCAGAACACCCCCAAGGTCGCTGGACAGGTGCCCAAGTACAACTGGGCTTGGCCGTCTGTCTTCACTGTCGCCCGCGAGGAGGGTTTCTCTGCCCTTTACAAGGGATTCATCCCCAAGGTAAAGTCTCATCAAATATCGGGAACAGAACTGGAGGCTGATTGTTGTGCAGGTGCTGCGTCTTGGCCCCGGAGGCGGTATCCTCCTGGTTGTCTTCACCGGCGTCATGGACATGTTCCGCAAGATGCAGGTGTAGAGACGAGAGTAGTGAGGGAGATGAGTGGTTGGGAAACGCAGAAACGAACAGACCTAGACGAGATATTACGAAAGAATCTGGCTTCCAAGATACACCGCAATAGACCGTCGTCTTTAGAAGACATGTTGGTCCTTCAGAACCGCTTTCAGCATCTTTTTATTCAATACAATTTATTAGCCTTGTCGTCGATAAGTTTCCCTAGTCGCCGTTTGGGCAAGCTAACCATCCTCAAATCTTTTGAGCCAAAGCCAACATTTGGCTGGTAATCTTTAATGGTAACCGCAGTTGGTGCCTGGTGTCAATGATTTAGACTAGATAACTTCGACTCGTCACATTGAAGCTTAGGGCTAGTAAGTCTTGTCATAATCCAGGCGATTTGTTTCCTGATTCATCCTAGGATCGGTTGAGTCTGCAGTCGTTTTGCTTTTCTTACAGCAGTTTACCCTTGTCGTCCCCTGGTTATTGAAACCCTAGAGAAAGACAATTCGCTTGTCCGAAGGCCTCTCAGATCACCCGGTCGTATTTCTTTATATCCGCTCGATTAGCGAGTATCTCTTTCATCCGTCCTACGGTATCTGTCGCCGCTTCACCTCATTAACCGCGCACATCTCTGCAGGGATGATTTAGCTCAAGGGACCTGGAAAGAGGATGAGCTCCTTTACAACAGCGGCCCCGAAAACATCCTGGTTCGCTTGCGCCCAGCTCCCCAAAGGCCTCCATATCACCTGCGCAACTCGGGGCAATTGAGCTTCAAGTCTCCTTTTACTATCAATTTGATCCTGTCTGCGATTTGAAGTGCGCCGAAGTTGTTATAATAGGTATAATACTCGGTTCCTCTACATGTTTTATTTCCACCTTGCTCTTTACCCGACTGGTCCTTTCGCCTTTATATTAGTGTATTACACACTTACACCTTTACGTATATTACGCACTTATACCTTTACACTACCTCGTCTCCCGGTATCCGCCTTTTTCATTTCTTTGCTCTCCCTTCGTTCTCTTCAACAGCTCTGTGAGATCTAGTTTTATTCTTCCTCATCTCCATCTCTTAGGACGCACATCGTTACACATTTATACCCCGTCATTTAAAGAGATACAAACCCTTTTCTCCTCTCCTTCTCTCACCTTACTCTCTTTTCCTCCGGTATCTCCCTAAACGCTTCCATCTCATTCTTTCCCCGAGCCCACGTTTGGTTCCATCCTACACATCCTTTCGGACCGCACTATAAAAGGCTACCCACCCTCGGCTCTCTTTCTTCCCTTATCCTCTCATCCTCCTACATAATCCCAAACTCACCGGCATGTACTTGTTCTCAGGCAATCATACACTTTGACTCCCACTCTTCCGTCTGGATAAGGCATTCATACTAGCGCAAGTGACGCAAGTCACCAGCTTTTATTTGACCCTCCCATCGTCCCTTTTCAAGTTTCGAGGGGCACTTCAATGCTCGGGGGTTTCATTTGCTCTTACACCACTCATCTTTCGGGCCTTCGAGCACCCGCTATCTCTTTTATCTTGTCAACAGCTCTTTACCCTAGGTTGACCACAGCCCAAATACTTCTTCTCTACCTCTAGGAACTAACCCTCACAACAGGCTCGAGACTCTGCCAACATGGCATCCAACAACGTGGATGGTGACGGTGGCTCCGATGCCGAGTACGAAATGTACGACCTGACGGCCTCGGGGTCCAGCGTCAGCCCGACACCCAACCCTCGACAGCGCGAAGAGAGTTCGTTGTTCCTCGCCTGGCCCGGCATTAGCCCCGACCAGCCCATTGATGTCGACGAGGTGCATGTTGGACATGGCAGGCTCTTGAGTACTAACCCCAAGGGTGAAGACGTGTCGCCCGAGTTAGACTCTGAGCCTAGTAATAGAAGTGACGATGAAACGCTGGGGTCTAAAAACCAGGGAACGCCTGGTGGAGCAACACCTGTTGGAGGAACTCCCGGTGGCGGCGACCCGGCAGATCCTGATTCTTCTGGAGACGACAATGATTCCTCTGACTCTAATGGAGACGGGAATGATTCTTCTGACTCCAATAAATCCATCTCCAGCTACTTCAGTGGCCCTGAAGACGAGCCTACGTGGACCAAGGATCACTGTAAGGAATACTGCCGACCGCGCTGGCGGGCCATACACCGCATAGCTCACGAACGTGGGGAGAGAATCAGAGCTCTCATCAGGCTTTTGAGGGAGGAACGCAAGATTACAAGACAGCTGAAGGCAGACTTGCGAAAAGCTCGGGAGCGAATCGAATTGCTCCAAGTCCGACGACGCAGGCTACACACACAAGTTGTACGTCTCCGTTCCCATCCCTCTGAGAAGCAATTAGGAGCTAACTGAACCACAGAGATGGAAACAAGAATGTGCCACATTCTTCGAGGCTCAAAGCGATGGTCCACCAAGCAAGGAATGGTGGCGCGCCATCTGCCGGCAGGCTGCGCGAGAGTCCAACATCTGCCAGGATCCGAAATCAGTGCATCCCATGCTCAACTTGAGGGAGCCAACCATCCGTGAAATCCAGGCCGACCATACAGCTGAGGAAATCTTTCACGAGCCAGCCATGGTGAATGGCACCCTCCCTGTAGCTGGCCAGGCAGCTTTCCCCAACCTGCCTGCTCGTATCCACGTCGAAATACTCCGTCATCTCCTAGTCTTCGACGAGCCTATCCACGCCATATCCAGGCTGGACCCAGAAGTCGTTCCCGATTTTGCCCCTCGAAACAGCCGTGGGGATGTGAGTCTTTTGCATCGATTCCATATCGGTGCGTCACGAGTTAGCCTCACATATGCGACGAAGCCTCAGAGACTCCTTGCACCCCTTCGTGTCTGCAAGAAGTGGCACCTCATGGGGTGCACCATCTTTTACGGCGCGAATACCTTCACATTCTCCTCGCTGGGCGAATAGGGACGCTTTGCGAAGGGAATCGGAGCCCGCCTCCAACGTGTTCAGCACATAGAGATGCTGTGGAAGGGCACTCAGTACCTATGCTTCCAACCGAATGAACGAGGCAAGTCCATGTCTCGGAGGGTTGAGCCGTTGGTATATCTTCCTGAGGCTGTCCGCCTCAAAACCGTCAAGATCTTCGTGCAAGAGACCAACCCAGACTATATGCGCCGGCGGCACGAGACGAGGGCCATAATTCGGCACAAGGCAAATATCACGGCCCTCCAGCCCAACTATCGCAAAACTCGCTCGCTGAGGAACCTCCAGGGACTGGACTACATCGCATGCCTCCGAGGTGTCAGAAACATTAGCTGGTTCAATTTCGACGAGTGGCTGGCCGCCAGGGAGATCGTCATGGTCCGGGACTTCACCTTCCAGCAGGACATCATGAACCAGGTAGGCCGCGACAAGAGCGACGTTGACCACGAGCTATCGCAATGGAGAAGACTCGCTCCGCTCCTTGAGCAAGAAGACCCTGACAGCTCCAACTACTACGAGCCAACGAATGCGGATTGGGCAGTCTTGGAGGAATTCATGGATAACAGATCCACTGGCCCTCAGCAGACAGATCTTCCAGAAGAGGGCTTTGTTCCTGTTTACGCACAGCCTGTTGGGAGCCGGGATAGCGATACCATTGTAATCAGCGACAGCGCTACTTCCGACGATGAGGAGGAGGACTCGGTATCGGGCTCAGGTTCCAGCCCCCTTTTTGACTCTGGAGTCGTCATAGGCATGGGCGGATTGGGGGAGCATGGACCCAACGGAGGAGTTTCCATGCTGGGCGGTGATGATGTTGCTGGCGATGCTAGCACTGCGAGGGGTAGAAGTTCTGAGAGTGGGCTGTTTGTGGGTGACCCGTTCGACATGGATGTTGACCAAGAGGTATTGAGCCCGGAGGGCGGTGATGCTGCTGGTAGAAACGGCGCTGAGAGGGGCAAAAGTTATGAGAGTGGGCTGTTTGTGGATGATCCGTTGAACATGGCTGCTGGCGACGATGGCGATGAGGGCGATGATGAGGGCGATGACGAGGGCGACGAGAAGATGATTGATGTGACCTACGTCTGAAGTCACAGCAATTTCGGATGGAGTAGTGGGTACATCTAGGAATTTGCTATACATGCTATATCCGCTGGCGAAAGGTTTCAGTTGGGCGAGGTGGTCAGTTTTGTTTGGGGTTGATAGCTCGAGGCTCTTAAGCAGTTGGTGACAGAATGAAACGTTCATTGCGTTGGGATGTGTGAACTAGATAGTAATATGACTTCTATCGGAAATGCGAGGATGGGGATTAGATTATCGGCAGAATGAAACCAAGACCCTCCTTACTCAAACTCGTACGGGGCATTAATCAAATGATCTTCTTTCGTTTGATGTCTGGGTGTTGGGGGCGTCGAGTTGCGTGGGTGGAAGTGAATTAAAACGGGTAAAATAAAGTACGTACCTGGTCTGCAATTTGGGTGGGCTGCGCCTCGCTCCATCTTGTCGTCCCAATGTCCAGAATTATTATGTCATCACTCCTGCCTGCGTACCCACATGGTCATGGCATGAGGCCAAGCGAGCTTCCAAGGTGCCGCCCCTCTGTTCCGCCCATGTTGCGCCCGTCCTCCTCCCGATCCCCAATATCCCTCTCCTCTTGGGCAGCTATCCCGACGACCTGCGACGCCCTGCCATTGCCAGAAGAATTCGCACTCTCGCGTGTGACTTGCGCGACACCGGCGACGACCTTCAGCCACTCGCGTTCTGTGTGCGCAACTCTCCACCACTGGATCCCCGTCATCCCATTGATCGCCACGCATCCCCGGCCCCCTTACTCGTCGAACCATTCTCGCGACTGTGAATACCCCTGTCCCAGTCGCCCGGGAGCTATAGTTCTTAGTTCGCGACAACTCTCGACTCTCCCGACCGGACTTTGTTCAACTCTCCCACCCTCCTAAATTCCACGCAAGCGTCTACGTCACACCGAGCCACCGCACCCTCCTGCCAGCGCCACCGCGACCAGTCTGACAAACGCTCGCTGTTGAAGTCAACCTGCGACCTTGCACGTCATCTTGCTTCTTGACCCCAATAGAAACCTCACACCCAAGCTCATTGTGATTTCGTCCCAGCAGAGCCAACCACTCAATCGCCCATCATGTCGCGGGTAATGAGGAGTGTGAGGAACGTGACCAAGGGGTATTCCAACACCCAGATCAAGGTCAGAGAAGGTTCGCACATAGTCCCACCCGTTTCTGCGGGAGCTATTCTGTTGACCATGCATTATAGCGACGAGCAATGACCCATGGGGCCCTACCGGTACCCAGATGAGCGAGATCGCTCAAATGACATTCAACACGTGTGTTTCTCTGACCCAGGCCTGGTCCTCGGCTACAATACTGACTCGCGCGCGACTACAGGTCTAGCGATTTCTACGATATTATGGACATGCTTGATAAACGTCTAAACGACAAGGGAAAGAACTGGCGTCATGTCCTGAAGGCCTTGAAGGTTCTCGATTACTGCCTGCACGAGGGCTCCGAGCTTGTCGTCACTTGGGCTCGCCAGAGCATCTATATCATCAAGACCCTCCGCGAATTCCAATATGTCGATGAAGAGGGTCGCGATGTTGGCCAGAATGGTAATTATACCCACACATTGCACGTGAAGAGCTCCATGCTGACGTACTTAATCCAGTGCGAGTCGCCGCCAAGGAAATAACCTCCCTCATCGTCGACGAAGAGCGTCTGCGCGCAGAGCGAAGCGACCGCAAATCCTGGAAATCCCGAGTTACCGGGCTAGAGGAGTTCGCTCCACAACAAGCAGAGCCCTCTGCCCGCCGCCCTCGCGAGCGAAGGCAAATGAACGACGAGGAGGACGCCGAGTACCGCCTGGCCCTTGAGGCGAGCAAGTACCAGGAAGAGGAGGATCGCAGGCGGAGAGAAGGGCGGGGCCAGGATGCAAGTGACGATGTGGATCTGGCTAAGGCTATCAAGCTGAGCAAGGAGGAAGAGGAAAGACGGCGACGCGAGCTGGAAGAGACCAACGCCAACGCCCTCTTCGACGACTCCCCCACCCAGACGACCCAGCCGCAACCTACTGGCTTCAACGGAGGATACCAGCAGGGCAACCAGGTGGACTGGTTCGCGAACCCGGTCGAACAGAACCAGATGCAGAACCAGCCTACAGGCTTGATGCCAAATGCCTACACGGGATACCAGCAACCTCAAGCCACTGGGTTCCCGGGTACTTACAATACACCTTTTGGCACACAGCCCACCGGTATGGATCCTTATGGCCAGCAAAACAATATGCAAGGATTCCAACCGCAGCCTACGGGATACAACCCTTATGCCCAACAGCAACCCATCCAGCAGCAACAGACGACACAGATGCAGTCACCTGTGTCTGACGGTTCAACTCTCCATCCCGGCAGCAATAATCCATGGGCAACCAACCAGTCCCAGCAGCAACAGTCCCTTAAGCCTACCCCTACTGGATCAAATAACCCCTTCGCTCAGTTCAATCGACCTGCTTCGGCCAACCCCACAATGAACAGCCTTGGTGCTGTGCCCGAGCAGAAGAGCTTGGCTAGCTTCAACCAGCCACAGCAGCTGCAGCAACAACCCCAGCCATCTTTCGGCCAGAACCAGCCATCGTTCACCAACAACAACACTCAACAGAGGGAAATGACCGAGCATGAGTCCAAGCTCAATTCTCTCCTTGCAAGCGGAGATGGCATGGATACGTACGGCAACACAGGAGACCTACGTATCCCTGCTCAGCACACTGCCCCTGGAACCTTTATCAACAGTGCCGGGGCAGGGATCAACCAGCTCAACGCGGAGCAAACAGGAAACAACCCCTTCCTTCGACAGCAGTTTACTGGCATGCCAACTGTCAGCTATGGTAGCCAGTCACACCCACCCATGCCCCCACTCCCCGCCGGTATGAACGGGAACAACAACCCCTTTGGCGGGCAACAGAAGCAGCCGGGCCAGCAGAATCAGGATCTGATCCAGTTCTAAAATCTCGTGGAATTTCTTTTTGGCGTTGGGGGCTGTTCTTGGGTTCACTACCAATCGTAGCTTGCTCTCCTTGCATCAACCGACTCTGTCCATGCCTCTCGTCACCCCTTTTCTCCTATTCGACGGGGCCAGAACTACTACCCCTGTCCCCTTCCAACTCCCTTAGCACATTCTGCCGTTATCTTGGTTCATATTTCGAGAGGCTGGCTTGTCGGTACCCGTATCTGTATCCCGGAAGTTGTTCACGCAAGGTCCAGATTGCAGGGTCTTAGATAGCGCGCTCTTCCAGATTCAAAACTTAGAAATTTGATTCGACTTTGATGTGTAACCATCCAATGTCCTCCTCATCCCGATGCCACATTTTAAAGTAATCCTGACCCAGTTGTTTCCCCGCTCCCCCCCCTCTCTTGGAATCAGATTCGAGCCTTTATGCCGTTATAATGACGGTCGAGCAAGGTTGGTTGCAGCGTTATTATAGTGCTCCCTTGTTAGTCAAGGCTAGGTTGTGTTCGTGACTTAGGTAGCTGGAGGTCGGCGCCTTCGGCGGACGCGTTCGCAGCGAATGCGGAGGGGATGGGAAGCTGGCGCGGTAAGCCCAGTCTGGAGGGATAGGCCAAAAGTCCTCGCCCCAGTGCGACGTCTCCGGTTCGCGCGCGCTTCATCATCGACTGATTTCGAGTGCGGTGACCCGTCCATAGTGGTAATTTAGCCAGCCTCCTCCATCATTTGGATGAACTCCTCCAGGTTCACGCCACCCTTCCCGTCATGATCCAGGTGCTCGATCATAGTCTGAATTTCCTCGTCCGTCATGTTCCTCTCCTCCTTGATGTCCTGTGCCAGGTGACGCATGTCATCCAGGGAGATGATACCATCCTGGTCGTAGTCGAACATATTGAAAACCTTGGTGGCCTCCTCGCGAGGATCGCGGTGGGAGATGAGCTTGGCGGCGCACAGCCTGAACTGGTCCAGGTACATGTACAGGCGGTTGACGGGGCAGCTGTGAGGGTCCGGCCAGTCCGGGGGTATCGTCCCGTACGCCTCAAGCTCTCTGAAGTACTCGGGTTTGGTCATGTCAAAACCTAGAGCTGCTAATGAGTGCCGGAACTCGTAGCTGTTCAGCCATCCTTTTTTCTTCATATCCATGAGGTCAAACTGAATGAGGAAAGTGTTAGTCGCTACGCTCAATAAGAAACCAGGAAGTTTGATGTAAGTAAACGCACAACTTCGTCGATATGTTCCCGGTCCTCTTCTGCTATTGTGTTGTAGTCCTCGTTGTTTGAGACCTGCGGCGCGACCGGCTGCCTTTGCTGCAGGGGCTGACTTGAGCCGCCCGGTATTGAGCGCATCGGAAACGGCCGCGGTGTTGAGTGGGAATTCATCTCGCCTTACAGTGGCTGTGAACGACGTGACAATGGCCACGGGGTTGAGCTACCCAGACTCTTCCGGGAGGCTGGGTGAAGTACGGTGAAAGCAATTGGACCCCTATGTAGGCTGAGTGGGAGTCGTACAAAAGCAATTAGTGATGCGTGTAAGTGTGCCTGTTGAAGAGCCTGCGAATCTTTGTTTGGGAGGTTGAGAAGGGAGGAAGCCGCTTCGTTGTCTTGAGAAAACAAGAGAATGCGCTGGTGATGCGACTGGATGCGACGCGACCACCAGCAACAAAGAAAGAACTAAGACGCGATCTGAAGTGCAAGTGTGCCTCGCTGACAAAAACGGTACTTCTTTGTCAGGTTTCGTTGCAGGCAGCCGCTAGGCACCAATGACTTAGCCATTATGTACACCAGTTCGTGGCTGTGATTGGCTGGTGTTAGTCAGCCGACCACCCAACAGCTTCTCCCCCTTCACTGTTATCCTCTCGGCAAAAAAAGCTGACCTCACATTCGCCACGTTAGGCTGGGACAAGCTCGAGGTGAATAAGGGCGCGTCTTCCGTCCCTTATCCTGCTCTGCCTCACTCTCCTGATTTCCTTTCTTTATTATTCCCATTTTGTTTAACAGTTACGCTGTTTGCGCGTCGACGTTGTCGCTACAACGCCTGAGCTCTTTTCTCGAGCTCCCTCCGCGTCCGAGCAGAGAAAATCGACCGTGTCGCATCTATTATAAGCTCGCGACATTGAATCTCACCACCTCTGTGATCGGCTTTCCGTCTGCAAGACGCGTCTCGAATGCGATAACCTCTGACTCCATACCCCATACATATCGTACCGCGACGGCTCGATTGCGAACTACGACGGTCCCTCCGGAGATTTTCTTCGGTCGAGCAGAGCGACGAAACTCAACCCCAATTCCCACGCCCAACCGTCGTCATCATGTCTTTTGGGAGCGGCGGCTTTGGGGGCTTCGGCCAGAACAACAACCAGTCCAGCGGATTCGGTGGATTCGGTCAAAACAATAGCAACACATCAGGTAAGTGTGCGATGGGGACGAACCCAACTCAGCCCATCAGGCTAACGCCATGGCACAAAGGCTTTGGCTCCGGCAACACTGGTGGTTTCGGCCAGACTGCCAACACCAGCAGCGGAGGAGGTCTTTTCGGAGGCGGCAATACCAATACTGGTGGTGGGTTTGGTCAGTCCACGTGTTCCACACAGTTTGGACATGTTGGAAATATGCGATGTGCTAACACGATTATAGGAGGCTTTGGATCAACCAACACAGCCAACACCAGCAGCGCCTTCGGAAGCAAGCCGACATTTGGCTCAGGTACTACTGGCGGCGGTCTCTTCGGCTCCAACACAGGCACGAACACCGGGTCAACAGGTTTCGGCGGCGGCTTCGGCAGCACAAGCAATACGACCAACACGGCCACGACCTCATCGCCCTTTGGTGGAGGCGCTGCGAGCGGCGGCGGCCTTTTTGGCGGCGGCAATACTGCCAACAAGACGACGGGCTTCGGGTCAACCGGTACTACGGGGGGTTCCCTGTTTGGTGGTGGCAATACTACTGGCAGTACTGGTTTTGGCGGAGGTGGCTTTGGTGCTACGAACAACCCTGGTCTTGGAGCCGCCGGCGACCCTCCTGGCACCGCCGTGACGCCGTTCCAGGCTCACACTGAAAAGGAGGGCAACACCGCCCAGTCCAATGCCTTTCAGAACATCCTTTTCCAGGATGCATACAAGAAGTGGTCTGGGGACGAGCTTCGGCTTGCCGACTATGTGCAAGGCCGCCGTCATGGAAATGGAAGCGGCGGTGGCGCTTTTGGTGTGAGCTCCAACTTTGGGGGAGGTGGTGGTTTCGGTGCGAATACCTCCTCCACTGGAGGAGGATTATTCGGCGGCAGCAACACCAACACCACGACCACGAACACAGGCGGCGGTGGGCTGTTCGGCTCCACTAACAACACCACCGGCTTTGGACAGACTGCGAGCACCGGTTTCGGAAGCGGCACTACGAACACTACTACAGGCGGTGGTCTTTTCGGTGCTAAGCCAGCGACTGGCGGAGGCCTGTTTGGCAGCAACCAAACGACTCAGCAAAGCGGATTTGGGTCCAACACGGGCGGCGGATTCGGTGCTGGCACCAGCACCAACACTGGGACTGGGTTTGGCGCGGCGGCCAACACGGGTGGCGGAGGTCTCTTCGGATCGAACACCCAGCAAAACAAGCCAGCAGGTGGATTGTTCGGTGGCACTTCTACTACCCCCAGCACTGGCTTTGGCGGCACCTCAAACACTGGTTTCGGAGCTAGCAATACCAACACAACCGGCGGTGGCCTCTTCGGAAATACCAGCAACCAGCAGTCTACCAGTGGTGGCGGGCTCTTCGGCAGCACTGCCAACACCCAGCAACAGACCACCGGAGGCGGCTTCGGTGGCTTTGGCCAGCAGAACCAGAACCAGACACAGCAGACCGGTGGCGGGCTGTTCGGAAACACCCAGCAGAAGCCGGCCGGCGGTCTCTTCGGGTCCAACACACAGACCACGACAACGGGTGGCGGGCTTTTTGGTTCAAACAACAATCAACAGCAACAGCAACAGACGACTGGGTTTGGCGCAACCAATACGGCGGCAGGCGGCGGTGGACTTTTCGGGAACAAGCCAGCCACCGGCGGTGGTCTCTTTGGCCAACCCGCCCAGCAGACGAACACAGGCGGTGGCGGCTTGTTCGGAAACGCGAACACCCAGCAGAACCAGCAACAGGGCGGAACCGGTCTTTTTGGTTCCGCCAACACCCAACAACAGAAGCCTGGTGGCCTCTTTGGAAGCTCGACTCAAAATACTGGCACGGGCTTGTTTGGCGGCGGGGCCACCCAGAACCAGGGCGGATTGTTTGGTGCCAGCACCAACCAACAACAGCAGAATCAGGGGATGGGCAACTCGCTTCTAGGCGCCTCGCAACAAGCTAGCAACGCTCCTCAGGGATTGACCGCCAACCTTAGCGATGTATCCGCCTACGGCAGTCCATCGCTGTTCTCCAATGTCGGCAGCAATGACGTCGCGAACCCTGGCCCGCTCGCCACGCCACTCAACAGCGGCTCCAAGCCGAAACGGGGTTCCATCCTTCCTATGTACAAGCTGGCCCCGTCGTCGGCATCACGGTTCGCGACGCCACAGAAGAGAGGCTTCGGCTTTTCCTACAGCACCTATGGTACTCCAGGTGGAAGCCCCGCCAGCAGCATCGCCAGCACCCCTGGAACCAATGGTCGGGGCCTGCTTGGGTCGAGCTCAGCGAGTGCGCTGAGCAAGAGCATGTCTACGAATAACCTGCGCCGGAACTTCAACACTGAAGACAGCATTCTTGCCCCAGGAGCGTTCTCCGCAAGCTCCGGGCCTAGGTGGTACGGAAGCACGGGTTCAAAGAAGCTAGTCATCAGTCGTGACATGCGAAGCGACCTCTTTTCCACGCCGCAAAAGGATAAACAGCTTTCGGAGTCCAGTTCGACTTCGCGAAAGCTGTCCAAGCGTGTAAGCTTCGACACCAGCAACGTTGAGAACGACGAGGAGCCGCAGATTCGTGGCGCTCTCCCCGCGCCCGAGGAGTCTCCCAACAACAAGGGAGATGAGACTCCCCGTCAGAACCGCTCTGCTGCTGGATCTAATGGATCTTTGACACCTGAAACGGACAAGTCAAATGGTGAACTTGCGCGTGTCCAGGAAGAGGACAACCAAACCACTCCCGGTCCTCGGTCCCCGGGTTCTGGCGACATGGCCCCTGGATCGTACTGGACCCGTCCCCCGATGGAGGAGCTCCAGAACATGAACAGAGTGCAGCGACAAAAGATCGACAACTTCGAGATCGGCCGCGACAATGTTGGCTCCATCGCTTTCAGACAGCCCGTCGATCTAAGTGGTATTGAACTTGACGATATCTGCGGTGGAATTGTCCAGCTGGAGCCACGATCGGCGACTGTCTACCCGGTGACTGCTAAGAAGCCTCCAGTAGGCAAGGGCCTCAACGTTCCGGCACGGATCACACTGGAACAGTCTTGGCCACGCGGTAGCCGTGATAAGAAGATCACCAACGACCCGAGGAAGTTCAACAAGCATGTTGAACGGCTCAGGCGCATTCCTGACACCGGTTTCGTTAGCTACGACAAGGACACGGGCGTTTGGGTGTTCACTGTTGAACATTTCACTACCTACGGACTGGATGACTCGGATGAATCCGATGAAGACATGGATGCCACTGAGCAGGCGGTAGAGCCTCCCTTTACCCACTCGCAACGGATGGCTCTAGACGCTTCGATCAACTCGTCGATGGAAGATGACACGTTCCAATTTCGACGATCCGGTGGCCTGCCTGGGGCTTTCGACGAGCAGCAAGGAATGCTCGAGGACGTTCCCTACAAGGAGTCTTTTTTAGGGGATAGCTCCGCGGATTCTGCGCCCAATGATGTCCAACTCTCGCTTGAGGAAGAGCAGGTTGAGGACATGGGCGAAGAATATGACTTGTCTGACGAGGAAGACATGACGAGGTCTTTCGTCGGACAGCATCACGCCGCGGAGCATAGCGATGCCTCGTCCGAAGATGGTCAGGATGTCAAGCCAGAGACCCCAGGTGGTATTCTCAGAGCCAGAATGAGAGCACTGAAGGAGTCAGCTGGCCCTGTGCAGCTCGAGGTTGCAGATGGCGACGACTGGACAGAAATGCTGCGCAAGAGTGTCAGCCCTATGAAGAGGAACCGCCAGCTACTCAAAGAGGTTAATGAGTCCTGGCCCTCTCCCCAGCTTGTCGATTTTGATGAGGATGAACCGACGGATCTGCGTAGATCGTCGATCTGGAGGAAGAGTATGACGGACAAGAAGGACGGACTTTCAGCCAACACGCAAGTCAGTTTGGACAAAGGGCGTGGGTTTGCCACGAGTATCGACTTGATGAACTCTCTCTTTGAGAAGCCTAAGCCTGCGCCCCAGAATCTCCGGGCGTCTACCGCCGCAACAAAAGGCTTCCCCAAGGTCGGTACTCTGGTTGTCTAGTGATTTACCCCTTTCAGAATGCTCAAGAATGGATCATGTATTTAACAGTTAGGAAATGAAATTAATGCTAAATATTATCTCTTATTATAGTGGCCCTACGAGCGACAAGACAAGGTTTTGACCATAGAGGAGTCCGAAAAGTCCTTCCACAACGCCAGCCGTCCCACCTGGGGTCCAGATGAGACCCTTGTCGTGACACGACCCCTCGGCTCCCAGAATGGCTGGTCATCGCGTGGTCCCTCAGACATCCTTTCGTTCCAAAGGTCTAACATACAGACTGAGCGGCAGACGGTCCGTCTGGGAAAATTTTCTACCGACTCTTCGAAGAAGTACCTGCGCGCCCAGGACGGCCTAACCGAAATTCGGGTCGAGGACGGCGTTCCTGTGGCCTCCCTTCGAGCGCGCAATGTCCAAGACGTTTTTCATCACCAAGATATGAACGACCCAGCCAGCATTCACGAAAAGCGAGTGTGGGAGCTGGCCAGCATCCTCTTCGATAGGCACGAAGATGTAGACGCCATTGCTCGCAAGGCTAAGCTGTCTGCTTTCTGGACTGAGCTGGTTGATCAAGCATCGTCCACTTCCATCGGCCTAGCAGGAACCAACGAAGAGAAAGCCGTCGCCTGTCTTGCGGGCCATCGGATAGCCGAGGCTTGTAAACATCTCTTGGAAGGGAAGAATTTCCGTCTTGCTACTTTGGTGCCGCTCATCGGGACCAGCGACACGGCCAAGCAGGATATGAAGGAGCAAGTCAAGGCGTGGTACGATTCCAAGATGCTTTCCGAGTTTTCTGAGCCCCTCCGTGCCATCTACGAGCTACTTAGTGGTAATGTCTGTGTCTGCGACGGCATGAAGGGCGTTCCGGTTGAGGATCGGATGGAGTCGTTCGTCATCTCGAAGAAGTTCGGCCTGGACTGGAAGCAGGCATTTGGCCTTCGACTCTGGTACGCCATTTCTCGGCAAGATGACCTTGGAGCAGCGGTTCGCAAGTTCCAAATAGACATCGACCAAGACAAGGAGGATATGCCTCAACCCTGGTACCTAGAGCAAGGCATCAAGCCTTTGTGGTTTGATTACGAAGCGCATCAGAGGCAGGATCTGCTGTGGGGTCTCTTGCGGTTGTATGCGGATAAGACTGTCGACTTGGAAGCGATTCTTCGCCCCGAGAACTCGCAGCTCTCTCCGCTAGACACAAGACTCTGCTGGCAACTGGGCGTTGCGCTCGTCTCCACGGGCAAGGTGACCTTTGGTGAGAATGCACAGGAGAAGGCTGATGCTGCAACTATTGGGTACGCTGCACAGTTGACAAGTGCCGGCGAGTGGTTGGAAGCCATCTTAGTGCTCCTCCACCTCAGCGATCCGTCCTCGCGGAGACAGGCGATCCAAGACCATCTTTGCCGTCACGCGGCTCTGATCGGCGCCGAGTCAGACCCGAACTTTGCGATTCTGGTCGAGAAGTTCCAGATTCCCGCCGCTTGGGTCTGGGAGGCATTAGCGTTGTACATGCGAGCCGTCAAGAAGGACCCTGCCGCGGAGGTCCAGTGCCTCCTAAAGGCCAGTTCGTTCGTTGAGGCCCACCGCGTGCTAGTGCAACAAGTAGCACCACAAGCCGTCATCGAACGAGGATACGCTGAGCTATCGGCTTTGATATCTCAGTTCGAGGGCCACGAGGACTCGATCCCTGACTGGCAGCAAGGGGGCGAGGTCTACTCCCAATTCCTCACTCTACTGCAGCATCGCAGCAGGGCCGAGACTGCACCTCGCGCGGTTCTCGACAGGCTCATCGCCGGGCTGCATGGGATGAACGAGACCATTGCGGAAGACGAGATTATCAGATATGCAGCGCTGTCGGACATGGCGGACGAGACAGCCAAGGAGATTGTCAGATTGACAAGGAAGAAACAGGTGAGTAGTGTGGCTGGCCAACGGGCGAAGATTCAATCAGCATGGGCTCGAAGCTAACGGTCCTCTAGGATATGGAGTTCCGTTCACGGATACTGAAGTTACCACTTACGCAAGACCGGCTCTTGGCTTATTCGGTGGATCTCGGCATGGAACGGTATCGGGAAGTGATGTCGCACTGATTTAAGCCGGAAAAGCGAATGGCACGTGAGATGAAGGATTGATTCAGTTGTAATAACGGGAAGTCTGAGGGGAGTGATAGACGGGTGAAGGTCGACCCCACGGAGCGTTGCGGAACAAAGCTGGCAATGATTGTAGTATATCCCCTGAACAGAGGTTCCGTTGTAAGGTAGACAGCAAACATGATGGCGTTTATCGTCCTCTTGATGAATTATTTTGCGTGGTGGTGATACTTGTGAACGCCAAATCTTCGGATCAACTAAACTTGGACATTCCACATCACATCTTCTTCAACGTCAAGGCTTGCCTCTATCCACTTCTACCTAGCTTCCGTAGTAGATCATTCAAAGACGAATCCAAAGCCTGGCATGTCGAAGCCCAAAAACTGGCCAGACGCGCTGCCGTACCTCACCGCGCCGCTCCACTCCAAGGAACTCTCACCACGCCAGCTCCAGACGCTGCGCACCAAGCCGCCGCCACCGGCCTCGCATGCCCCCATCCAGAGCATCCCAGCCTCGTCCACGCAGACGCCGAGCGCCCACGTCAAGATCCAGGTCATCCAGGACCCGTCGCACCCGGCCCACGGCCAGCACGGGCTCTTCGCCACGCGCGACCTCAAGCCGGGCGCCTTCATCCTGCCATACCTGGGCCGCGTGCACTCGGGCGCGCGCGACGGTACGGATCCCCGCAGCGACTACGACCTGTGGCTGGACCGCGAGGCCGACGTAGCCGTCGACGCAGGCCGCCAGGGCAACGAGGGGCGCTTCGTCAACGACTACCGTGGGGTGCGGGGGAGGCCCAACGCCGAGTTTGGCACCGCCTGGTGCGAGCGCTGGGGCCAGCTGTGTGTCGGGTTCTGGGTCCTGGGGTCGCCGGGGAAGAAGGGCAAGGTGGGAGGAGTCAAGAAGGGCGAGGAGATTCTGGTGAGTTACGGCAAGGGGTTCTGGGGGGAGAGGGGCGCTGGGGGAGCGGAGGAGGATGGCATCTGAGGATATACACATGTTGCTAGGCACAGTCGGGTCCAACAGACGCCAAGCTAGAAGGGATTCCTGCTTCTGGCCACTGTGCTCGGCATAGAGCATCTTCTTTAGCGCACACTGTAGTTTACAAGTAAGGGGCGAGATGGCTCAAGCTAGTCGTACATAAAGGTATATCTGTATCATAATCGCCATCCGCGCCCCCTGAAGTAAGAACGCTGATAATCACACGCTAAATATCAACCCGTTATGCATCTTCGCCTTCCGCGTCAACATCCCCCGCATTACCGTCGTTGTCTCCCTGCCCGCCGGGCACCTTGATGCCAGAGCCGTTCCCGTTAACAGAGACCACCGAGGCTCCAATGGTATCGCCCTCAGGCACGAACACTTGAACTTCCTCCTGGGCAAGCCCTGCATCCATAGCGGCCTTGGCAGCCTCCAGCCCACCTTTGAGCTGCGCTTGCCTTTGAAGCCACCCAGGCGGGAACCCCGGGCCACTGTCAGCGTTGCCATAATCGGCTTTCTTTGTTCCTTTAGGCCATCTCCCAGGGCCACGTCCAGTCCCGCCACTCTTGCGCTTTGATGAGTTGGATTTTGGCCTCGACGCTGTTGGACGTCGGGTACTCCCTCCTCCTGGCCGCTTCGGTCGAGGTCGGGGAGCGCTGCTCGTGGTTCGTGGAAGTGCTGGGCGGCCGACGCTTTGCCGTGTCCTGTCTGCCCGGCGGCCCCCAGAGATGACCGGGAAAATCTCAAATCGACTGGGGGGAATGGCTTGGTAAGGGGCATCCCAGCTCTCCTTCTCGTCCACATCCATCTTCTCCGGGCAGTCCGATCCAGGCGTGGCATTTTCCTTGTCATCCTCGCCAAGATTCTCTTTCGCGCTCTGTGAAGTCGCCTCCATCTTGAGCTGGTCAGCCGCTTCCTCAGCTTCAAGAGCGGTATCCTGTGTAGTACTGGCAGCCGCTTTTCTGACACCGTTCATCATGGCTTGAGTTTCTGCCCCTAAGCCCTTGTTGCCTTCGTCGAGTTTGGCCTCTTCCTCCTCACGCGGCGCGATTGTGTTGATGGGGCCGAGTTCAAGGTTAGCAGCGTTACCCCGACCCATGACATATGGTGTCCAAGCAAGAGCTTCTGGCTTCAGTTTCACATGGCCCTTGGACTCCCAGTTGTCGACGTACTGCCGGCAAAACTCCAGATCAACCCGAAATGCGTACAGCTTCGTCTGCGGATCTCGGACCAAGGCCCGCAATCCTTCCAAACCTGCAATGACATCGTCAGGTGTCATCGCTGTGTCTTCGGATATCTGCTTAATGCTGAGTCCTCCCGCCTTGCACCCTCCCTTTTCCATAGTCTCCAGCAGATATCGGCAAAGCACCAGCCGCCAATAGCTGCGATACGATACGAGGCCAAGGTCAGAGAGGGGTTTTTCGGGGGAGCCCGTCTTCTCTTCGACTTTGGTCAGCAAGTAAGAGAAGTCGATGAGGAGATTGCCGTAGCCTTTGCGCTGATGAATCGGCAATGTCAAGATGCACGACACGTTGTTCTGGCTGCTCGGTCTCTTCTCCTTGGAAAAATACCCAACAAAGTGGTACCCGCACTCGTCGAACTCGCACAAGACGTAAAATAGAAATGGTTCCACGTCGTAATAAAGTGTCTTCGAACCCAGAAACAGCTTTGCGAGGAGACAGAGGTTCTGACAATATACGGGGTTCTTCCGGCCGTCAACTTCAAAGAATGAAATTGATCCGTGTCGGTAGATTTCGTCGCCCGGTGGATGCTTTGCAGGGCATTTCAGCTTATGCCGCCAAGCGACGTAGTCCGAGTTCATGTACTTGAGACAGAACTCGCATATATAGAGGACACGGTTCCTGCTGTACTCGGCAGGATACGGCGCTGCGTACCATGTATCGATCTCCCATCCGCCAAATTCGATACACTCAATTTGACTTGCGTGGTCGTTGGTCTTTTTCGGTCTTCGAACTGGCACTTCCGCCTCTGCTTGCATTGCGAGCACCCGAGCTCTCCACTCATCGTCAGCCTTTTGCTTGGCCTGGTCGAACCTCCGGCGGTCCTCTGCCATAGGTAGAGTCTTGGATGTGTCAGCTTCCGCGTCGGTCAGAATGCCGCCATAAGGTTTGCCCTTGGCATCATCGGTGTCTCGGTCGAAAAAGGAATAGAAGGGTTGTGAATATGACTCGGCAGTGAAAGGAGTTTCAATCATGGGAGCAGGGGTGTGGCTTGCCCGAGCTGGTGGCTGAGGTGCTGGTCTTGATGGTCTCGAGGTGCCGGCCCCTGTTCTTTTCCTGTCGCGCTTCTTTCGTGCAAGGATTTCCTTCAGATTCCCGGGGCGCACCTGGAGCCTGAGAACCAACGAAGTGCGTGAGCGCTTCTCGATCGTGACAGGCGGTGGGCGTGAGACTTTGAGTCGCAATGTCCGCGCAGAACGCGACCCAGCAGCCTCAGGGGAATCGGCGTCATCCCCATCCTCTTCATCAGGTTCCGCAAAGCTGCTTCTCCTCCTCTTCCTCAGTGCCACTACAGTCTCATCAGGGTCGAGTGACGATGTTTTCCTCTTCCGTAGCAGGCGAGAGCCGTTCATAGGATCCTCATCCAACACTAGCTCGTTAAAAATGGAATGTGAATCGCCGTCCTCACTTCCTGTTTTTGCGGCCAGTAAATCTCGTGCCAGCTTGGGGACATCGGATTGCTGGGATACAGGACGAGGGTCTGTGGCGGGACTCCCCAGGTCCTCCGCATCGTCATCATCTTCTGACTCGTCTGTATAGCATTCAGGGCATCTCCAGTTTTTAGCATCTGATATTGTTAGCGAGAGTCTTTCCCGGGAAACAATCGACTTACCATTGTGTTCACTCATGGAGGCCGCATCACGGGCACATTGCTGGTGTGCTGTTTCCTTTAGCAAACGAGCTCGAGATCGGGAAAAGAAAGCATACCGTTCTCTCCACAGCGCGTACACATGAGAAATGCCTCGAAGTCTTCGCTAGGGTCATTCTCTTCGTCTTGCTTGCAGAAGACACAAATGTTCGATGGCGCGGTGTCTGAATCTTCGTCATCCTCGGCCATATCCCGTGCGTCTTCCCAGGCAGCTTCTTCTTCCGACTCATCGTCTGCTACGCTGGGCACGTCTGAAACATCGCTGTCCCCTTCCATGTCTACGTCTGAATCGCTGAGTCTCATTTTGACGGCGCCGACACCTTCGGCATCCCCGTCTTCTTCGCCTTCTGCATCTTCATCCTCTTCCACATCACCTTCTTCATCGTCTTGTGCATCATTTTGTGTTCCTGTTCCAGCTGGCGGGCTCACAAGGTCAAAATCCTCCTCGCCTTCGGCATCTTCGTCGACCTCTTCGCCCGAGGCATCGCGATCGCTCTCTTCGTCATCGTCGTCCTTATCTTGTTCCGCCCCTCGGGATTGCCTCTTGTTCGTAACTTCGATGTCTGTATTTGCTAGATGGGACTTCGCGTTCCTGTTTGACGCGTCCAACGCCCACTCGGAGTCCTGGGAGAGGAGAGCGCTCTGTTGCAGCTCCTCCTCCATTGCCTGGGCACTCGCCATTATTGCACCGGCTTCCTGCAGCTGATATTGTATGAAAATAATTTCGTAGTCGGCATGTCGACACGCGAACTGTGTTTGCGCAGGAACACAGGGATTTCAGGTTGAGTCTCGTCAGTTGGCGTGCATCCTCGTAGCTCGGCCTGCCGATGCGCGGTGTGAGCCTTCGAGAGCTTCTGGTGCGTTAGTAGAGTAGCAGGAATCTGCCTCAGAGAACCACTCACGTGTAAAAACACTCGTACGATGTTCAGATGCAATGATGAGCCTGGGTGGGCGATATTCAAGGACAGTCGCGTCTCCCTGGAAACTGGCGATCGGAAGTCGCGAGCATGATGGGGGCTACAGTGCGAGAGATTGAATGCGACGCCTTTTCCAGTGTAACTTAGCCGCTGTGTTACCGTGCTTGAATGGTAGACTCTACACTGTACTTTTTTACAGGGGGGCATGCCACTCAAACCTTCTTTTGGCCTGAGGCAGGAATCTGGTCTTCCAACTTGCGATCATCCCGGAAACGACCTTCAACTGCCGGATCTCTGTCGCCCAAGTTCCTCGCCAACGCGTATCTCGACCGGGCCAATTCGAGGCATCCCCCGACGACTAGATTCTCCGACCGTATCACCGTCACGAGTCCGTACGAGCGGCGCCGAAACAGCCATGCCCGTTCCATTCGAAGCTCTCCTGCCGTACGGCATCATGCTTGCCGTACGTCCAACCCAATTGTTCTGGCTCCGAGAGCTTCGACGCTTACAAATATCAGATGTTTGGTGTCACTGGCACAGGTCTAGCTGCTATCAGACAGTGGCAGAATGATGGCAAGAACCCTCGTTACGCGGTGGATCAGTGGGACAAGGTAAGTGCCGCAAGACCTTGACGCATCTCGTTTACTTCACGTCGCTAACCAATCTTGCAGCAAAGTATGACAAATCCGTAAACACGTCCGAAATATATCTGCATCATGAGCTAACTAGCGACCTCAGTGATGGACCGCGATCGTCGATTGACCGGTAAAGTGACGGGCCAGGTAGCAAATGCCACTGCACCAGCAGGTTTCGAGTTAAACAACCCTTGGAAGGTGGGATCCCGCTTATACTATGTCTGGAATATATGAGGTACTAACTGTTGGTCAGATGGAGAAGCGTTTCACTTGATCGGTTCTGAGCGGCCGATTATGGGAATAGGTTGGGAACGGGACAAATAGGGACATGTACAACATCTAGCATCGGGCCCAGATGGCTCGCGCCGACTAGAAAGCTCAACATCGATACAATACGATTTCATTTTTCGGACGCCGACTTTCGACTTGTTCAACCCGACAACGAGACGCATTTACAAGGACTACGAGAAGATTGAGCAGAGAAACGATGTTTCATATTGTTATATCTGCCCTGTTCTTGTTGAGACTCTCGAGCAAAGTACAAGCCTGGCAGATTGACTGGCTCGACATATACCCGCACTTCACACACTGTCCAAGCGTCTGTAGCGGGGTCCCTGTTGTCTCTTTCGCCCTCCTACTCCGAACCGGAAGTTTCACGACGTCGTCTCCTTTGGCCGCACCCTTTGATGATATTTCCGTTTCCAGGTTGTCATGCTGTGACTTTTGCTTCAACGACGCTTCCATCTGCGCCAGCTCGTTTCCCGAGCTCCGTCCATTCGCGGATCCACACCCACCCACAGCTTCTCCCTCGTCGCAGGCACAGGAACTGTGGCCTTTGTCCGGAGTCAACTGGGCCATGTCCTCGCCGCTTCTGACAATATCCAAAATGGCACTCGGGCGGACCTTTTCCAGTGTCTTGATAAGACTGCGTGCTGTCCCGCGAAAGGCTTCTGGGCTGTAAATGCATTCGGTACTGAAGTAGTCTAGCTTCTTGTGGTGAGCATAGAGTACGATCTCCTTTTCGTAGGCATATTTGAGAGGCTTGCTTCGCTTCACGTCGCTGGCGGAATCCCCCGTGACGATGCTCGTACTCCGCGACAAGCGGGGCAGATCACCGCGCAAAAGATTCATCAGAACGGTTTCGGCGATGTCGTCGGCGTTGTGCCCAGTCACGACATGCTTGATATCAAGCATCTTGGCTCCGCGGTCCAGGGCTTGTCGTCTAAAGACGCCACAGTAAGTGCAGTTCCCCTTCTTCCCAACTGTTTCGACAACTTGATCCATCGTCCATCCATACAGCTCGTCATAGCCCACAATCTTCAGGGGCATATCGTATTGAGCCGAGTTGCGCTTTACCGTCTCCAGGGAGTCATCGCGGTAACCCTTGATGCCTTCATCCACACTTAGGAGGATCAGATCTACTCCATAATTGTGTCGTTCATTCAAGGTCTTGAGAACAGAGGCTAGCACGGTCGAATCCTTCCCGCCAGACGCTCCTACAGCGACTCTCTCTCCAGGATAAAATAGCTTTGAGGAGGTGATGGTGTGATGTACCTCATCTTCGAAGACGGCAAGGAAGCACTCTCGACACAGCTTGTGGTGGTTCTTAGGGCGTTTGACGACTGCCCTGTTTTTCTGGCAGCGAACGCAAGGTGTCGGAGGCATGTCGGGCTTATGATTGGCGAAACTCAGAAATTCTGGACTTCTGTACTCGATATCTTTGGCTGTTTGAATATCTGTGGTCACTGGAAACTTGAAATGATTGCAGAGTCGCAGATGATTACTCCACTAAGGAAGGGGTGCTTGACGGAGAGCTTCGTGATATAAACTTTGTTCAAGTGTTCAAGAGACGGTTGAGAGTCGAAGGTATCAAAAAATGTGATGAAAGAAAAGGACAGACACTGCTACGTATTGTAGTTGCCAAATCTTCACTCATTGAATCTTGAGTCGTTCAATGATAGCGGAGTCTTTTGAGGTGACTAAGAGCAACCCACCAGCCACAGAACAATTGACAGCGCGCCACAGTTCGGTGGGGGCGGGACGTGTAAGCTAAGGTAATGTGGCGCACCAAGCCCTAATTTTTCATCCACCACCAGAATATCCACTGCCATTGTGACTTTTCTTTCGTTCCTCTCCATCCCCGATCACAACCACAGCATCAAGGACGCTCTCCCCGACTGAGCACCACCCACAATCCAAGATGGTGAGTACCTAGATGAATTCATCTGGGCTCTAACGGCCACAGTATCATGAATTCTTTTGTACATCTGTGCAATTGATTCAGATCCACGGTGTCGCTTGCGACCTGTGTGAATACCGCCTCTATGTCTGTGATGGACTGGGCGAGGACTTGGCTGGAGACACGGCGTGCGCTGAAATGCCACGATGTGATCTCATTAGAGTTCAGAGAAGACTTTTTGGCTTGAACACCTTGCTGATGTCTTCTTTTCTCAATGACAGCCCCCCAAGACTGGCAAGAAGGTCGCCCCGGCCCCTTTCCCCCAGGGAAAGGCTGGCTCCAAGAAGGCCCCTAAGGTTAGTTACACTGCGAATCATCCCGTTCCTGTCCCCCGCGACATGTGCTAACGAGCCCAGAACCCCCTCATCGAGAAGCGTCCCCGCAACTTCGGTGTCGGCCAGGACATCCAGCCCAAGCGCAATGTCTCCCGCATGGTCAAGTGGCCCGAGTACGTCCGCCTCCAGCGCCAGAAGAAGATCCTTCAGATGCGCCTGAAGGTCCCCCCTGCTCTGGCCCAGTTCCAGCACGTTCTCGACAAGAACACCGCCGCCCAGGCTTTCAAGCTCCTCAACAAGTACCGCCCCGAGACCAAGACCGAGAAGAAGGAGCGCCTCCTCCAGGAGGCTACCGCCGTCAAGGAGGGCAAGAAGAAGGAGGATGTCAGCAAGAAGCCCTACACCGTCAAGTACGGTCTGAACCACGTTGTTGGTCTCATTGAGAACAAGAAGGCTTCGCTTGTCCTCATCCCCAACGATGTCGACCCCATCGAGCTCGTTGTCTTCCTTCCTTCTCTCTGCAAGAAGATGGGTGTCCCCTACGCCATTGTCAAGGGCAAGGCCCGTCTCGGCACTGTCGTCCACAAGAAGGTATGTCTTGGCGACCACTTTCCCGCATATAACAGCAAAAACTGACCGACATGCAGACCGCCGCTGTCCTGGCCCTGACTGAGGTCCGCTCCGAGGACAAGACCGAGCTCTCCAAGCTCGTTTCCGCCGTCAAGGATGGCTTCATGGAGAAGCATGAGCAGAGCCGCAGGCAGTGGGGCGGTGGCATCATGGGCCAGAAGGCTCAGATGAAGATCATCAAGAAGCAGAAGGCTCTGGAGGCTGCCACCAAGATTTAAGCTGTCTAATACCCGTCATGCATTGGGGTTTAAGGGATCAACGGTGTTCGCAGGGTTCATGAAGGGCATGAAAAAAATTTGATATGACTTTCCGGCCACTTTGCATCACAGTTTTTGCCAGCCTAGATTTGTGAAATCCAGATCCCCCAGAGGATGGATATTGGCCTCACTTTTGCAATGTCCCCATATTGTGGTCCTCGCCGTTGCCTATTCAAAGCCTTGTTCGACAATGATTCGACCCAAGTTTTGACCGCGCCGCTACTAACATTATCAGCGAAGTACATCTAGTGGCGCTACCTTGAACCTGCAGCAAAACAAAGCACAGCTACTCGTATACATCAAATTTTTCACACCACCATGATGTGCGTATAATGTGTATTTGTTTTCAGGCCTTCCGTGTGAAATTCATGTATATATTTATGTATATATAAATACGTTTTGTATAGGTATGTAGTGTGATAACGGAAGCTCAAGGATCGAGCATCCTCAACACATCCGGCGAGTGCTGGAATTGTAAGCACCAAACCCACCAACACGCTGAAGCGCAGGAACTACTAAACACCTGGCGCTGCAGCCCGTGCTTGTTATAAGTGAAACACACTTCAGCTCTGCAGAGAAAGATTGGCTTGGAAATGTCATGCATGAATATGACTTGGAGGTAAGACAAGGTCGGAAACACCGTGTGAGGTCTTCCCATAGCAAGCAACTTCCACCAGGGGTGAGCGCACGGGTTCCATTAGCTCTATTCACACTCCAACGTATATAACTAGATATCTTTCCAAATTTTTAGCATGGCTTAAGTATAGTAATATTATAGTAAGGCTCTTCGTGACCGAGTACTCACACATGACACGGGCAAACACAGTATAATATACTCGTAAGTCAGTTTCCTCCTCTCTGAGCCGTCGTCCGTCATGTAACAACCTCTCCGGGCGGTTGTAGTCTGAGCGGCGAGCTAGCTTATATCGATGATGACAATGGAGCGTCGCATTTTATTGATTCTGCAAGCAAACTGAAGTCTAGGAATAAGAGTGATCATTGGGCAAGTCTGGCAAAAGTTCAGGAAAGGGCGGTTCTTAGATTGGCAGGGTGAAAAGAAGCAACCCCTTGCGCTGGAATTTCATGGATCTCTTCTTCTAATGGGCGGGCGTGCTCCCTGGCCGGAGCAGTAAACCCCATATACTAAATATCAACATCCGCCTGAAGGGTACAGGGTTAGAAGTCGGGCATATTGGAGTCGTCGCATCATCGTTTCCATCGCTATCGGGTGATCACCCAGCAGCCCCTTGCCTCCTTATTCGTGAGTCGCTTAACCGTAAACCAGCTTGAAAATGTCGTTGAAGACAAAGTACTGCTGCTGGGCGTCGCGAGCCAGCTGGAAGGCTTGCGTATAGTTCATCGGGCGCTGCTCCTCGTCGACCTAGAGCGAACGGCTATTAGTTCCAGGACGTTAGAAGACGAGGATAGAATCGCATCGTACCAGAAGCTGGCCAGTCACCAGGATGACGATGCCGCCATCGACCATGGTGGGCTGAGCATCGAGAGTGGAGACCTGGTGCTTGACCTTCTCGAAGGGAAGAGACTGTCACGCCAGCTGTCAGCGCATCACATAAAGGAGACGGAGGGGGCAAGTTAGACTCACAACAAGCTTCTCGCCAATAGCGCTCGCACCAAGAACGGAAGCAGACTCGAAGGTCAACATAGACTGTTCGCGCTGTGCCCGGTGTCAGTTGCAGATATCATCACGGGAGACTGGGAAAGACCAACGTAGAGGGTGCTAAGCGACTTGCGGTCCGCATCGAATGTGTTGTAGTAGAACTCAATGAACTGCTCTATTCACGGACTGCAGTGTTAGAAGTCTTTTTGCATAGCGGATACCGTCAGGCAAGTCTATCACGTACTCGCAACGTCCTCGTAGTCTGTTTTGATTCGTGCGCGGTTAGCAATGTTGCAGCAAGTGGTGTCACAGATACGTTGTGAGAACTCACTTCCGGCCATTTTGAATGTATTTGCCGTCGGCTTGCGCTAGGGGAGACTTGGTATGAAAAGGGAAAAGGAAATCGTTCGTCGGACTCGACAGGCTAGGCTATGAAATCTGGCGCAGAAGTTGGTTGGGATGTGCGAAGAGAGGGAGAGGGGAGCAGTCAAGCCCGATGGTGGGGTTGAGGGGCACAGTGCAGAATTGGGCAGCGGAGATGTTGTGCAGGGCTCGACGACGGCTCGTGGGCTGCGCGCAGCGCGTGGTGCTCTGGTGACGTGCTGCCCTGTCGAGGCTTCTTGAAGATCGCACGGTGCGCTTACATGCGGACTAGGCTCCGGAATTTGTAGTATATACATCAAGAAGAATACCTGGGACAGACAAAATACGTAGATTGAATTGTTTTGGACGATTAATCTCAAACCAAGAAGTATCTACTTCCGCCGTCCGTGTTGGCATGGCCAACATCATCGGCGGTACAGCCTTGTCCAGCACAGTGTGTAATTCTTAATCGCATAACAGGTAAGATACTAGAGCTTTTCTGTGGGGGTTATTCTAATGTCGGGTTCCCCTACTATGTCTGTTCCTCAAATTTGTGTTCTGTGGGCAGAAACCCAGCTCCTTCTACACTCACATTGCCCATGGACCACATCGTGGTCCGCCAATGCAACGCAATTGAGTTACTTTACTGACTTCCTCGCGTCATTTGGTATGCAATCTATACAATGAGAAACTCGTTGAAGCTTAAAGGTTTGTGCTACACTTCTTTGTCCTTCGCAATCCCCTCCCCAACCTGCATGATGATACTCTCTTCCATTAAGAACGGCCAACTGAATCCCCATGTTGACTACCAAATATCAAGCTCAACAGTCTGACTTGCATTCCTTTCTTATCTATCACTTATTTTTCATCACGCATTGGAAGCTCTGCTAACAATGCTGCTGCGCATAGATTTACCACCGTTTCCTACGAAATCTTATTGAAAGACGTCACGCCCTCGTCCGTCGGCGGCCCGGCGTGACTCTCCCAGTGGATTTCTAGCGAAGACACCTTCCCATCCGCTCCGATTCTGAACTCGCCGGCCGAGAAATCATTGAAGAGACTGTTGGGTATGCCAATGATCTTGTCGTAGACGACCCAGTGGTCACCAGAGACGTGATGAAGTTCCAGCGTATACCTCCATGTCATCTCGGGACGATCTGCGAGGAGAATCATCTCGCCAGGCTTACCGGGATGAGGCTCCTCCCGTAGCGTGATTGTCCCGTAACCTGGGTCGTGGTATGTGCCCGTCAATAGACTCGTGTTCAGCGTAGGCGGTAGAGGCGGGTCTGGCCGGTCAGGGTAGAGTCTCTCAACGGCCTTGTCATTACCCCCACCGATGAAACTGATTATCCCACGCCATCTGTGTTGTGGGATTAGCAAATCCATGCATGTTCAACCTGGTGGCTTGAGTAGGAATACTACTTACATCGCTTCATGGGGCAAGCGGTCCTGTTCCGAAATGCCGAGTTTTTCATCAATTAACCGGTATGCGAGGATCTCCCCAGCGCCGTTGCTCGTCATGCAAGTATTGCCAAAGGCGACAACTGCAAATTTGTGGTCAGGGAACCAGTACGTTAGGGAACCGTAGGCCAGGACGCCGCCCATGTTGTGGTACATCACATGGCCCTTGTAAAGGGTCCTCTGCCAGCCCAGGCCGTACATGTTGATGTCCTTCCCTCCCATGGGCATGGCACCCATCATGCGCGGCGTCCTGATATCCCTGTGGGTTTCTTTCGAGAACGGCGTGGCCTCGTGCAGGAGACACTTCAACCATTTGGCGTAGTCGAGGACATTGGAGAAGATGGCACCGGCGCCACGCATCTCCTGCATTTTCATATCCGCGGCAGGCTTGAACTGCTTATCCTCCTCGTCCCAGTAATATCCTGTGGCGAGATGATCTGGCGCGCTCTTTGCCTGGTCAAGGTCTGAGAAGGTCGAATCCATCCCAAGAGGCCCCCATATCTGTTCCTTCAAGACGTCTCCCAGCTCGGCCCCCGTGAGGGTCTCAATGACATGGGATAGCACAATGTACATCCAGTTGTTGTACATGAACTTGGTGCGTGGCTCCGCCGTCAGTGCAAGGTTCCTCAAGTTCCGAACAAGGTCCTTGGGCGTGGCCGCTGTCCCGTTCATCTCGCTGAAACAAGCCCTGTCGTGACGAGGCATGCCTGTCCGGTGCGACACAGCGTCCTCCAGAGTAATGTGGGTGGTCATCCATTCGTCCTGCAAGATGAAGTCGTCGTGGATGATGGACGAGATTGGCGTCGCCCACCCCTTGAACAAGGAGGAATACTTCTTGCTGTCGATTAGATGTGCCAGGGTGGCAGCTGTGAAGCCCTTGGCTGTCGACCCGCCACACCACAGGGACTCGGGGGTGGCAGGTTTGTCAGGCAAGGTCGCGAAGCCATATCCCTTTATAAACAGCCTCAGTCAAGTACAGCGTATGAATAAGGGGGCATTCACCTCAGCAAAGATGTCCTGGTCGTCGACGACGGCAATGGAAAGCCCCGGGACCTTCCACCCCTTGATCGTCTCTTCGGCAAACTTTGCAAATTCCCCGTTGAATGGGTTCTTGGGAGCAGCGTCACTGCTGTTCGCCGAATTCTGATTGTCGACAGGTGCCATTGTGAAGTACTGGGCAATACGGGCGATGGTGAGAATGGGGAGGCTTTGAAGCGACGACTTGGCATTGGGGGGATCACTCGATTATATAAAGCTACCATTGAGATCTTTGCCCCCATTGCCTAAAGTAGAAAACAATCTGTTATGTGATAGTATCGGATTCGTCAGGCGACTTTGAATCGCATCCATCGGGTTCGACGAGTACGGGCATCACGACAGGGCCTGACTGGTAAGGTTGGTTGACCGGATGTAGGTACCCCTGCTACGGAGAGTTCAAAGCCATCCAGTCGGCCTTCGAATCTTTCCGAGTATGGATATCTACAGTCGGAGTTCATGGACATCTAGCCAGGGGGGTAGCACGGAGTTGGTCGGCTTGGTGCTGCGCTGGGGTAAGGATGCTTTTGGGAGTTGGACATCCCTACGCCGTATGACTCTTCGGAGCTCCAGCGTCACAAGGGGCTGCATTGTGCATAAGGTACGCATAACCTTACAAACTTCAATGGTGTACTCGTATCTCGGTTTCAGCCTCAGCACCTGGACCGTCAGGGATTGTTATCGAAGCATCATCTTCTACCACGGCATGCCAATTGCATTTGAAAAGTACCTTGGCACAATGGATACCTAAACAGGCGCTTCGTGTAGACCAATGCATTCGCCGGTATGCCTTCGTAATTCGTGCCTCCGCACTTACACCTGAGTGTCTGCACCGTTTAACATACCGGCACGTAGCCTCATAACTGCGGCTCGTACGTATACAGCTCCTCCATGCCCAGCGACGCTATTCAGCCATCAACCGCGTATATATGTATTCCACCATCCAAGTCCCAGTTCTTTGTTGGACAGACGAGGCAGTCCCCACTACCCATCCCGGCGGACCTTGAAGTCCAACAGGCGGGCAAGTAGACATGTCCCAAGCCGCTTGCCAAAAACGCGCTGCCGTCGTGTATTGGCTCTACTGGTTCATGGGACATCCAGACATATTTGGCGATTTGCCACGTAATAGTACTCGTCCGCAATGCGCCGGCTCTCTGGAGTCGCTGTGAATTTTCCATGCTAAGGTGGGAGCACCATGTGGCAATTTTACAGCTCCTCTTCCTCTTCGATTTTGGTATTCACTTCCGTAGTCCCGGACTTTTCTGGAGAGCCACGGTTGCCCGAAAGGACAGAGTCCAAGGCCGCGCTCATACTCTGGCTGGCAGAGAACTTGTCGTTGGCTGCCGAGTGGTCCACGCTAGGGCGCTGTTTCTTCATTGGGCTACCGAATAAGGCCTCGTCAGGTACGTCGGAAAGCTTTTGGGACAGATCGTTGGGTAGAACTGCATTGGACGCTCCCGTGTCCTGGGTCGTAGCTGATTCGCCCCAAGCTGGAGGCTGAGACGTTTCGGAGGTAGAGTTGTTGCCTGGCTCAGCCGAGTGCGCTCTCTTAAGCTGGTTCATGTCAGCCCTTCATTTCGATTACATACATGGGGTCTGACTACTTACGCGAATTCGATTGACGCCGTCGGCAAGTTCGCCTGAGTCCTGCGCATCCTCGGGGCCGAGTTTGCTGTCGTCGTACTTATCGTCGACTTCGTCCATTTTGCCGAGGCCCTCATCGTCATCGTCATCGTCGTCACTGTCGTCTTCCATGATGCCGTTGGTCTTTTTGCGTGACTTGCGTGCCTTCTCGGAATCCTTGTCACGGAACGCAGAGAAACCAACTGTCCCTCCTGCTTTCAGGGGACCTAGGTTGGAGAAGTCCAACTGTCCTGAGCGTCTCTTGGCCGATCCCGGCGTGCTCTGTGGGTTCTTTGACGACTTCATCATGCCAAGTTTCTGCAATTGTTCTATATAAATGTCAGTAAAGTAGTAGAGAATCATATTGCTAGAACCAACGTACTCTCTCCACGGTAGAAGAACGTAAAAACCGCGTATGGCTTATCTGGGGCGTCAATGCCCGTCACTGTCTGAGTACTGATAGTCTTCGGATCCAGTGTCTTGGGCTTTGCGAAGCTCGTAGTATGCTCGACATCGGCGCCCATACCATTGCCTTTTCCCTCCGTGTCCTCCTCATCGCCATCATGTGCGTCAAACTGGGGCGAGTACTCTCCCTTTTTCACTTCGCCGGAGGCTAGTACGCGGAACATGGCCACTTTGATTTGTCCAGTTGCCTCTGGGGGCTCGTCGTCGTCGTCGGACGACAGGGAATCTGATTCGTCATACACAGCTTCGAGGGGAGTGTTGTCATCTGCCCCATATCGGAGGGTATCTCTTCGGCTGGTCGATCCTTGCCCGACATCCGCGCTAGCATTTCCTTCCAGGGTGGCAGCTTGCCGTCTTTGACGTCTCTCAAACTTCTGCCGTCGCTTCTCTACCTTCTCTGCTGCATCATGGCCTTGGAGATCCAGGCCATTCAGCCAGCGCTCGAGGCCAACCTCTCGAAACAAGAACTCGCGCTCAGCCAAGCCCCCACCTTCCGAGTCGGGGACCTGGACCCAGCGACTGTTAACCCAGGTTTCCTCGCCGGGCCGCAGCAGCGTAGCAACCTCCTCTTTGGCGCGCCCATCAAAGTATATGTACGCAGCAATAGTCTCGTTCTCAGAGTTAGTCATAGGTATGTAGGGACTGACGATCCCTGAGTACTTGCCCCGCTCGCCCAAAGACCCAGATGTTAGGCCACCGACAAACTGGGGTTTCGGGTACGGGTTGCTATCTGTAGGCTTCGGAGTCGAGTACGGAATCGAGAGCCCCGGTGTCAGGAGCGTTATGGAGATCGCAAACTTGGCAGGCTCCGGCTTCTTCTCCTCCCCAGTCAGCTGGGGCTGTGGAACGGGAATGTAGCTGCTGATGCGGGAAAACTTCGACTGCTTCTGGATGCCATACTCTGGAAGCGGCGCAGAGTTGGCATGGATGCTCACCGCGATGCCCTTGAAGCAGGGCATGGTGGCGGCGGTAGTGCTGGCGTCGTGTGGAGCGTCGAGAATGCACCGATCACAGCCGGGTGTTCAGGGAGGGGTTCGTGGTCGAGATCGGAGGGGGGGGTTGGGAGACAGAAAGGGGGGTTCGAAGACGGAGGAGAAAAGATGGTCCAAAATCTCCCGCCGCAATTCGCGTTCGCTTTGTTCGTTTGCCTATGTTCTAGCTCTTCTCTTCGTGACGGGATTCAGAGCTCAAGGCTACCCATGTCAAGCAGCGGTAAGCTAGGCGAGTCGGTAGGCCAACAGCTCCAGCCCGGAGCTGGCACTGTGAATTCGAGGTGGGGTTAGGGTCGTTGGAGACAAGACAAGTTAAGGCTAGCAGCAAAAGAGATCGATTCTGTCCATGGGATATTCGAATTTGAGACTGAGAGCGGAAGGTTTTCGAGCGCCCAGGAGCTTGGAGATATCGTGGTTGTGTGCGGTGCACGGCTGCTTCAGCACTGGCAGTGAATGACCCAGTATTAGCAGGTGAAGGTGAAGGGGTTGCCCACAAAGGAATGTGGCTTGTCATCCCGCCGCTACCGGATCATTCTATTGATCCGCCACTATTCCCCTTCTTCGACTCCAACAATGTCGACTCCAATGTCACCCCCAAATCCCATTTGGCCCTTGATTTCGTCACCATACAGTCAAGGGGTTTTCCGTCGTCTCTAAATGGGCGTTGTGCTTTAGCCAAGGTAGTTGCCATTAGTATTAATAGTAGGTAGTAGTTTACTACTAGGTTGTCAAAGCATTACGTAGGTACCCGTCACTCAGCCCCGGCCTACAGCATTCCCCACGAAAGGTACCAGGTAACCGTGGATCGTAGCTTGTATCTCAGCTAGTGGAGATTTATGTTAGCTTCTGCTATACGTACCAAGCGGCATCATTGACCCTGTAATATCAATAGCCTCTAGTCTCCGTGGCGACTACTAGCTCTTCGCCGAATCTGGCTGATTTCCCCCTCATTGTAGCTTGTCCCAGATCCAGCATCAACTTGCCCCTCGCCGAAGTCACCGCCATCATCGTCTTCACCTTCATCATCAGCCTCAGCGCCTGCAATCGGGATTTCTGACAGAGGTCGGCCGTGCTCTTCTTCCTTGATTACCGGCTCATCCTTCGGAGCCCGCTGTTTACCGTACGCGGGGGGCCTTTCTGGATGGTCCGAGAGATCCTCCTCGGCCTCATCTTCACTCTTGCTCAGAAGGCGGGTCTCCCCACCCACCCTGGGGGGTTTGATAGCCCCTTTCCGAGATGCAGCGGAAGCAGAAGGGAACAACATGCTCCAAGCCGCTGCCATGAAAAGGAGCTCAAAGACCCAGAACAAAAAAGTGAAGAGGAGGTACATTGGAAGGCGGTAATGATGCATCAGCCATCGCAGGCCCTGGAGATGCGCCGTGAGGGTCAACGAGACCCGATAAGTCTGGATGGTTTGTCCAGCTTCAATTTCAACGAAGGCTGATGCGGGAAGAATAGCGCCTTTCGAAATATACAGTCGCTCTGCGAGAGGTACCGTCACCTCGCATGTCCTTGAGCTGGGGAAAAGCATATAGTAGAACAGGAAGAGCACGCGCGAAGCCAGAGACACGACTGGGTCCATGTAAGGCACCAAGGTCGGTCTACGGGAGCTGAAAATGATATTTTCGCTCTCGAATAGTTGCGCAGCGTTTGATACTGCATATGGCTGTACATCTTGATCCAGGAGATGCAGGGTGACCATGAAATTTCCCCGCTCCATGTTGGGCTGCGATGGAGGCATGGACAGAGTGACGGAGATATCGTAATGCTGTGCCGTCTTCAGAGCAAGAGATCTGAGCGGCACGAACCCATACGGATTGGCTCCGGATCTGGCATCGTTGCGGTCAGTCAAATTCAATCCGCCCTGGGGGAGCCATACCCATATTGCAGATACACGGGCTTAGACAACACCTGGTCTGGGACAAAGTTCTGGAAGAAGAGTGCGGAGCCAATGCTGGCGAGGAAAAGAAGCGTCGAAGCACCGGCAAGAAGGATCACGCTGTTAACAACAGCCCTCTTGGCCGACTTGGACGTGACGATGCGGGTAGTCTCTTGCACCGCCAGCTGTAGTGTCTCCTACAAACACGCTTATTAGATGGACAGGTCAAGGCAATCAGAAGGAGTGCCAGGTAGATTGCGTACCATGTTGGGCAACAATACCCGTTCAAAACCAGCATCCGCCGTGGGCCCGCAATGCTGTTGTCGTCGCTAAGTTGAGATGCTCAATGAGAGTTTGGGTTCGGCATGTGATGGAATGGCGTACCCAAGGCTCGAAATACGTATTACCTTTACCTCGCTGGCCCAATGTCACAACGTCGCGTAGGTACTAGTCAACGGTGGTGGGGCAGCTGCTCGTAGGCCTGGTATTATGCAAAGCAATGGAATGGGATCCAGAACAGGAATGAAGGACAAAAAAAAGCAGAAGAAAAAAAAGAGCACGTTTCAATAAATAACAGGCACATGTTTGGATTTTAGTCAGACAACAATACAGCGGGATAACAGCCAGCCTAAGATACGGACGGTCACAGGGTGGTTCAACGCTTAAGGTTGGTAGGTAGTAAATACCTATTTACTTACTAGTTAGGTAGTACGGATACCTACTAGTAGTACTTAGCAGCACTACCAGCCAAGCGTGTACTCGTAAATGCAGACAGAACAAAAGGTTCATTCGTCAATTTCAAAATCCCGTACATGCTTCCTCAAGATACAAAAGAATTAACAGCGAACGCTATAGTAAGCAAGTCGTGACATGTACATTCAATATCAAACCCCAAATCTGACATGCCTGCTTATATCTGAAATACTCATGGCTCCAAACCTAGACGCTCCGCTAGAGCTTCGTAAAATCAGCATGGCTGAAGATAATTGCTTGGGACCAGCCCGATACGACCGTTCCCGTTGTGAACTTCAGCTTCCCACCAGCCGTCATCCTGATGACGAAGGACTGCCAAATAGTCGCCCTTTGCGAAACCCAGTTCCTCAGGAATGGCCGCTTGGTACATATACATGGCACGTGCTGCAAAAAATATTAGCTACCAAACCCTTCTTTCCAATACCAGGAAAGTACTCACCATAGTGAAGGATAGGACGACCGTCCCGAGTGTACAGCCGAGATGGGTCCGCTACACTCTTGCTGCGCTGGCGAGAGTCACCGTTGTACAAACCCATCGCCCGAGACTCGGGCCGGCCAGAGCCACGGCCCCGGTGAGATCCATACGCATCTTCGCCGGCAGGAGCCAGTTGAACAGCCATGTCACTTCCACCATAGCTGCTCTGGGGTCGCTGGTACTCTCTATAAGATGGAGACGCCCCCCTCACTGACCCATTTGGAGATGACTGGCGGTAGTAATCGCCCGAGCCACGGTTGGACTGCATCCCATATGACGAATTGCGCTGTTGATTTCCCTGATACGGGTTGGGGGATGTAGAACGGTAATCCATGCGTCGGCCGTTACTACTTCTCGGCGGCTGAGGGGATGCGCTGCGTGTCGGAGCCGGCGATGCTGCCCGGGGAATGTCAGTGCCACGGGTGCCTGGGCGAGAATTTGGCGATGTTCCGTAGCCTCCAGAGTCCCTGCGGCCGTTCTCTCCGAAGATGCTGCGAGCTTGGGTAGTGGCTTTCTTAGTGGCCTCCTTCATCGCCTTGGAAGTAACAGCTGGTGGTGGGACACCCAGTCTTGAGAGTGGGGCCTGCTGGGCAGGTTGTTGGTATGATGGGGGTGGTGTTCCGCGCGAGGTTGCCGCGGCATCCCGGCTGCCAGGAGCGGGAACAGCTCGAGACATGGCAGCATCAGATGGCGGTGCTGGAGTAGAAATGCCGTGATAGTGGTCCGCGGACATCCGCACAGAAGATTGTTTTCCTAGCGTCACGCCCTTGAGTTCGGCGAGAGCCAAAGCAATTGGGTCGCTCTCATCGACTTCTTCCTTGGCAGGCTGGCTCGGCTGCTGCCGGTTGGTCTGAACAGGAAGGATATTCTGCCCCACACCCAATGCCACGCTGGCATTCGCGTCGATGGGCTCAGGGCTTTGTGTACGTTGCTGCTCAGCATTGTAAATTTGGGGCCGACGTGAAGGGCTATCATTGTTTGCCGAGCCAGCACTATGCCAGGTGTTGCGGCTAGCTCGGACAGGAGACTGGACCTCTTTCACGCTCTTGCGCCTGAAGGGGCTATGATTCTGGAAGAAACCACTCTTCTTCTTGAAGATTCGCTTCTCGGGGCTCTGGGCTGGGGCCGAAGCTGGAGCTGGAGCTGGGGCCGGGGCCGGAGCTGGAGCTGCAACAGGAGCTGGAGCCATGACAGGAGCTGGAGCCATGACAGGAGCTGGAGCTGTGACAGGAGCTGGAGCTGTGACAGAAGCTGGAGCCATGACCGGAGCTGGAGCCATGACTGGAGCTGGAGCCATGGCCGGGGCTGGGATTGGGGCTAGGTCTTGTTTTGTAGGTGAGGTCTTCCCACTGGGAGGCTCCATGCTTGAAAAGGAGGTGGGGTTGGAGTAGTCGCTGTTTTCGTCCCTGCTAGATGGGCGGTTTGAGGCCACCTGCGAACTCCGGTCTGATGGGGGACCAGTCCGGCAGAGCATCGTCATGCCGTCCTGAGGATAAGGGTCGTACGGTACGGAGGCAACAGGGCCGTGCTGACTCGGCTCATAAGACATTTGAGAAGCCGGCGGCTGTCTGCGATACTGCTCTTCCATAGAGGGTCGCATGGGTGGCGGTTGCTTCTGAGGAGTGACCGTCGCCTCTCGGCTATTTGAGGGAAGGGAGTCCCGGTGCGCAAGATTGTTCGCCAATGCCGAGTTTGGATCATGGTGCGACTCGAACGTAGATGGCTGTGGAGACGATGATCTGAATGCTGGGTTGATACTTCGAGGAAACTGTGCCACCGAGAAGTTTTCATCTTCAGAGGCCTCGGACTGGCTGTCGTTGACGTCTCCCCGGCAGAAGTTGATGTACTTGGGAGGATCTGGGATCTCTTGCCCCGTTCCTCTATCCCTGATGAAGAAAATAATGTCCTTCTCCACATCCATCTTCTCAAGGGATAGTCGAATCTTCTCACATGAGGCGTCGTCGCTAACGCAAACGGTTGAGGCGATGTTCGCAAAGGTCCAAAGACTGCTCTTGGTGAAGTCGAGGCGCTCTTCTTCGAGATCCTGGAACTTGTCTGCAGCCGCCTTCCACTCCCTATTCCATCTGGCTGTTGTCTCTTCTAGTATTTTAACGGCGCTTTCGTATTCAGTGTTGGATGATGCGACGCTGATTTGGGTCTTCTCCAGCTTAGCCTTGTTTCGACGCTCCTCCTGTCCCATAACCATGTGGCCCTGGGCAAGGTAGCCTTTAATCTTGAGACAATCCTGTTCGAATCTGTCCCGCGTCTGTAAGAGTTAGCATCTCTCTGGAAGTTGTTTTTATCTCATGTGGCAAACCTTGTTAACTTGTTGGGTCTGCTGGACCTTCGTCTTCAGCAGCTTCTCGATGGTATTCTGGATAATTTTCCGCCTCTCCTTCATGCCGCCCGAAAATGCGGCCAGCGGCTCTTCTAGCTCGCTCTTCATTTGGGCAGCAATATTTTGATGCTGTTTCGCCATTTGTTCTACCTCCCCTCGGACCGTGTCTAGGGACGTCTTCAAGGAGCCGGTCTCCTGGGAACCAAGGGCTTTGCGGGTAAGATTGAGTAGCTTCCTCGAATACTCCTCTTCGATAGATGCCCGGGCTAGATTACTGTCAGCAAAGCTATTATAAGGTTCGAGTTAATCCTCTACTTACTGCTATAGAAAGACTTGAGTTCGTCACTTGTCTGCTTCGCGCCCTGCATTCGATCTAGTAGAGGGCCGACGCCAGCGTCATCTTTGCCCCAAAAATTGTTGGCGACTGTAGCCAAGGGCCAAGTTAGCAATTAGATATCTCTAGAAAGTGGTCTTGATATTCATTACATGACATCGCCACGGCGGGCACCTCTGCCGTTGCTGCAGGCATTGTGCCCTGATTGAGCTGAAAGCTCTGGATGGTTGCTTGAAGGCTCTGAGGAAGTTGCAAAGCTAATGCCGGCCCCCCGAGATGTTGAATTGACAAAGTATAGTGAATGCGACAAATGCTCACGCTTGGAAAGGCCGTAAGGTTGGGGGTCTTGGGGCCGTTTGAAAGTGGGACGAGTTGAGGGATTGTTTGGCTTATCCGCCGACAAGTTGTTGGCCTGGCAACAAGGTTCGCCAAAGGTGGGTCTTGGCTTCCATGGTTGCGGCGAGTCACGTGAACATTCCCTCCTTGTCAGCAATCTCGACGGTTCACCAGTTCACAGACGGTCGGCAACTACCGCGTCCAATGCAACAGTCAGTTTCTGCCAGGCACATTCCCGACGACCTCAACCCAACTAGTTGTGCTTGGCTTTGATGCTTCCTCGAAAACACTTCCCACGACGCCATCATTGCCGTCTCCTGCAAGCCACCGCACCACGTTCGCCGTTTCCATCGTGTGTTCATTTTCCAAGTGTCCTTTGTTTCGCCGCCAGCTCACTAACTTCAGGTGCCGCAGCCTCCCAGGCTTAATCCACCTATCTTAATCAGTCGACTGGCATCTCTCTCTCCGCCACACGCCTCCCGAGCGTCCCCTCCGCACATTCAAAGTCCGTCGACACAAGTTGAGCTTCCCCTGCCTCGATTGCGCTGCATCCGAGCCTCCTCTCTCGCGCCGCCTACGACCAGTACCAGCTCTCCCTACTGACAGCCTGCTCATGAAGGGACCATTCCCAAAGAATATCTCCCTTTCGCCAGCCTCAACAGCTTTTCCTCCTTCTCAAGCTCGCCCGCCTGCCACAACCCTCTAGGCAGGTGCTTCATTACCCATCCCCGGTAGCCGCGAATACACCTCCATGGTCCCACCACCTCGAGCGGGATCGTTTTCGCCAAATCCTGCACACTCTCTCCAGACAGGCTCTAGTCATTCTCCTCACCCGTCCCACGCGGCTGCTCTCAGTGCTGGCGCGAGCCCCAGCACCAGCAGTCCGACGGGGACCAATTCCCTGACTAAGATTGTTGTCGCTCAGGTCTATCTCCTCCTCAGCACAATCAAGGACGATAAAGATCGAGCTAGGTGGGAGATTCAGGTTGAACAGCTGAGAAAAGCAAGTTACCCCACTCTTCATTCCCCTACTGTGACAATATTCTAACCTTGTACCCCAATAGCTTATCGATGAACACGGTATGGAGGTCTTTTCAAAATACTTTACACGGCTAGTTGCCGGCAATGCACCGCAAATATTCCCCGGCCTTAATCGCCCAGTCTCAAACCCTGGGAATTATCACATACTAGTGGGGGAGATGCAAAAGATTGCACATGATGTCGACCAAGCCGTTAAGATCGCCGAATCCATCGAGACCGGCACTGAAGACATCTTTCGCGAATTCGATCTTTCCACATTCATGGAGCATTTCAAGCTAGATGCATTGGAGAAGACACTGCTGGCCTTGGCCTTCAAGCTAGGAACTCGGTCAGACTTGAAGACAAAAGGTATTATTCCCGCCTCGCCATAGTTTTGTTCTCAGCTCACCGCTCCTCCCAGCGGACGCCATCCTTTCCACCAACTTCTCCATGTTTATGGATATCCTCTCCCGCCCAGACCTCGACGCTCATGCCGATCTAACTCCGCAGTTCGTCGCTGTTATAGTCGATCGTTTTTTACAGTATCATCCACCTAATTTCAACGCCTCGTCCAGGCGGGATCTGCAAAACTACGTGATGAAGCGTTATTTGGCCATGGACCAAGCACCACCGTCAGAAGTGCTTGCAGCTTTCGACATTGGAAGAGTATTGGCAGATCGTCCTGGCAACGCACTGGCGAGATACATTCAAAAGATCGGGTCGGAAGCTACGCGAGACGAGGAGACTTGTGTTTCCTATCTCCAGAGCCGCCCCAATAACTTACCACTTGGCGCCGAGCAGGTATCATCAGCTCTCACGTTGGCGTGTATCAGCCAATCCCAGCGGTACGATCCAGTTGTTCTGGTCGCTGGGCTCCAGCGCGTCCTTACTGCTTCCTTCAACTGGACCGACGTCGTGTTGTTCTTTGACCAGCCGTCGGCGCGGATATCGTCATCCCAATTTCTTCAACTTTACAAAGCTCTTCTTCCCATCGCACAAGATCCAAACAAGAACTTTGATATCCAACGCCTATGGGGTGGAGCGTGGAATGAGCCCGAGGCGCAATTATCGTTTGTCAGCGCATATGCGTCCTTGACTCCTGACCAGCTCGACGCGACCACTATTCCCGGTCTACACCGAAGCATCACGATTGAGGACTACGCGAATTCTCCCCCGAATGTGCAAGAAAGAGCCGCGGTAGCAGTCAAGCATCCTTTAGTCTCTGTTGCGGCTCTATCATCCATTTTCAATGTTGCCCTCAATTCGGTTCATGCATCGCAAAGTGTGGAAGCGAAGCGCCTCTTCCAAGAGGTTGTTGTCCCTAACTTGGACATATTCCTTGTCTCCGCGCTCGAGGTTCCTCGACAAACCTGGGCACCAATGGCTGTCGATACGTTGAACTCTCTCTTCGAAACGTTCTTGTACAAACGGTCTGCGGAGTACGATTTCGTTTTGGACAGCCTTTGGAGGAAGGACAAAGAATGGGTCACTCAGCGTCTCATCGACGCGCACGCGGTGAAGCCCGTTGATCTTCCCCTCATCTTTGAACATGCCGTCAAGCACAATTGGCTGGATGAGTTGGTTTATCTTCCCAACGGGTTCGGTATCGACCTGGCAGCTTTGGCCCACGCTGAAGGCTATCTCGACCTGACCAAGTGGGCTCAGTTCAACGCGGACAGGAGCAACGAAATGTCCAGGACCCTCCTCCAATTCCTCATGATCAAAGCTGGACTGGAGATACAATATCAACGACCACCTGATGGGCAGCCGCCTATTAAGACCAGCACGACGCTTCAAGTTCGGACTGTCTCCGCCCTGCTCCAAATTCTCGAGGACTTCCTGCCCAAGGCTCCAGTCCAGGACCTCATTCTCGTACAACGGCACTGTATCACAGCCTACCCTCGCCTCATCAACTACGGAGAAGGTTACGACGACATCATCGATGCGAACGGAAGTGACGGAAATGCTCTACCACAGGCAGCCAACAGCAAGATGGAAGAGCATTACAAGAAGATGTACGGCGACGAACTCCAGGTCCGCAATATTGTCGACATCCTCGACCGCTACAAGCATTCCCGGGATTCCCTAGAGCAAGACGTCTTCGCCTGTATGATTCACGGCCTATTCGACGAGTATAATCATTACGTGGACTACCCGCTAGAGGCACTAGCCACAACGGCTGTTCTGTTCGGCGGCATCATTTCTCACAAGCTCATATCTGATCTCCCACTGAAAATTGGCCTGGGCATGATCTTGGAAGCCGTCCGCGACCATTTACCCGAAGACCCCATGTATAAGTTCGGTTTACAGGCCCTTATGCAGCTGCTCGTGCGGTTTAGGGAGTGGCCGGGTTTTTGCAAACAGTTGTTGCAGATTCCTGGTCTCCAAGGCACGGAAGCTTACAAGAAAGCTGAGGAGACGGTGCGCGATCACGAGGAAGAACTCGCTCGTGGCCAAAATGGTACAAGCACGCCTCACGGCATTGGGTTCTCAGGGGAGCCATTCACCAACGGCAACCCTGAGGAGTCGGCAGCTTTGGATCGCCAGGCCCCAGCGTTCAACGCCATCCACATTGACCCAATTCCTCCCGGGATCACTTATGAGGATCCTGGAGAGGAGGCTCAGGATAAGATTCAGTTTGTGCTGAACAATATCACAGAGGCAACCATCCAGTCAATGTGTAGTGAGCTCCGGGACATGGTCGAACGTCGACATCAACAATGGTTTGCCAGCCATCTAGTCGAGGAGCGCGCCAAGATGCAGCCGAACTACCACCATGTGTACCTGGAACTCATCAAGCTCTTCCAAGATACTTCGCTCTGGGGCGAAATTTTGAGGGAGACATACATCAGTGTTGCCCGCATGCTCAATTCGGATGCCACGATGCAGAACTCAACTGAGAGGTCACATCTGAAGAACCTCGGTGGTTGGCTTGGTCTCTTGACCCTTGCCCGGGACAAACCAATCAAACACCGAAATATTGCTTTCAAGCAGCTACTGATCGAAGCCCATGACACCAAACGGCTGATCGTGGTTATTCCATTCGTGTGCAAGGTCCTCGCCCAGGGCTCTTCCTCCGCCGTTTTCCGGCCACCAAACCCCTGGCTGATGGACATCATCCACCTTCTGATCGACTTGTATCATCATGCCGAGTTGAAACTCAATCTGAAGTTCGAGATCGAGGTTCTTTGCAAGGGACTGAACCTGAATCACAAGAGCATCGAACCATCGGGTGAAATCCTCAACCGCCCTGCCATCGAGGAACCAACCGATATGCTGCCACAAGAGCAGCTTGATGCTTTTGAGAACCTTTCTCTAAATGGCATCGGTCCTACCGTCGCAGGCGGACTACAATCTCAGGGTGTAGCTCCTACGATCCCCGACCTTAGCCCATCGATCACCATCCCCCCAACCAACGAAATGGTTGTCAGCACCAGCCGGCTACATGAGATTGTTCTGACCGCGCTCACTCGAGCGCTTCAGGATATTATTCAGCCCGTTGTTGATAGGTCCGTTACCATTGCGGCCATTTCCACAGTCCAGATGATCAGGAAGGATTTTGTGACGGAGCCGGACGAGAACCGTGTTAGGACATCAGCCATCAACATGGTCAAGGCAACTGCCGGGAGCCTTGCTCTCGTTACCTCCAAGGAACCACTCAGGGCCAACTTCACCAATTATGTTCGAAGCTTGGCTGGTGATCTTCCCTCTGGTTTGCCAGAAGGTACCATCATCATGTGCGTCAACTCCAACATTGACTTGGCTTGCAGCATCATCGAGAAGCAGGCCGAGGAAAGGGCCATCCCGGAGATTGAGGATATGATTGAGAGGGACCTCGAGAATCGTAGGCGACACCGAGCCACGCGACCAGACGAGCCTTACTACGACAGCAACGCTAGCCGCTGGTCCATGACCATCCCAAATCCGTACAAGCTGAGCCCCAACCCAAATGGCCTAAACCCTGAGCAGATGGCAATTTACGAGGACTTTGGGCGACAGCCCCGTACCACCGCGACCTCAGCGCCTTCTCACGCCCCCTCTACCTCTGATGCCACAAGGTCCCTCGCGAATGAGGTCCTCCAGGAACAGTACAGCACAATGCCAAACCTACCTACGCCGGCTGAAACGCCTTCAGTTCAACATCTTGGCGGCCAGATGCAGCCCTATCCTCCTGTGCCCTCCGGAGCAACAAACAACATGGCAAATGGCCGTACCCCCACTTATCACATAGAGTTGCAGGCCTTCATGGACCGCGTCCGCAAGCTCCTTCAAGAACTCTTGCGAGTTGCCGGAGACGCTCGAGAAGATCACTTCATGGGTCTCCCACGGCCCCATCCTGTCTTGGACGTGGTCGATGCTCTTGTCCAGCTTATAATCAAGGCTTCCCAGAGCTCTGAGGACTACGTCATTTATGCTGTGGAGCAGATCAGCGCAATTATATTCCAACAAGTGGAGGATAACCTGACGCTCGAGAGCCTCGTCCACGTGCTAGAAACTGTCAGAAAGATCTCGGGCCCTGGAGTTAACAACCGTGTCCGTGCCATATTCAGTCAGCAACCCGGCAACAGCTTCCTCAGCCTTCCCCTCCTAGGAGCACTCATTCGCACTGACCTCTTGGACTGGAAGGTCATTGACCTAGCGCTATCCAGGGCCTTGGAGGCAAGGAAAGATGGGTCTCTCGAGTTCCTCGAGCACATTCTGGATCTTGCACTTTTGAACAATCGTCCGATTGCCCTATTTGCGGACTTTGTCCGAACCCTAGAGGCAGCTTGGGCGTGGATTTGCGAGGATACTGCGTCTGCCGTGGCCCAGCGGTTGAAGGCCAAGCTCATGAGCCCTGCCCCATCCCAGCCATCGGAGGGCGAGGATTTGGCAACGTTCCGCCGGGATCAGATGGAGTATGTGTTCGAGGAGTGGGTTCAGCTCTGCAACAACTACAATGCAACAGAGAAGGCCACCACTCTCTTCATCCAACAGCTGCACGCGAAGCAGATCATTCGTGATCGGGACGACTTTTTCCAGTTTGTCCGGGTTACACTCGACCTGTCGGTGGACCGGTTTGAGCACAGCCTGCACACGGGTGCTATCGCGGATATATATGTCACAGTGGACGCCCTCGCCACGCTCATCAGCATCTTCATCAGCATCCACTCCGAGACGTCGACGTCGCGATCTTCGTTCCTCGACTCTATCCTGTCACTTATCTCTCTGATGGCCTACCACCAGCAGATAAAACGCGGCGAGCACATGAACCAAAGGGTCTTTTTCCGACTTCTGTCCATGATGCTCCACCAGGTCCTCTCCATTTCAGAGGACTTCACTGACGAGGAGCGCCGCCAAATGCTATTGAGATTTGCTCGAAGATTCGCCGGCCTCGGTCCGCTCCGCCTGCCAGGCTTCATCTATGGTTGGCTATCTCTCATCCAACACAGGGCTTTCTTGCCTGCTATCCTTTCGATGCCCAACAACGAGGGATGGGGGCCCTTCTCCGACCTCTTGTGCCAACTTCTCGACTGTATTGGGGAGCAACTCAAGACGGTCAACGTCTCGGATGTTACGAAAGAGCTGTACCGTGCCACCTGGAAGCTGCTCGTGGTTATCCAGCATGATTTCCCCGAATTCATGTTTGCCCATCACATCAAGCTGTGTGGAAGCATTCCGCCACATTGCACGCAATTGATCAACACGATCCTTGCCGCAAGCCCCCAGCAAAGCCCGGAAAAGCTAGCCGAGGACGAAAAGGCCCCCTCTGGATCCTCGGAAGAAGCCACGACAGTACTTCGGGACAGTGGCCTCCTCAGCATGGTCAACCAGGCTATCCAGAATGGTCCTTCTGAAGACGTCGTCGCACAAATCGCCCATGCCATGACCCAACACACGAGGCGAGACACTGCTTACGGACATTCGCCCGTCATGGTGAACGCGCGTGTCGTCGGGGCAGTGGTGATGCATCTTGGCAACCATGCTGCCGAACGGGCTGAGCAAGCAGGCAACCATGTGAACGTGAGCGGCGGGGAAACTGAGGTGGCAACGCTGTCGATGCTGGTTCACGAGGTTTCGCCAGTAGTCCGGTACTATCTGCTGACTAGTATCGCGAATCAACTGCGGGCACCCAGCGCACAAACCGAGTTCTTCCACCAAGCCCTCCTATACATCTTTGGGAAGGACATGAATGATCCGGAAGAGACAGAACTACGCCAAGACATCACGCGAATTCTGCTTGAGCGATTGGGCGGTTACTGGCCACAACCATGGGGGCTGATGACCACAATCGTAGAGCTTCTCAAGAACGAGAAGTACGCGTTCTTTGAACTCCCATTTATCAAAGCAGACCCAGAGGTGAGTACCTGAGTTCGATAACATGTCTTTTAGGAAGGCTTGAGATTAACTAGCTGCCAGGTAACGGAGCGATTCATGACTGTCTTGCGAACAGGCCAGTGAGCGATGCCTGGAATACTTATTAAAGCTAGCCCCAGAGCAGCTTGAACGAAGCACATGCGCGTGATGACATTGAGTAATGTGCCATGTCGCATTTTCGGCGCTGCCGAGGTTAATATAGAGCATAATTATGAAGAGCGATGGCAATGGTCGACAGCGGTTTCTTAGCAGCGGAGATCAGGCGAACTAGACCAATGTATCATTGTGGCACTTGTACTCTTGTATGATACGCACATGGCAGTGTTTTTATGGCATTTGGGGCATTGCCCAGGCGCAGGGTGGTTTGACTTAGAAGGAAAAAGAAAAGGAGCATGTGTTGAATTCACATTGGAGTTGTCCTATTGCCTGATCAGAGCCGTATGAAAGTCTGTTCAGGGAACACCGCTAGGTGTACTACGTACGTGACTTGATATAAGACAGCGGTTATTGGCCATCATACGGAGACGTAACCTCGCATAACCTGCGTGGCCGTCCCAGCCAAGCTGACCTTGTCGATTTTGGCATCCTTGGTGGCAACCTCGACCAGAATGTTGCTCTCCCTGCCCATCTCGACGCCCTGATCGATCTTGTAGGTGACTGTGCGGTCCTCTTTGGGGCCGTCGTGGAGACTGAGGTACGACGACAGGGCGCAGGCAGCACTTCCAGTGGCCGGGTCCTCGAAGGACAGGGTCATGCGGGAGCGGATGCTGACCACGTCGCGCCCGGGGCTCTCCAGGCGGACATAGTAGTAGCGGCCGATGATGCCCTCGTCCCTCCACCCGTCGTCGAGCAGCGCGTCGGCGCGGAAGACGGCCGGAGAGGTGGTGACGCGGGAGAGCAGGTCCAGGCTGGGCAGCTCGATGAGGGCAAAGGACATGCCCCTTACGATGCTGAAGATGGGGGCGGCCAGCTCGGCAGCGCGAATGGCAGGGACGGCGCTGAGGTCGCCGGGGAGGATGGCGTCGGGGGGCAGGTCGCCGATGCGGCGGGCGTGCAGGTGGGTGTTGTGGGGGATGGCAGCCTGGACGAAGCCCGTCCGGGGCTGCTGGATGCCGATGGGGCCAGCCTTGGTGACGAGGGTAGTGATGCCCTGGGACAGCAGGTGGATGGCGGTGCCGATGGTGGGGTGCCCGGCAAAGGGGAGCTCGGCGTCGGTGATGAAGATGTCCATGTGGCGGCGGCTGGGGTCAGAGGTGCCAGAGCCATTGTCGTCGGCGTCCGGGTGACACTCGTGGACAAAGACGGTCTCGGAGAGGTTGAACTCGCGGGCGATGCGCTGCTTCTGGTCCTGCGTGGGGTAGGGAGAGGTGCCCTTGGGGATGGTGACGACGGCGAGGGGGTTACCCCGGTAGCGCTCCGTGGTGAAGACGTCAAGCGTCACAAAGGGGAGCTCCAGCGCCATGGTGATACGTGCTGCGTAGTGCGGTGGTGTTCGATGGCTGAGGAGGGACCAGCCAAGCAGTACATGCTAGTGATGGTGCTGCTGCTTTGTTGGTGAGGAGCCAATATATGGGGTAAGTTGGGTCCAGGCACCGCGACGGCGCAGTTCACCCGACCTCATGCACGTCTGACTCAACTAGGTTGAGGCTTGCATTCAAAGAGCTGATAGCTGATAAAAGGGGGTTAGAAAAAGATTATGCCAGCGACAAAGCTTCTATTAAGGAGTACGTAGACATACCTATACCTTTGCTATTATGGTGATGATACTGATATACCTACTTGGTTATTATGGCGATATTAGAAAACAGTAGGAATAGTAGGGGCTACAGTCCAAGTAGAGACTTGGTGCAGTCCCAGGAGCTCGCTTCACTCCTCAGACGCCTTTGCTAACGAGTTCGTATCAGCTTTGTAAGCTGGGCTGAAGGAGGTAGTCGTGGTCGCGCACATGCAATAATTACTCTGTACTTGTTGTTGAAAGCATTGATCATAGGCAGGTAAAAGATCACTAGCGTCCATGCCTAGAATTGATACTCTATCCTACGACTAGTACTACTACATCCCGTAGTAATATGTACGAAGTAGTATTACTACGTAGTAGTAAACCAGAAAGTCGTTGAGAATGCGACACAGCCAGGTGGCAACTACCCCTGATTGTCTCGCTTGTCTCGCGTGTCCCGGTTGGGAATGGATGACGGACCTACCAGGGTCGCCAAGGTTACGTAGGTAATGTGCGACAACAGGTATTTTGGCTCCGGGCCGAACGCGAGGGATAGGAGAGATCAGCGTCTAGCGATTGACCATCGGCCGCATTTGATGTAATGGACCCATATATGGACGCATATCCGCTCAGGCCCCGAGCCCCAGATCCTCCATAGCGCCGTTATGTCATTGTCCTTGGCTGGGAGCGCTGCCCAGGTTGGTGTCTCAAAGCGATCGAGGGGGACAAGTGTGACATGCATGCGTCTCCAAGCTCGAGCCTCGAGGTGGGAGGCAAGTATCAGAGTGCGGGGGAAGAGACGGGCTGTACGTACTACTTATGTACGAGTAGGAATGGGACGGCGTTGATGAAAGTTTGACTAGAGGCGCTAGGTAGCTCTAAGTATCTAGGGAGGCGTGATGGTACGTCCTGGCGAGGGGAATCCAGCAGCGCTGCCTCAAGTCAATACGACTGCAGCGCTGACGATAATAGATGCAGCCGCCCAATCCCCAGGGCAAGCTGCAGATGTTGCTGTCGAGGCTGGGGAGAGCCAGGGTAAGCAAACAAATTCACAAGCTGGGGCCAGCAGCCAGAATCAATGTAAAGTGAGTGGTTGAGCGGTCATGCTAAGCAAGGCCAGCTGCAAGGGATGGCACATCGCTCCCCCAATGGGACTCGCCGAGAGTGCAAGAACGACGCATGCGACAGAAGGCGCGACGGCGACTGCAGCTGGGGGGGCAGCCGGCGCCTGCAACCTGCCGTGCGGAGAGCCTCAGGGCGGTGAGGGTCCGGTCCAATGAGGTGATGGAATTCACTCGGGATTTATACCTTAGATGAGATGCTGCAAAAACAATGAATGCGACAAATCGCCACGGCGGCGGCGACTGCTTTATCCGTACCTCTGCGATGTAATACTACTACGTACCTATGTATTGCTTCGTACCAACGACGACAGAGGCTCTCCGCACCCGGTCGGCAAAACGTCGAGGCGACGAGTCCGGAACCCTCCAGGTGCCGCCGCGTGCGCGACTCGCTGACTTCAGAGCGCATGCAAAAAAGAAACAAGGCAGCCAAGCCCAGCAGCCAGCCGACCCAGTCCCAGGCACCCGCCAGGCCGCCACCCAGCCGCACGGCTTGATGCAGAAGTCAAGCACGCAGCACCGTCGTCGCACGGATCTCTTCCACCGTACTCGGACGGCCGTACGGATGGTTGCTTTTGGACCTCGTCGGCTCTGCACTAATATTTCCCTCGTGGCTCCCTAGCTTTGTTATTGTTATTCTCTCAAAAGTCGCCGCTTTGCCGTCATTCCTGGCGCAGTGGAGCCGCTCATTTGCGGCAACCAGACTGACCAGAGGATCCCCTAATGGGGCAATGGAGCCTCTCGGAGCCTTGGTAGCGACACAGGGTAACCACAGGGTCCCAGCCTATTCCCTGGAATGAGACGCCCTTGCCAGGTGGTGACGCTGCATCGGGAGTGCAGGAAGGGAAGGGCCCAACGAGGGTGGGTGGTCGCCGCCCCACTGACGTTAAACACCCCCACTTCGGCAACCATGCACTAGTCCCCCAGCCAATGGGATCTTCGGGAATGGTGCAAGAAAAAAAAAAGTTCAATGCTCTCGTGCTTTCCTGCTCGCTCGCCTGAGCTCTTGCCTGACATCCCCGGCCCCAATACCTGAACCCCTACCGCCCTCCCTTTAGACCGCCAACAGCCTCCCCGTCTGTTGCCCCCCGACTGCTCCCGAATCATCGCCAGTCGCTCTTCCCTCCATCTCTCTCCCTCCATCCCATCCATCTATCGAGTTCTCGCGCTGTTGGGAATTCTCTCGTCCCTGACATCCGCCCCCTCGAGTCTCTGTACATAGCACCCAGCAACGAACCGCCGGCCTCATCCATACCCGAGGTTCCATGGAAACCGTCGCAAGGCACTAGGCGACCCGAGACACCCACCACTATTTATTCCCCATCGTCACACGTCGTGATTATACACATTACATTCGCACAAGATGCCTTACAACACGCGTCGCAAATCTCTCTCCCTACCCAGCCTGGGTATCCACGTCCCCATGTCCGCCGCTGCTCGCGCCGCGTCCGCTGCCTCGAGGAGCGCTGGCCGTAACTCGTCTTCGTCGGCTTCGTCGGCCTCAGCGCGCAGTTCGACCTCGCGGTCGCACTCCCCCGACTCTCACCCGAGCAAGCGCCTCAAGCGATCACACGACGCCGACGCCGACCCAGTGGCCATCGAACAGACACCGCCGCCTTCGCCGACTCCTGCGACCAGCGTTGAGATGGCTGACGCCGATGTTGCCCCTAAGAAGGTGGACCTCGAGGGTATTAACGATGACATTGTCGAGGGCGTCATTACACAACTCCAGGCCACTGGCAACAGGCCCCATCTCATCAAGGACCTGGCGACTGTGCTTGCTCAGTCTCTCACCTCTGTACAAAAGTATGTCAACAACTCCACCTCCCTACTTTTTTTCAGTAAGATTCCCTAACCGTTCTTCAGCTCCGCCAACCCCTGTGCCATCATCTCCTCCCGCCTAGCCTCATATATGAAGCGCCCCTACTGGAGCGCCCTGGCGCCCTGCCCCCTGGCTAAAGAACTGGAGACTGTACACCCTCGCCGAACATACTACTTCCTCACCACATTCCCCCGCCAACCTCTGCCCGTGTCGGGCTCTGTACAACAACGACCCAATCGGGTTTCCGATATCACACCCTCCGTCTCTCTGACCGATGATTCCGGCTCGGAGGAGCTGGAGGACCGCCGCCGGCAACTTAGTCCGTCGCCTGAAATTGATCTACCGCGTCCCGATTTCTATGACGGCCACGATGAGATGCCCGCTACGCCCTTAGGCATGGTACCCAAATATCATCCGCGCAACATCGGCGACCTACCTCATGACCTACCTCCTCTGGAAAAGGATGAGCGGGAATTCACCCAAACAGCGGACATCCTCCAAAAACGCAAATTCAACGAGGCACCTACCTCGTCGGATCTGTTGGATCGTAGCGCGGCCGGCGAATATGGTTTCCGCGATGACTTGTGGTTTGGTGAGCACGCGACCACTGCCTTCCTCACGAGTCCTGCCATGAAGCCTAGTGCTGCCTCTAGCAGCCGTAAGGAGGACGAGGCTGAGAACTGGCTCAAGCTTAACAAGCTTTACGAGTGGGATCAAGGCGCTGAAAGCATTGAGATTGATGAGCTCGACGGTCTCTTAGAGGGATGTTAATGATGGAGAATGGGCGTTGAGACTGTTGTAAAAATTGGCGCACTGGACTTTGGCGTAGTGCGCTACACGGAAGCATGTGCCACTGGATGGCGATTCTCATTTCAATTTGGTTCTTTCCGGAGCGTCGAATTTCAGGAAGAGATTGTACATATAGAACAACACTTTCCGCGGAAGTTGGGAAGACATGGCGAACGGGGAAAAGGGGTAGCCGGAGTTGGTTGGTTTAAGCTGTTACGAGACTGTTACTTGTGAGACTTCACAGAGAGAAGACATGCCACTCAAAATCATTTTATATCTATGTATATGCGGTGCATATATGCTAAAAGTACAACCGCGGCGTCATGTCGGCATTTCTCATGACCCATTCTTAACCCTCAGCTCAACCCAAATCAACGTCCCCATCTGAAGAATGTTGGGCCTCTCAACCTTGACCACTTCGAGTCCTGGCGTCTTATCGGCGGCTTCCTCCACCAGCGCCTCTATGTCCCTATTCCACCAGCACCCGTACTTGTCGAAGTGCTTGTTTGCGTTCCTGTCCAGCAGACCGTTGACGAGGCCGAGCCAGCCCTTGCCGTGCTCCAGTAAGATGATGCGCCCCGTACCGGGCTTGACGGCCGAGGCGAGGTTTGACAGGACAGCTACCGGGTCGGACACGGAGCACAGTCCGAACGTCTGGATGACGGTGTCGTACTTGGCACCGGCGCCGGTCGGCGGCGGGGGCAGCGGCTTGTGCGCGTCCGAATTGACAAGTCGGAGGCGCCCATCGAGGTAGGAGAGCTGGCCGCCGGTGTGGTCGGACATGGTGGAGGCGTGGACGATGGGCGCCGAGGATTTCATAGGCGGGACGGCCTTGACGAGCTTGCGTCGCGCGACATCGAGCATGTCGGCAGAGATATCGAGGCCGGTGAAGGAGGTAATGCCGCTGGCAGCCGCGGCGGCGCCCTTCCCCGCGGTCGATGCGCCGCCACCCTGCGCCGAGGCGGCCGCAGCGCTCAGGAGGTCCCAGTCGTAGTACTCGAGGTTGCGCCCGGACCCCATGGCCAGCTCCAGGACGTTGCCCGCGGCGCGGTCGGCGAGTTTCCGGCGCAGCGAGGTGATGCCCATCCACCACTCGGGCAGGTTGAGCTCCTTGTCGAACTGCTCGGCGTTGTCGCCCGTCAGGGCCGGGGGCCGCCCCGTGGGCGTGGTGTGCTCGCCGCCGCACGACGAGCATGGCGACGACGACTCTTTGAGCGACGCGGCGGCCGTGCCGAAGATGTAGAAGCCCAGGAAGCCGGCGAGGATGGCGGCACCGGAGAGCGGGAGCCAGGAGGCGCGCCAGAGGTCGAGGAGGGTCTCGGCTTGCTTGGGAGGAGCTTGGGAGGAGGTCTTGTCGGGGCGAGCACGGCTGCTAGGGTATCAATTGGTGTCAGCAGACCGTCACAGGATAGCCGGGGAAGGCGAAGGAGGCATACGGCTTGTACTCAGGGGATACCCGCGGGGGATGGTGCTGCTGCTTGGGGACGACGCCGGCCGGTTTGCGCGCGGCTCGCGCCGAGGAGCTTGCGAGGCGCCATTGCAAGCGGGCGAAGCTGGCGATGCCTCTGGTTGAGGAGATCATCGAGGCTGCATTGCGGTTCGGGACCGGCGGTTGGCGTAGGGCGGGGAGCAATGGCTTTGTCGGGAGTTTGGCCAGAGTTGTTGGTGCCGAAAATAAAGGGTCCAGCCGGCAACAAAGATGCGTCGAAGCTGGAAAAGTTTCGCGATGCGAGGGCGCACGGGCTTCTGCGAGGCGACGGGGCAATCGGGGGCGTGTGCATGGCCCCGATGCGGGAGCGTGGGGCAGGCTCCAAGGTTGCTGCAGGGTCTGAGGCTGCTGCTGCAGCGCAGATTACACTGCAGCACTGCAGCGTCCACAGGGGCTCTCTCAATGGATCTCTCCTGGAATGCTCCAGGGCTGCCTGCTTTGGACCGTCTACGTGAAGCGGGCAGCTTCACTCTCGCAACTACCCGGGAGCACCCCCTTGACTACGACGAATTGATGGACATCCCTGGGTTCGAAAGCAAACTGCATTGGCAATTTCAAAGATCTTTCGTCTAATTCTGCAAGTTGCACTCTGGGAAGCAAGAACCACTACCATGGCTGGCCATGGCGACCTCCAGGAGCTCTTGCGCATGTTCACGGCGCGCAAGGTCTCCATGATGGCATCCATGAAGCACGTCCAAGCACTCCAAGCCAAAAACCTTAAAACGTACCGACGGCTCTCCCGAGTGATCAACGAATCTAACTGACATCCACAGCATCGACCAAATCGCAGAAGCACCCCTGACGGATCTGGAATCCGTGCTGAGTGACCCCAAGCTGGCCAAGAGCTTGCATACAGCGTGCAAGTCGCATGCGAAGAAGGGCAAAAGGCCAGCCGACGACTCCGCGTCACCACCCACCAAGAAGCCCAAGTTGGAACCTCACAAGCGAGACCTCGACTATGGATCCATGCCACCCGATGAACTCGAGGCCTCACTCGCTCTCCCGCTAGTCGAAGATGAGGAGACCATCCGCCAGACCACCTTGGTCACGAACAGGGCACCGCTGGTCCTCGCCTTTGCCGTCGAGCTCCTGCGCTTTACCATGCCCGAGCAGCCACTCAGTAGTCGTCTGAGTCTGGCGCAGGCTGTCGTGAGCGCCAACTCAAAGACCAAAGCCATCAGCCTGGGCATCGAGAAGGCCCCACCTGGGGGAGAAGGCGCTGGCATCTCTGATGCCCAGCCCAAGCTCCGTGTCATGGGGCGTGAAGTCCCCGTCCTCAAACGCGGCGGATACTCATGGTCAGGGGGAATGACACCAACGTCATCCGCGGCTTCGAGTGCTACAATCCAAGCATCACCGCAGCCACCCCGGATCTGGAGGGCCAGCCAGCGAGTCACGTCCAGATCTTCCACCTTTATCGCCCACGCGGCCCCCCTCTCCTCGCCCTCCTTACGGTCAGAACTGATGAAGACTCTCATGACGCAGAAGCCCGAGCTCGAAACGGCGACACACAATGCATGGGCGGTGCGCACAAGCTACGGCAACTCACCCTTGGTCCAGGAAGCCTCGTTCGATGATGGGGAGTCGGGGTGCGGCAAGTTTATGCTCGAGCTGATGCGCGCGGCGAATATCACGAATATGGTCGTTGTCCTGACGAGGTGGTATGGCGGGGTGATGCTGGGACCCGACCGCTGGCGCCTAATGCGGGAATGTATCAACGACGCCCTTTCTGCCCAGCGCCGCACGGCGACCCTCTCTGGCGAGGCTGTGTGGGCACTCGACCCAGGGGACACCAAGCCCGCCTCTTCCACCGTGGGAATGGCCATCCACCGTCCCGAGGGGGCCAGGAACTACCTCCTCCGATCCTTTGCCACGGCCGGCGGAAGCGACGAGAAGAAGAGCACAGCGTCGGCTAACGAGGAGAGGCAGGAAAACCTGGGTCGTCTTCTGGGAGCTCTGCGGCTGCTCTTCGCGAGCTGGGCAGACATCTTGAAGAGCGACGAGCTGGACAGGAGAGCCTGGAGCTGGTACGTGCAGGTGAGGCCAGAGGTGGAGTCAGGCCCCGCGGGTTGGGGAGCCAAGGGGACGCTCGATCTGGGCAAGATACTGGATCTTCGACGCAAGAAACCGACTCCCGAGGGGTCTGGGAACAATCAATGACCACATTGTTCGGGAGGGCCTCGTTGGGGCGGGAACTGTCCTTATTAGGTGTGGGTTTCTAGTCTTTATGGAATTCCGTTTAGATACAATACCTGGAGGTTGTTAACATGGGCAGGGCCTTGCTCGACAGCTGTCTTAGAACGTTCTGTGTACCTAGTATTTTGAAGCTCGGGGGACCAACTCGGGGGGGGGGGGGGCAGC
>JAEMHR010000228.1:0-20213 GCA_016490725.1 Amphichorda felina | reverse complement strand
AGACCCCCCCAAGCGCCGGCCCAGACCGGGTCTGGAGCAGGCTGCCCCACCACTACCTTGGCAGTAATAGATACAGTGTAATAATATTCTACGAATATCCATTGCGCCCCCATGACCTCAGCAGGGCAATTCAGCAATTGTCGAGCTGCAAATCCTTCCAAGCGCGTAGGTGGACCCTCTACCTCGGCCATTCCCAGCCGTGCTGCGGCGACTCCGATTGCAATACGGATACGAACAGATGCACCATGCCTTGATTGTCGTCGCAAGAGCCAAGCACCGAGCACGGATAGCCAGTGCTCGCACGGACGAAGGGAAACAGAAGAAGAGCCGAGACGGGCTGGCCCATGCGTGCCGTGCACCTACCAACGGTCCTGAGTTCCTAACCTAGGCACCCGTTGGCCGGCTCCCGCGTGTTGCCGATGCATCCATGTGCGCGCGCACCACATGGTGGCAAGCCTGGCTTGTGACTACATAGTATCCGTAGTAACACTCGTGCTGCCAGCCTGCCACTCTCGGTGACCGCTTCATCCGCATCCGGGCTCGTCCAGGCTCCACCGTCTCGGCTGGCGATCCGGAGGCTGGAGGCGCCCCCGAAGCCCCACTTGCCCACCCCTCGGGCCCGGAGCGGCTGGACCGTCGCCGGAGTGGACTTGCTGGCCTCCGCTGACTCTGTGGCTCCGTCTCCCAAGGTCTCGGAGCACCCAAGTACGAGTGTCGCCTTGAGGGTCCTGTCCCAGCATTGCAAGCATTGCAAGCATTGCAAGCACCGCCTTGGACGCCCCGCGCCCCGCAGTCGGCCTACCGCCTAGCCAGTCCTGACTGCGACATGACGTTCCAGTGTCTTAATATGCCCCATACCCTAAATGCTAGTTATGTGCATATCTTCATGTTCGCCTTGCCAGGCCATCACAGCCAACACGTCATACATCTCCCTCCAGCCCCGACTTGTGTATGGGCCTTGGCTACGGGAGTCGTCGTCCTTCGATCGCCCGCGTCCCCTATTCGCAACGCCCAGTGATCGGCCATCCACACATCGATATCCCTCCACCATCACATGGCCCTTACCCCCCATACCACCCTCTCCTAGTGTCCCAGGTGAGACCTACCTCCAGACTTCCCCGCTGTGGGGTTGATACCGTCACTGCCATGGAAGAAAGACTGAATCCCCGTTGCACCCAAGACCCGGTGCCAGCTCCGCGTAACTTCAGCCACCGCCCAGCAGCCCCCAGCTCAGGTGCCCAGAAGGCGACCTGCAACCGACCGGCACCCACGGGAACCGGCCAACCTCCCATGGCTCAGCATCGCGAACCGCCCTCGCTCCTAATCTCCCGGCGCGGTGCGGGGAACATGGTCGTGGCACGCATGATGGGTTGCATTCCTCGGGCGGATGCCGGCGTCCATGGCATCGCTCCCCTCGTCATCTGATCAGGCTTGCCCACGGCCTGGGCCGCTCGCAGGTAGTCTGTGTATGGTCGGGGCATGTCGAACAAAAGGGCCGACCTGCATCACCCACGTTCCAGCGGAACGCGGGGTCGGAGTCACTTACATGTAGTAGTTGTATGTGTGCATGTATGTGTGTATGCATGTATATAAGTACAGTACTATATAAGCAGTGACAAGACGATGCGCCGCCGTCGTAGCTTCCCGTCTCCCACCCTCCTCCACCCTTCTCGTCTCCTCCTCCCTCGCCAGACCCAACTCCGGGACTCGGGATATGAGAATGCTACCCACAACCCTCGTTGCTCTCCTCCCCCTGGTGGTCTCGTCGGCCCTGGGGGAGCTGGGCGCGACCTCATCCAGGCGTGACTGGGAGAAGCTGGCCAGGTCCCAGGACCGCGAGCTCTGCTTCGTCGTGCCCGACAAGGACGGCGGCGACGACGCCCCGGCCATCGCGGAGGCCCTCAACGGGGACTGCCGCGCCCGCAGCATCGTGGTGCTCCCCGGCAGCAGGTACCACATGAACTCCAACATCACGACCACGGACCTCGACGACGTGCAGCTGCACCTGTTCGGGCGCCTCCTCTGGAGCACCGACATCGACTACTGGCTGTCCGTGTCCATGCCCGTGGGCTTCCAGAACCAGAGCACCGTCTGGTACTTTGGCGGCGACCGCGTCACCTGGGACGGCCACGGCGAGGGCGTGCTCGACGGCAACGGCCAGGTCTGGTACGACTGGGCCAGGGGCCAGGGCAACCTCCCGCGCCGCCCCATGATGATCAACTGGCGGCGCCTCACCAACTCGGTCGTGCGGCGGCTGTCCTTTGTCCAGAGCCAGATGTGGACCATGGCCACGACGTGGTCGCGCAACCTGCTGTTCGAGGACATCTACGTCAACAACACCTCGGCCAGCAAGTGGAGCACCCTCAACACGGACGGCGTCGACACCATCTACTCGCACAACATCACCTTCCGCCGCTGGGACCTGACCAGCGGCGACGACGGCATCGCCCTCAAGGGCAACTCGAGCGCCATCTCCGTCTACGACAGCGTCTTCCACGGCGGCCAGGGCTTCGCCATCGGCTCGCTGGGGCAGTACAACGGCCGCACCGAGTACGTCGACGGCTTCTACGCGCGCAACATCACCATGCTCAACACGCGCTACGCCATCTACCTCAAGACCTGGCCGGGCCACCAGAACGGCTGGCCGCCCAACGGCGGCGGCGGCGGGCTGGGCCACGCGCGGGACATCGTCCTCGAGGACATCGAGCTGCGCGGCGCCCGCACCGCGCCCTTCTGGATCTGGCAGTGCGAGCACTACGAGGGCGACATGGGCAAGGACTGCGACTCGTCGCAGTTCTCCTTCTCCGACATTGCCTTCCGCCGCGTGTCCGGCACCACCGCCGACAAGGTCACCCTCGCCGCCTCCCTGCGCTGCGCCGCTGGCGGGGGAGGCTGCACCAACGTCGCCGTCGAGGACTTCTCCGTCACCGAGGGCAGCACCGGCAGGCCCCTGACCGACTGGTGGTGCGCCAACGTCCACAACCCCAGCGGCTTCGAGTGCGAGCCGTTCCCCACCGATGAGTCGACCATACCGAAGGGGACGTGACTGTCCGTCGCAGCGGTGCCGATAGCAGCTTGGGCCTGGACCTGGTATAAGTGCGCAGCATGGTTGATATTTGACGTCCTGGGAGTATCATCCGGAGTATCATCCTGTTGGCAATCGTAGTTATTGTGCTTTGAATAATGAAATGTTATCATTCCTTTCATCACTGGATTAGCCTCCGTGAGCCACTCAATGTCGACGCTGTTGCAACCCGCTGCTGAAGATATAACAGAGCAATATTATCCTCCCGCTCTCACCTCACCTCTTTGCCCTCCGCTTCCCCTTCTTCTCCGGCACGCTCGCCGTCCCGCCCTCCGCCTCGCCCTCCTCCAGCTTGCCCTCGCTCTCCAGCTCCTTGAGCTTCTCCTGCCCGGAGATGAACATGGACAGGTCGCGGTTCATCTCCTTGAGCTCGGCGTTCTCCACCCTCAGCTCCTCCAGCTGTTTGCGTGTCGCCTCGTGCTCCCCGTTGAGGTGCTCGATGCGCTTCATCAGCCCCTCGTTGATCCGCTTCTCCTCCTGCACCGACTTCCCCAGGCTGCGCGCCAGATCCTGGCTCTTGGACGCCTTGCTGCGCTCGCGCTCCAGGTCACGCTCCAGCTGCGGTATGGTATCCCTCGTGAGCGTCCGGTACTGCTCGTCCAGCACGTTGAGCCGCTCCACCGCCGTCGACGCCTGGCTCGCCGCCGACTCGGCCGCTGCGGACGCCTTCGAGGCCTTGTCCACCGCCTTGCTGAGCATTTCCTCGTAGTAGGCGCGCTGCGATTCGAGCTGGCTGGTGATGAGGTGCGTGTACTCCAGACCAATGCTCTCAAGTTTTGCCCGCGGCACAACGTCCTCGTCGGGCTGCTGCCTGTTGTGGTGGTCGCTCCGGTTCGGCAGCTCAACGACCTTTCCGTCTCCCTTGTCGCGGATAAGGCGATGCACCCACATGTCGCCCGCATAGTCCCAGACGTGCTGCGTCTCCAGCTCCAGCGCGAAGCTGTGCGCCGTCTCCTTCCAGTGGTCTTTGGCGTGCGCGCCCTTGTAGCGACCGCACCCCACGTGGCCACATATCAGGCAGATCCAGAGGTCGTCTGAGCAGTCGCAGATGCTGCAGAGGTTGGACACCGGCGACCCAAAGGGCTGCGTGTAAGGGTTCTCAGGATCGTAGCTGTCCTGCTCTGAAGTGTTGGTAAATCGGCAGACGGGGCAGCCGGCGCCTTTCCAGTTCTGCAGACACGTGCAGTGGAAGACGTGAGAGCAGGGTATCGTCATCAGGCCGTTGGTCTCGTCCATCCTTTCTAGGCAGACTGGGCATGTAGGCAGTTCGACGAGGTTGGGCGTCGGTGGGGGGAAAGGTTTCAAGCTGTTGGAGACGACCGACGAGGAGCCCGCAGCAGCAACGTCGATGTTTGGTTCTGTTGGTGTTTCGAACGTGATCCTTCTCACAAACACGGCGTGGCAAACTTGAGGCTAGAGGAAGCAATGAGTGAGCAGATTGTCAAACTAAACAAGCCCAGGGGATAATAGGCCACTCACCTCCATTGTATTGAACACTTTCCCATCAAACTCCCGTCTCCACTTCTTGGCCCGGTCACCATTTCGAAACTTGAGCAGTGCCAGATACTTGTTCATCTTGGACGTCATCACCAGCCGGCAGTGACTAATGTCGTCTCTCCACCGCTCGCCCACAAAGCCCAGGAAGTCGCCGGGAGACATGTATGCCGGCACAGCAGGTATACACAGCATGGTACAGTCTGCTGACGTCTCCGCGCTGCCGTCAGGCTCTTCCCCATCTTCCTCCCGTGCGCTCAGCGACGGCGACTCCTCTCCCTCGCGGTAGAAGTGGACAACGCCCCATCCCACCTCTGTATTCTTCGTCCTGAGCGGCAGGCACTCGGCCTTGTTCGGGGCCCCAGCACCGCCAAGCGTTGTCGGCCCAAGAGAGGGCGCCGCGGCCGGGACGCCCTTGCTGGTCTCGCTGGCCATGCTCAGGTCCACCGTCTCGATGCTCACGCGGCCGAACCGCCAGTCTTGGACGGCCGTCCGTGGTCTCAGCGCCGCACTGGCGGGCGGAGGTGGGTAGCTTTTGGTTTGCTCCAGCCACTGCCTCTCTGATATCCGCTCAACCGTCCGCCCGTCTTCTTTGATCGGCGCCCGCGGCGCTCCGCAGTCGATTACGTTGGGGTCGGATGGGGAGCTCGGCACTCGTCTGTGTTCTCGTGTGCTTATTTGCCCGTGATATTCGCTTTTTGTGTTTGCGTAGGATGTCTGTCGCTCTGGACGAGGGTGGGACGGCAGGTCGTCAAACACGTCCGCTTGGCCAGATGGCAGCCAAATTTCCCTGCGGCGATCGGTCGCGCCGGCTTCGTCCGTCGCTGGTGAAGGTGTCGGGTAGAGCTCAAATTTTAGGTGATAGAAGTAAGAAGGCATAGTATGGGTCCTGGCTAGGTGTCGCAAACCCCAAGAGCCCTGCCTCTCTCTAGACTAGGCGTTCGTCAAGGCGATCTGGGAGCTGGACAGAGGCAAGGAACAGCTGTCAAACAATTGATTTTTAAGGGGGCAAAATAAGGTCTACAAAACGAGTTCGGGTTGATATTGTTGACAGAGGCATGGCGATTCCACGGGCTCCTGGTAGGAAGGCGCTGGGCTGCCACCTTGGTTGTGGTTCAAGGGCAAATGCAATCCAAATCGAAGCCGCCGCAAACGCCCACCACGTGAAGAGCGACCACACGTCACCACCCCACCTTCATCAGCCACCTCAACCAGCTAGGAGTTGACGCGACTATCTAGGAGTACTTCCGGATTTTACAACCCAGATATGGTGAAGTGAATCACTCAACAATACTTTCAAACAATGGCAAATCAATGTAGACTGCAATAGAGCCTTTAAATTGTGACGCCTTCCATGGAGGCGCAAAAACTAAGCTAAGAAGATACCGAAATCATGCCTAGGTCCAATGCAGGGGGACCCGGACCTAGTACCAGAACGCCATCCAGCCGGTTATCCCAGCGTCATAAAGCCGTGAGCAAACACCATCGTGCCATTTACTGGCCACCACGCAGACGAAGGACAAGATGCAGGGTGCTCTCCTTCTGGATGTTGTAGTCCGAGAGCGTCCGGCCGTCCTCGAGCTGCTTACCAGCGAAAATGAGGCGCTGCTGGTCAGGGGGAATACCCTCCTTATCCTGAATCTTCGACTTCACATTGTCGATCGTGTCGCTTGACTCCACCTCCAGGGTAATCGTCTTGCCAGTCAGGGTCTTCACAAAGATCTGCATACCACCACGCAGACGAAGCACAAGATGCAGTGTGCTCTCCTTCTGGATGTTGTAGTCAGAGAGGGTACGGCCATCTTCTAGTTGCTTGCCGGCGAAGATGAGTCGCTGCTGGTCCGGAGGGATGCCCTCCTTGTCTTGAATCTTTGACTTGACATTGTCGATGGTGTCAGACGATTCTACTTCCAGGGTAATGGTCTTTCCAGTCAGAGTCTTGACGAAAATCTGCATACCGCCGCGAAGACGGAGGACGAGGTGGAGAGTCGACTCCTTCTGGATGTTGTAGTCGGACAGGGTGCGGCCATCCTCAAGCTGCTTTCCGGCAAAGATCAGGCGCTGCTGGTCCGGAGGGATGCCCTCCTTGTCCTGGATCTTCGACTTGACGTTGTCAATGGTATCGGATGACTCGACCTCCAGCGTAATGGTCTTGCCCGTCAGGGTCTTGACGACTACATCGCGAATGGTCAGTGAATGTCGAACGCTAACCTAGAAGCATAACAACTCACAAATTTGCATGCCACCACGGAGTCGGAGAACAAGATGGAGGGTAGACTCCTTCTGGATGTTGTAGTCGGATAGGGTGCGGCCATCCTCAAGCTGCTTGCCAGCAAAGATCAGGCGCTGCTGGTCCGGAGGGATGCCCTCCTTGTCCTGGATCTTCGACTTCACATTGTCGATGGTGTCCGAGGACTCGACCTCGAGGGTAATGGTCTTTCCCGTGACTAGAAAACACAGTCAGTCTCGAGTGGCGATAGTGACAAGATGGTGAGGTTGGCTTACGAGTCTTGACGAAGATCTGCATGGTGACTGACTTCGCTTTGGAATGTTCGCTGGGGTATGTGTATGTCTTGGGGGAAACTGCGAGAGGGATCCGGCGATGGGATGTCGTAGTGGGAGATATGTATGAAAAGAAGAAAGGGACAGGTGCGAGATGGGAGAGCGAGGTTTATGTAGGAGGAGGCCGCGGATGGGCAGGTGAGCAAGCGGGAAAGCGGAGGTGTCGTCGCCTGAGGAAGGGAGGCGCAGTGACCGATTGCGCCTGCCAAGTCCTAAGCACCAATGAATCATGACGGGTAGCCAATCACAGTTAGGGCCCCAGAACGCTCCAGAAAGCGGAGGGGGGCCCCATCTTGTCCAAGTTACCTTACCTGTGCGCAGAATCAGTCCACATTAAATGTACATGGAACTTAAGTCCTATCGCTTAACAGTGGGCCCTGCCTGATGTCAAGACGTGAACGGATGATGCACTCGCCGTTCGCCCTTCACTGTTCGGGGGCGAATAGGCAGCTCGCGAATTCCGGGCGAGCGCGAACCAGAAAACCCATCTCGGAAGGAGCGGCTTTACTCAGCAGAACAACAACGAACCAGCCGGAGGATTCCAAAGCTCTGGGCGCGATGCCAGGGGAGGGTGGCGCAACACACGAGTCGCTTACCTAGCGGAGCCGTAGCTAGCATCACGTCGATTGGCCATCATCAAGTGAGGTGGCGGATAATCCGATAATCTGCTAACAAGCGCCGTCTTGGTCATAGTCTGGATGATCTTTCCCCAGCACGAAGGTTTGGTTCAGGAACAGGACTGTCTCAGGGATGCGATGCTTACTGCTGCTTTTCTCGTGACTGGCATTCTGCACTTCTCCGTGTGTTCTGTCCATGGGGTTTGTCTGTTTGCCCCTATCCCCATAATACTACTGATGTCGCGGGTCCCAGGCTCCCTCCCGTCGCTCCCCGTATCAGTAGCGCCGGGTGCGGGGTCACCGAAGTCGCAGCACCGTGAGCCGACGTCATACCTACCGTTTAAGTGTCATTCTCCCAAAGCCTGCTCAGTCATCCGCCCAGAGCACAGATACCCAACCGAGCCAACATCTTCATCGCTCGATCTGAGGATGGGGATGGAAGCCAGGGCCAGTTCATTCCATGTCACCTTGCAGCCACCCAGTTTGAAGCGATTGACTTGCATGATGGCTGCATTGGCCTTCCAACACGACCGTCATCAAAGCCTGCGCGCTTCCTGCACGCCGCAGGGAGGCGTCAAGACTCCTGCGCCGGTCCAGCAAACCTGCAAAGCTGAGCAGCCCAGAACCAGCTATGGATGACCTGTCCGAGGTCTGGTACGACTTAAAGACGAGCGACCCTACCCCAGCTCGAAGCGGTGTGCACAGCCCAGGCGAACACCATGAACATCTTGAATGCTTGAAGACCCCTCGACGTTTGAGTGCCCTGCTAGAAAGTGTTCCATGACGTGAAATTACTGGCGTGTCCGGAGCCATAGCGTCCTGAATTTGAGCGAATCCCGGGAGCCCAACGTAGAGGGCCCTTGAATTTTCACTTCCTGTTAATCATCCAAAGCAATCCCCAATAACAAGTATATACTACCCAGTGTCCATCATCGAATTCAGGATCGAGACAATGATGACAATACGCATAGGACTTCCATAACCATCCCGGTACCAATACGTTCGAGGGGAGACAAACAAATCAAAGTGTGATCGGGGGCACAGATGTGGTTGGGCTTGTATCATCGTGGCATTCAACTAATACCTAAGAAGGCTATCCTGCAAGGGATCCCTCCCAACATACGCTCACAGCTTGTAGCCCAAAAAAAAACGCCGTTCCCATGCGCATTTTCGTCTAACTCGAATGGCTCACGCCAATCCGTCGTTTCCATAAGGCGTTTCATAACATGTTTCCCATCAAGGCGTGAAGATCTGCGTCTCCTCGCGTCCGAGATAACCAGAACCTGAAAATCCAAATAAAAAAAATAAAAATAAAATAAATCTCTTCTTGCAGTCATACATTCGTAGAAGAAGTCGTAAGCGTGGATCATGAACCGTCTTTTTTTCTCCGTGTCGTGACGTGAAGCGGTGACCAGCCCGGGGGGTGTAGAAGTGAAGATGGAATGCCGCCAGATAAATGGTGCAGGTCCAAGAATCGCCGTTGATATGATGTTCAAAGTATCAATCTTCACAACGCCGTCGCTCGGGGGGGAGGTGATGATAAGGATAACGCTCAGACAAAGGAAAAGATGCCTACCCCAACGGGGGGCAGGGCAAGGTATCATGGACAACAACGTGACACCGTCAAACATAGTACAAGCACGCGCTCCGTTAGTTGGCGCGAATGACAAGCTTCGACACGAACTTGTTCGACAACGAGTCAAAGTCGTAGCGGTCAAACGAAGCCTCCTTGCGGCTGCGGAGGTATGATTCTGCGGCAACGTTAGGATCGGGATAACGAGGTCGGAGACGGACTGGTGAACTTACCATGCTTGAGGACATGTTGTCGCACTTCAGTCATAGCCTCGCATACGGCCTCATTGTTGTGAAGCAGATGGCCGTGCTTCCGGGTGTCCCAGTCGGTGAAGGCCGGGAGCTTCTGCGAGATGGCATGGAAGAGACCCACAATGACTCCGACAGGGGTGGTCTCCATATCACTGCAGAACTTGTTCACCGCCGCGGGGTCGGGAACGCGGTAGTGGCAGTCAAACTGCATCTCCTCCCACACTGCCAACAGGATCGAGGCAAGCATGAAGATGGTTGGCCAGTTCTTCATCTTCTCACCGCTATACACGCCAGAGTACAGAGACGAGAGCTCCTCGAGAATGTCCTTCTGGAGCTCGCGCCACATGTCGGCGAGGGCACACTTGATCTGGAAGTTGATCATGACAGGTGCAACCGTCTTGCCGTAGTACTTGGAGTCCTCGTCGTCAATCTGACCATCCAGGTCAACCTCGGAGCCCTGGTTCTCAACCAGAGTGATGTGCATGGTGAGGTTGTAGGCCAGAACCAGCTTGAGAGCCTTCTTGATCACAGGCATGCGCTGCTTCATATAGAAGCGGTGGGCTGTCTTGAGAATCTCGGTGATGAAGGGAGTGCCCTCAAAGTGGTCATCGATGAAGTCTTCAAACGGCCCCTCAATGTGGCTGTTCAAGTACTCCTCAAGAGCCTGTAGGTTGACGCCCTCGGCGCCCACGTCGAGCTTCTCGGTGCGCGTCTCAAAGTCAATCGGTTCCTGGTCGGTCAGGTACGACTCGACCCAGTCTACGTTGAAGCAGCTCTCGTCGGCCACGTAGACTTGACGGACCATGATGGGCAGAGCAAAGCCGTAGCCGTGGGTAATCCACATGAGCGTCTCCTTCTGGGCAAAGCCCTTGACATTGTAGACGGACACGCCCGAGTTCATGTGCCTGTCATAATCGGCCTTCCAGTCCTTCATGAAATAGCCGATATCCTTAATATCGATTCGAGTGCAAGGAACCTGCCACAGACGGGCGTGCGATGGCTGACATCCTGCACAAGGCTCTCCCTTATCGCAAGTCTTCTTCAGGAATTTGCATCGCAGGCAAGCTCGCAGCTTTCTTATCTCGCTGGCTTGCTTTCGCTGCTCTGGCAAAAGAGGTCCCTTTCTCCGTCCGACCTTCTTCTCGATGGATCCATCCTTTTTCCCATTGGAGATGCGACGGACGACTGATTTGGTGGTGGACTTGGTGATGGGGCTCTTGCGGGGCCCAGAGTTTCTGCGGGAGGGGGTGGTCGAGGGGGGCGAGGTTGAACCAGCGCCACTTCCAGGGCTGTGACGGGTCGAAACAGGCTCGGTCTTGATGGGCATCGCACCAACGGCGGAGGCAGGGCTGACACTGCCGTGGGCATGGTGGTGCTGTCCGTCGACCGAGTAGCAGTTGCGGTGGGTGTTGTCGGCGTTGTTGCCAGGTGACTCGGGTGAGAATGGGGAGTAAGGGAAATGCTGGATCTCCTCAAAGCTACCAATTTCCATAGAATTGGTTCCCTCTGACGAGTCCGAGTTGGTCCTCAAGTGCAGCGTCTGAGAAGGGTTGAAGATGGCCGCGCCCTGGGCTTGGGTCTGCTGGAATTGATCCAGGTTCGGGTGATTCCAGTCGACCATGGTCCATCCATCGCCGGAGGAAGAGGGAAGTGACAGAACCTCCAGGTAGGTGTTTGTGGGCGAGTTGCTCCCCACACTTCCCAGGCGTGGCAAGCCGTCCATCTGCAGGGTGCTCTGGAAGTCGTGCCAGTTATCCATGCCAGTATTCCCCCCCCATTGCATTGCCCGGGTCGTTTCCTCCAGCGTGGGCATAGTGGTGAAGGCGGATTCCAGCAGATTCGCCTGCAGGGCAGTCTGAGTCGTCGTCGGAGGGAAGTACTCGAGGGATGTAGCGGGGAGATTGGAGAACGCGTTGAAGCTCATGAGAGGGTCCTGGATGAAATGGCTCATGTCGGCGGCGGGGAGGTGATGCTGCTCCTGATGCTGGTGGTGCCGATGGTGCTGCTGCTGCTGAGCTGCCAGTGCCGCCTGTTGCTGCTGCTGCTGCTGCTGGTGGAGGGCCCAGTCGGTCAAGGGGTTGACGGTGGATTGGAACGGCGACGGCTGGAGTGACGACGGTTGGCTGTGCGGACTCGAGGAGTGTGACAGAGGCGAGCTCGCCTGAGGAACCTCGGGGGAGCCTGTGGCCGACGAGCTCTGGGGATTGCCCGCGGCGGCCATATCCATGCCAACGGCCCAGTTGCGAGTGTTGGTCATGGCGGTCGGATGGATGGGAGGAGGGTTAGAGGCGGTTGGGTAAGGATAGGGCTGAGTTGGATCCGCCTGCTGGTGATGGTGATGATGGGCCAGCTGGTTGTGGTTCGGGCTCGGGTCCTGGTTCGGGTGCTGCTGCTGGTGGTGGTGCTGGTGGTCGTAGGAGAGGTTGAGATAGCTGCCCCCGGCGCTAAGATTGAAGTCGAGGGTCATGCTGGGCAGGAGAAAGGGGGATCTCCTGGGATGTGGAATGCGAGGTACTGGAGTATTGTATGAGGCGACTGGGAGACACCGCCTTTTTCCTAAGCTCCCGTTCGGGGGGAAGTGTAGGGAGCAGGAGAGAGGATTCAGAGGGCTGGAGAGCCGGAGAAGAGAGATGTTGGGGCCCTGTTGGCCGTCTGGAGAGGGGGCCGGCGAGGGAACAAGCGGTGAGCGGTGCACCCAGCCCCAGCCGGGACTCGCAGCCAATGGCAGCCACGGATATGCACGCCTGTGGACTCGTGGAGCGGTGCCGCTGGTGTGCTAGTGGCCGGGTCCCCACAGTGCGAGTCCCCGTCTCCTTGCCCAGCCGACGATGGTCGGTCGATAGGTACCTACCTACCTATCTGCGTACTTACTTGCTACTCGTACTTACCACGAGTGGTAGTCGATACGACGCACGCTTTGGATAAGGGTCCCCGAGACCCCTCCCGTCCTCTTCCCTCCAGCCTGTCCGCCCACGTCCGTCCCCCCAAGATCTGATCAGGACATGAAGGACTCGGTTCGTCAACACCTGGATGACGCGCCTGCCCTCGTATCCGCACATTGTGCCAGTCAGTACAGACAGACGGCGTCGATTTCCCACATGGACACTGTCGAGTCCCAATCTTGGTCTCTGCCAGCTTCGCCAGGAACCCCGAACACAGTCCCAACCTTTTGAAACACCACCACCTCACATGAACACGAACCCCCACCGCCCCAGCCATAGATCGCGGTCTTTGCCGTATTATCCTCGCCGTCGCCTGATCCTATGATATGTATGTACGGAGTACGGGGTACGAGCATGGGCTCTGCACGTACATCCTACTCGTAGTATGCGCGTACAGAGTACGTGCGTAACGCCAGTGCGCCTTTAGCTTCGGCGGCAATGCAGCGGGTAGGAGATGGATGGGGCCGTCCGGCGTCCGCGTCGCTCTAACAATGTACATACCTAGCATGTATTTTACGAGGGGACGCCGCACCGCCTGGAAGGCGAATTTGGAAAAGATGCGAATATCTCCCTCGGCTCGGTTTCACATCGCTCGTCACTCAATGTTGGACCAAGACCACACTCTGCTTGTCAACACTGGTTTCTCCCAATTGATCCTAGCAAAGCTAAGCTCCCCGAGCTCAGTCCAACCCAGCCTCCTCAGCTCAACAAGAGGAACCAAGCGTCCGCCCCAAAAAAAAAAATCTTGCTTGCACCGCGGCCATCGTACTTCGTGGTACTACTACTACTATCCGTACTAATAAATCATGCCCCAGAAGCTACCATGACGACCGAAGCTGATACTGTGGTACTTCGTACCCGGAGTTCGTACGAGTACGATACCAGTATCGTGACTCAGGTTTGATGTCGTGCCGCCAGGAGAAGCAATTATTAAAGTGCAGCCTGCCGGGGGGCGGAACGGCTTCAACGGCCGGGCCACGAGGTGGCAGAGGACCAGCCAAGCCTCGGCCGCAACGGAGAAACGTGCCTTGTCTGAGCCCATTCCAAGTCCCTTTCGAGCTCGCCTCAACTACTTCCTCGCTGTTGAGAAGTTGTGATCCGTCAATCTTTGTCCCCGCGTGCCTGGTGGCAGACTCGTAGTCCTGTCCAACCACCGCATTTCCAATGCCGTTGCACCAAGATCCCGTGTGGCTTCGCCGCCATTGGCTCCCGGACGAAGCCACCAGACGGCCGGCCACACAGCCATTCGCCCAGTTTTGGATACCTAGGTAGAATCTGGAATCCAGATAATAACATGGGCATTGGTGTGTGATATATGTATCCGAATCGGTGTCGGGCAGAGTTCAGTTGCCCGCCCATGTGGCTACACACTGACTGTAATACTCTCATTCGGTAAGTGCTCACGCCCATTTCATGCCATCCCCAGGTAACGTTGGATTCCTGCTGACGGGCGCACCGCCTCACCCGTCCCCGTCTCAGCCACTCGACAACCTCAAGAACCAGCATCGAGCCTTCCCTGCCCCAGGAGCTGAAGAGCTGTGCACAGTGCCCTGGTGTCACAGTGTCACGGTGTCCAAAGGGCTTGTGCCCCGCATCTCCGGCTGCAGTCCAACCTTCCAGGGTTGCCAACGTCCATTAATGGAGCTCGTGCAGACGTGCAGACTGGAGTGACGTCCCGTCGACGGCCACGTCAAACAACCAATTCACAAACCTGCAGCCACAGCCAGCATCAGCCAGCATCAGCCAGCTCCCAATGGCACCTTTCATTCCCGTTGCGCCCTTGCCAGACCCGCGTCGCAACGCCTCTCCCGGCGCCAATGCCCATTTAGCCCGTATCGATGACCGACACAACTCCTTGATCACGGCCTGCGTGGCGCGTAAAGTGGTTGGCTGCCCTATGCCCTGTCATCGGCGCCTTCGCGCGCGCAATCAGACCGATTATGCAGGTTAGAACAATGTGGCGACGACGAGCAGCCTCTCAAGAGCCACATCGTATCGCCCATTCCCCCGCAGATGTCCAGGTGGATGCCCGGCGGAACGCTGCAGTTTCATCGCTGGCGCGCGATAGATATCGGGCCACGACATCAAGGCTGAGGTGCCCCCTCCTGCTCCTGGCACTTTTGAGAGTTTGAGAGCATCTATTTAGATCAGGCGTCAATAGGGTTCCGATTGCGGGGACAAAGCCAACTTGAGCTCAGCAGCCCGTTGTACCACCTGAACAAATCGCTCAACTCCTACCAGCCAAGAAGAGTCCAGCCACCCATGGCCCGTGACTATCGAAGGCTACACGGCGGGCATTGCGCGACTTGAATCGGGCTGTGAACGGACGTGGGCCCCTCTTCTTATGTCATATGTCGATAGACACCTGGCATCGGATAGACCTCCGCGGCAGGCAGACTAGTACTACTATCCCCATGTCTTCGGATGCTAGATCTGCACAGCGAGCGAGGCTCATAGTCCCATACTCCGCCACCAGCTTTGGGTACTTCGGAGGTAGATGCGATCAAAACGCAGCCACATGATCGGAGGAACCGGCACTTTCCCTCGAGGCTGACAAAACATCGCCGGCGCTTGTCCTTTACGAGTACCTCAGAAGCGGTACGATAGCATGCTTTGCGTCACACAGTCCAATGCAGACGAAGGATTTGGCGCCTTTTTATTCCCCATCACATCCCCGCAATGCCACCTTCCGTCACTGTCAAATGTCAGTATATGTCGGCTTACTCAAAAGTGTAATGTCTCGGAGATGGCATCTTCCCCCCTCAGGATCCTGTGTTTACGAGCGCCACAACATCATTAATTACAGGAGCCCAGAACGCAGGGGGTTCCCATTTGAAGCACAGGAGTGGCCAGGTAATGCCACTATTTCGGAACAGCCGATACGGAGTATAATATCTTGGTAATCATAGTTGCCTAAAAGTGCCTGCGCAACTAGGGTCAGGGTAAAAAACAGCAGACAGTGCATACTCATTGTTCAAATCCATAGTGCGGGATACGCAAACGAAGCTACTCACGTTTCTGAAGTCTTTTAGTGTCTAGATCACAGTTCGCCACCTCTTCGACTCTGGGTACACTCCTACGTTCGACTATGTGGCATGCCGCATCTAAGCCCGCAAGAGGTATCCTTCCCATTCAAGCCCTTGGGGGTTTCTCGGCCAGCCTATCTCCCACTGCTTTGGCCTTGCTTCGGCAGCTACGATTAGCCATATACTACTATTCTCAAAGGGTCGATCTTCCTTAGAGGGCGCATGAGTTCGACCTCCGTAACGTGGTTCTTTTCATGCCTGTCAGGAGATCGCCCTCTGACCAGTCTATGAGTGGCCCAGATTTCCAGTTGCAAATCCATGTCACATCTCGCTTTGCTGCATGTCTCACACATCGATCTCCGTCACCAGCCCACCCTAGCCTGTCCTAGACAACTTTCTCAGAATGACAGATGACCCCACGACGAGGCCCTGTCTGACAGGCATCGACAGTTGAAGAATGAGGCGGGTGCAAGCACACCCACAGTCCCGCCGCCACCGGGAGAAAACGTGGCGAAGGGGCAAAAAAATCAAGACTGTCTGGGTTTTCAAGAACAGCAGTCGGTTGCGAGAAAGATGCCGGAAACAGACGGCACGCTGCCGTAGCAATTTTTTTGCCGTGCGTTTTACTTACGGAAGATGCGGTGAAACTTGTGTCATGCGAGAAAGACTGGGTGCCTTGGCAAACCAAGGAGGGTTACATGCATTCTTGCAGTTGCCAGCTCACGATGCCGTGGGCCCCGCTGGTTTTCCCATAGTCAATGATGGCGAAATACTCGTCCGATGAGGAGGAATCATCGCGTCTATTCTATGGGGAATTTGCGACTAAACACTCTCTCTACCTTGCCCTCCTCGGAAATACACCCAGTGTTCACATGTACACAAGACCGGAACGCCTTTATGGGATTGTACAATAGTGTTGGCTCTGATACCCAAGGTGCGGGCGTACCTCGTACGTATGGAACAAGTCCCTCAACTGCCCTTCTCACCGGGGCCGTTCAGCAGCTTGCTCAAACACCCAGCTTCATGATGACACAACAAACGCGTTGATCGGTGTAAGTGGGCCATGCACGGAGAGAGATATGTGTGGCCTAGGCGGAGACGTTTGCCAAATTTATTACGGCTGATTCAACTATCTACATTGCTAAAACTTCCTCGAAAGACCTTGATCCTCAAGGAAACTTTGATGTAGAGGTATAACAACACCGTTAAACTTGAGAGAAATAAATAACCTCATCCAAAACTTTCAAAGTCGTGGATTTGACTAGTCAGTATTTGGTCTCTAATACTATGGTTGATCGCCGGCCTCCCGAGTTCAGGTTTCAGCAAGTTGCCCGAATTCTGGTCCCACAGTATCTCTCACCCAATTCAAGTCCTCTGATATCCTTAATCCTACTCGTCAATTGCCTGAGTGTGGTCGACATATCACATTGTGCTGTTCTGTAGCGTCCTTCCCCGAGGAGAAGCTGGATCGCTTCTCCATACCCGACCATTCTTGTAGAACGCAACACGGGACGGCGTCCTGCCCAAAAGTCCCTTGGGCCGAGTGCTGGCTCCATGCTCCAACATGAGTCAGACAACGGCTTCATACACAGAAGTCTGCCGCGCGAAATACGAGCGAAGCCCCAGAACTAGTCAGCTCGGGTACCAGGTCTGGGGCGTTCATGAGGTAGCAATGACTTGACATCGTGCCAGCCATAGCCCGCGGTCCAGTGAAGGCAACACACGTCCATCCTTGCCCTCGCTTCTAGCTGTGATTCTCTTCGAGACAGTCGCTGCAAGAATTCTAGTCGTTGGGTGCGGGGAATAACGAGACTGGAATTTCGACACCGTCGTGGACACCAGCGCTCGATAATCAAATCTTTTCGATACGTCAAAGTCCAGATAAGGCCATTACCGCAGCTCATTTAGTCGAAATCGCTCATCCTAGCCCCATGTTGGTGCCATAGTCGGGAAGCAGCTGCGCGTCATGGCTTCGAATCTGCATTACACTGACTGACGCCGTCTCACAGTCGTCTTGATCGACCCTGGTAAAACCCGGCCCCTTGGTTCTTCTATGTTGCGCGATGGAGAGTTTCTCTAAGCAAATGATTACTCCTGGCTAGTTCGAGATGCTCCTCTGGTGCTTTCGGTCCTAGTGTGGTGGACATCGCCGTCGGGAATCGCTTCCATTCAAGACAACAGGGCGGTTGCAACGAATACCATGCGCCTTGCCCAGAATATTTCATGATACCCCCAGCTACTTCAGGTCAGAATGCGGGTTAGACCAAGATGATATCCACCTAGCTCGAGTGCCTGGGATCAGACGAACTGAGGAGCAATGTAGGGTAGGTTACTCAGTCGGCGTTGAAGTGGTATGTTTTAGCAGGATCGGTTCCTTTGTCGGAAGTTGCTCGGAGTGCTCATTGCATGTGAATAGATAGACTAAAGTTGCCATCGATTAGGAGCTGTCGAATTCTACGTTTAGGCATCACCTCATGTACCTTCCACTTATCATGAAGGACGAGTGTTGTGGACTTTTGGAAGGTGCGGGTCCAGTCATGTGTGGTGATCCTTGATACCCGAGGAAACACCGGCGAGGAAAGCAGAATGCTTTTCGACCTGGCACCTCTCCATTGTCTGATAGGGTGTGGCCGGTTCCCCATGTCATCAAAGCCTCACAGAACAATATCAAGGCAATGAGAGGCATCTGGTCATCTTGGCGCGCTACTAAAGGAATGGGTCTCCCAGAAGTCGCGTGATGAAAGCCCCCGCGCGTCAGAATCGATCACATCGCAGGGTCGTCTTCCCACGCCGCACCGCCCGCACTACCGCCACCGCTGGCACCACCACCCCCGCGACCAGGACTAGAAGCAACATGGCCGCTACTGTCATGGATGAAGCCCCGGCTCAGATGTCGATTCCCGCACTCTTCACCTCCAAGACGCCCATTCGTGATGCTTTGCAGACGGAAACTTCGGTTCTGCAAGATGAAACTGTCGACGAGTGCCTCCCGTTCTTGACCGGCCAGGAGAACCTGGGCCAGCGTAACCCCAATGGCATCCCGCGCCTGGACAGGGCACGGCATATCAGGTTTCTGCATACCCAGCTGGGCAAGCTACCCGGCGCTTTTAAGGCCGCCGACCCCAGCCGCCCGTGGATCTTCTACTGGTGCCTCAACGCCCTGAGCCTTTTCGGTGAAGATGTGGCCCCCTATCGCACCAGGCTCGTCGAAACGGTCCGTCCCATGCAGAATGAGACGGGCGGTTTCGCGGGCGGCTTCGGCCAGACATCGCATCTCGCCACTACGTATGCAACCGTCCTGTCGCTGGCGTTGGTCGGCGGGGACGGTGCGTACGAGTTGGTGGACAGGAGGAGCATGTGGAAGTGGCTTGGCTCGCTCAAGCAGCCTGACGGCGGGTTCCAGATGGCCGTAGGGGGAGAGGAAGACGTCAGGTATGCCCCCCCGTGATGCTCCTGCTGCCGCCCATGCCATGACACAGCCTCTAAATCTAATCATCTCATTTCTCAGGGGGGCGTACTGTGCAGCTGTCATTATCTCGCTGCTCAGTATTCCTCTCGAGCTGCCCAGCGACTCGCCCGCACGTGCTGGGGGACACACTGATCTGTTCAGTGGCCTATCGGAGTGGATAAGCCGATGTGAGTCACTGTCATGATCCCCCGTCCTGGGTTTGATCCGATCGCTCACCCTCCCCAAAGGCCAAACATACGAAGGGGGTGTATCTGCAAAGTCAGGATTCGAGGCCCACGGTGCATATGCCTTCTGCGCTCTGGGATGTCTCTCCATCATCGATTCCCCACATCGTAGCATCCCACGGTACGTTATGCTGCTGCCTCAGGACTGGTGACATGAAGTACGTCGTATGACTGACGCGCCCGCGGCGATCAAGGCATCTGGACTTACCACGACTCATCTCGTGGCTATCTGCTCGCCAGTATGCGCCTGAAGGCGGGTTTTCTGGCCGCACAAACAAACTCGTTGATGGGTGCTACAGCCACTGGGTCGGAGGTTGCTGGCCCCTAATCGAGGCCGGCCTGAGCGGCCCGCAGGAGGGGTTCACGGCCGCTTCTGCGGCCACGGCGGCGAAAGAAGAAAGTCTTTTCAGCCGAGATGGACTGATCCGGTACATCATGTGTTGTTGTCAGGACCTCTCCAGACGCGGTGGCCTGAGAGATAAGCCTAGCAAGTATGAGACACTCCTGTCAACCACTGCTTACAACTTTGACTGACGGTGAGATAGGTACTCTGATGCATACCATACATGCTATGTTCTCTCGGGACTGAGCTCGGTTCAGCACAAGTGGACGCTCATCGCTGCTCGCCCCGACACAGGCGTGTTGGGTGCTGACCAATGGCTTGCTACCCCGTATATGAGAGGAGAGCAGATTTTTGATGAGGACGACCGGGTCTGCACAACCCACCCAGTATACGCCATTCCTCAGCATAAAGCGCAGGGCATCTTAGACCATTTTGCGTCAAAGGCGGGTTTCTAAGTGTCGGGATGGTCCAACACCTATATTGTTTGGCATAAGCAGTTGTACGTACTGAGCTCCTACAGCGCCGCCTATCTACCAATAGTTCGAATCTCAAATCGATGCCTGCAATGGTCCGTTGATTGATCGTTGTTTCAGGGCCGATTGGCCCCTCAGCCTCCCAAGTCCCCCC
>JAEMHR010000227.1:0-21680 GCA_016490725.1 Amphichorda felina | reverse complement strand
GGAAAAGGGGGGGGGGGGGGGCATCTACACGGTCACAGGACCTCTCCCCTCCCCTCCGCTGGGATGCGAGAATCGGATACGAGAGTGCTCATCCCAGAATACGATTAACACAATGAATGCCATCCTGCTACATTCTGCATGGCAGATGTCTCGGTCTCGTGTCAGCGTGACCGTGATGGGGGTTTGTGGCTTGACACCCACCCAAGTACCTTGACAGGATGGAAGCCATGGTGGTGGTTGCTCTGGGAACTTGGCGGTGTGGCACTCAGACACCCTCGAGACATGCTGCCAAGATGGGAACAATGTCGTCCCCCAGGCTTCTGCGTCGGCAGTCGAAGTTGTCATGTCACATCTCCTCGACATGATTCCGAGGGCGTCGTCGTGGGGGGGGATTCCTAAACCACCCGATGAGGTTGGCGAGCAGATGACCATGTTGTCGTTTTTACATGACGGGCTGTATGTAGTAGGTACTAGTAAGTTAGTAGGTGATGTGCAATATGTGCATATAGGTATGTCAATATACTACGGATACGCCCATCGCCTTGCACATGTCACACGCGAGCCCCACGTTTATTCCATTTTGCACATTTGTCTTGGCCGCCGGGACACGAAAGGCAGCAGCAAGGCACCTGCAGCACAGGCAGCCAGTGCCAGGCCTCCCCAATCAGCACATCAGGCCAATGTTCGTCGAGGGTTCGCACTTTGTGCTTTGGCGCCGATATCGATAAGACGCGGGGCAGCGGGATGAGTCAACGGTCGACGATGGGGGAAGGTGCAAGAAAGAGGGGCAGCTGCTCGATGATGCATGCTGCTGCAGGCATGCCATACTGACATCGAATACTACCTCCTGGGAGCACCTACATGTAGCATCTGCTGTGGCCCACACACCAGGCAGAGCTCATGCTAGTAGGCTGGTGGGTGAGTAAAGAGTCAAGGTCAACATTGACCACGGTGGCCGATGACGGCAGGGAGTCAGGGACCGGGATGATTCATGGAAAGTCATATTGGTCAATTTGTGGCCCTATCCTGATGTGGTGTCTCGCTGATGGGTAGACTTCTGATATCATGTGTCTGTCTTTCACCAAATGGCTGTGTGTGTGCCACTTGAGTGAGCATGTCACTGAGAAGCACCATGAGCAAGAACAAGGCAAGATCAACTCGTTTCAACCAAATCGATATTTTTGGATTTTCCATAGTAAAACAGGTACAACAGCTAAAACAAGTAGAAAGAATAAGTGTGGTATCGAGTATTCCTTTTCCCAAAATCAACGCTCCCTGCTCGCATCCATCAAACAAGTTCCGTATGTATACATGTCCACCTCACAAATCATCCCCCATATATCCCTGCCCTGCTATGCTCAGTACGACGCATCCTCGTAGTACACCCTCGGCCGCCGAGCCCCGTGGCTCACCGTGGCACTCCGCCGCGGCAGACCCGTCATCCGCTCCTTCAACCGCCGCCGCTGCGCCTCGTCCTCGGCGTCCTGCTGCCGCTGCCACTCGCGCTCGCTGTCCTTGATGTCAACCCGCCGCATCGCGTCCGCCAGCTCCGCCTGCGAGAAGGCGCCCGACCGCCGCGAGGCCGACGACGTCGAGGACGAGTGCGAGTGCGAGTGCGAGTGCGAGTGCTTCTGCTGCTGCTGGGGCACCTTGGCCCGCCCCGCAATCTCCGCGTTCGCCTGCGCGATCCGGTCCGCGACCAGCATGTCGCGCTGCGCCTGCCGCCGCTGCTGCTTGGTGTCCGACGACGACGACTCCTTGCGGTGGTGGCGCCTGCGCGCGCTCAGGTCGTCCTCGTCGTAGGAGTAGTACGACGACGAGGAAGGGTGGCGCCTGTGCTCCTTGCGGTGGTGGCGCCGAGGGCCCTCGGGCGCGTCGACGAGGTCGATGGCCACGCGCGGGGGCGCATTGTCGATGATGACGGGCCGCCGCGCCGACGAGGCCGACGACTCGCGCCGCCGCGGGCGGCTCGTGGGGACCATGTAGGGGCTCACGGGCGAGGACGGTGTCGTGTTGGGGGAGCCGCCGTAGGCGCGGCTGGAGGAGGAGGTGGTGCGAGGGGAGGGCGGGCTGCCGACGATGGCGAAGCGCTCGCTGCCGCGGGATGGCGAGGAGTCGTAGGCCCTGCCGTTGATGTAGACGGCGGGGGCGTGCTTCTTGTTGTTGGAAGAGCTGCTGTGGTAGCCGCCGGAGCGGTCCGACTCGTCGCCGGAGCGGTAGTTGGGGGTGGAGGAGCGTGGCGTGTAGGTTGGTGTCGGGGGGAACTGGGCAGAGAGGTAGGGCGAGGCGGCGGTGGGGGCAGAAGACGGCTGGCCGGCAAAGGGGATCGACTTGGGCGGGTAGCGGTAGACGGAGGCGTTGGCGCAGGGGACGCCGTGGCGTGAAGCTGAGCAGAGAATGTCCTGTCGCTGGGGCTTCTCGTGGCGGCCGTCGGGGTAGACGTAGGTGTACTCGTTGGTGGTGCACATGGCGGGCGAGCTGGAGAACGTATGACGGCGCGAGGGCCTTGTGGTGTTTATGGTTGTGGTTGGGGGCAGGGGTGGTGGTGGTGGGTGGTCGTCCCTGGAGGGGGGCGCCGGTTGTATGATGAGCGGTCGAGGGGGACGAGACGCCCTCGCGCTCAGGGATGGGCGACGGTGAGGTCGCTGCTCAGGGTGAGCGGCTGTTGCGGGACGGGATATCAAGTCGCGTCGCAGTCTGCTGGAGCGGTTCTCCTCGACGACGATGCGAAGGGACGACACCTCGGGGTGGAACAGGAGGCCGGTGGAGGTGAGACAGACGTCGCGGTCCAGGTCGGTGGTATGCTCAATGCTGAGAGGGTCGAGTCGCTGGTAGGATATGGAGCGGCGCCGACGCGGTCTTCGTTGTGATATGAAGAGATCCAAGTTGGCGATGGGATGAGGATGGGTGCGGGCTCTCTTTTGTAAGTTGAGCGTGGTGGTCTGGTGTCGCGTGGTGTGGGAGGAGGGCACCAGGTACAATATACAATGTACAATGCAGGTGAGGACTACTAGGTAGGTACCTAGGTAGTGGGCAGTAGGTAGGACTGGGGGAGGACTGGTCAAAGTAGAAAAATGGCCCAGAATGGATTGTGAGGGGATGGTATTGGAGAATTGGGATAGGGAAGAGGGAGATTGTTGCCTAAGGGGATGGAGTGTGTGGAGGTATTATATCCAGGAGGTGCGAGGTGTAGCAGGTGGAGGAGGAGGAGAGGAGGAGGAGAGGCTCAAACAGGTGTCCCTCTACAACAGTGTCTCTGCAGTATGTCTGTCAACTTGCTCAAGCCACCCCCCTGGGCACCCTCCCGTCCCGTCCTCCACTGGGGGCAGTCTGGTGCTAGGAATAGACTAAGTGTGGCCGATGACTGTTACCCCGGTCGGCTCCTGGGCGCCCCAGGCCGCCCTCCCCATCGAGCTTGGCGCAGGCTGCCTTGCGTGGACTGTGAGGCCTTGAGTGGTGGTGTGCTGGGTCTGGTGCTCGGCTGGTGGATCGTGGGAACGGCTGCAGAGTGCTGAGCCACACCTCTCGCTGACCGCTCCCAAGTCCCAACCAGCCCAAAGGCCCCAGAATGCGGGTGATGGCATTCCCATCGCGGCCATCAACGTCATGGCTCGACCAGAATGCGATGCAGGAGTCCGAGAAGATGGCCCAACTACAGAAACATGAGGTGATGTGGTCGATGGGCTGCCACAAATCAGCAAGAACTCAACTCGAACGGAAGAGGATTCGCACCGATGATGACGAGGTGCCTGCTGCCCAGACTATTTTTTTTTTCTCCCATCTTTTAAGCTTGTTAATCTCGCAACAGGGGTCTGGGGTACAAGGGGCGTCCAGCCAAATCTGTCCTCTCCCACGCAGCTACATGTACTCCGTACCTACGGAGTAGTAGGTAGTCAGTATTCCTAACCCTCGCCCACGACTCCAGTCCACAGCGCCAGACATTCCGAGGGCGCTTGTTCAAACAGAGGACCTCGACCGTGTCCTCTGGCAACGGCGTGCACCAATCCAGAAGGCGGCCCAGTCATGAGATCGCACGGCCATTGAGTCACTCACCACCACGGTCCACCAGACCCGAGTCCTGCAGGCTTCACTGCGCTTCGACTGGTCCTCTGAGCGCGGGTGCTTGCAGTGGTTTGCAGTAGCCGCAGCGTGAGGCCCCTCCTCTCCTCGCTTCTCCCCCCTCGGACTCTGGTGCTAGGTATGGAGCAGCACCCAGTAGGGCCAGCCTATGGGCATGTCAAGGGACCTGTTGGGCTCGGCTGCTCGTCCACTGACCCCCCTCGTCGCCATTGACCCCCCTGGACAGAGGATGGCTGTGCTGCCTGGCGGCTGGTGCCCTCTGTCGCTCTTGGGGGGCGCTTTTCAGCTGGCTTCGACTCCGCCTCAATCTCGCAAGGCTCCCGAACACACACTCCTCTCGAGTCTCTTGCCTGTGGTGCTCTGTGGCGTCAGAGATCCATCCATCGCTCTCAATGGTGTCGAGTGCTCAGCCTTGCATCCTCACAGCAAGAGATTGGGGCTTTGGCCTCTTGCCGTTTGTGGCTTGGGGTCACAGGGGGCTTCATGACGGAAATGCCGACCCCTTCTTGGATCTAGATGCCAATTGCAAGATTCCATGTAGGTGCGTGACGTAGATGGCGATGGGAGCGGGCAGTCGACGAGGAGGCATCACGGCAAGAGAAGGCTTCGCTGTCTGCCTGGGTATCCCGAGACTCACCGCCCATCGCCCTGTATTCCATCTCGCTGGACACAACTGTGTCCATGTTGGGGAGCGCAGGCATCCACGACTCGATCCCAGCGTCTCCCGTGTCCATCATGTCGCCACTGCGGAAGACAGCCACGAACATGGGGAGCACGGGAACGCGGCCACGGGCAATCGAACACCATGACTTGCATCCCCCGCCAGCAATCAGAGCCCACACCGAGCCCTACCGATGGCCTCCGTATGCAAGAAATGATTGATATCCGTACCAATGTGCAAAACCCCCACACCCCGACGCCGGTGCTGTGACGCATCGCCGTCCATACCTGTGCTGTGGGCCCAATGTGCCCCAATGTGTGCTCGCCGATCTGCAGACCTCGAGTCCTGAAGTCCTGGAGACCCAGACCACAGCGACCTCCACCGTCCCAGCGGGCATTGGCTCATGGCGGCCGCCCTCAGAAGGAGGAACACGCTACTCCGTCCGGGTACGTACATGCACGATGGACAAGACGATCGTCTTGCTAAGTCCTCAGTGTCCTGCCTGGGCCCCCTCCATGTCAGCACTCAGGGCATTGTCCACTTTGCCTCTGGGGAGGGCATGGGGTCACAGAAGATGATGGTGTCGCTTGTCGCACCCAGCCGCGCGTCTGTCCCCAAGAATAGAGCCCTGCTGTTAGGGTGGTGTAGACGCGCAAGCAAATCGCCTGTCATCGATGCCGTCGAAGGACTCTAGGCCTGGGTCTACAGAGTTCTCTAGGAATGCTACCTACCAGAACCAGATAGGCATACGTTACTGTATCCCCTATTACGGTCTCACGTCACCCTGGGAACTTGTCAATTTGTTTGTCAACCTTCCACCTCCCACAGCTCCACTCCACGTCTTGTCAGTGAGGATAGGGTCCCGGTCGAGATCAGGCCCACCTGGTATGCCTAGCTGTCGGCCGCCGGGAGACAAAGACAATGGGTGATTCCGGGTTTCTCCATTCCTCACAACCTCCAAGCCTCGTAGCCCTGTCCTGGAGGCCGCTCGTAACAGCGTCGATGGAAATCTTGGGTTTCCCAATTCCCTACATACGTAGTGATACGGTACATCCCCAGTGTTACCTGGAATCCCCCATGGTGGCCCATCCCGCTGGAGGCCGCCTGCGTGGATGGGGCCCGTCTCCAGTCAGCCCTACGGGGTAGAGCCTTGCTGCTGGAACCTGGCTGTGCAACTTGGAGCATGGCAGCATGGGACCTGGGAACTGGGGACTGTGCCGTACTCGTACCCATGCGTGCGCCGGATCCACTTGGCCGAGACGCAGCCCAGGGGGCCTCCCGCTCCCGATGCATTAATCGATTGATTGAGTGGTTGATCGATTGAGTGGTTGATGCACCGCCGTTCTGCGTCTGTTGTCTCGCCATCAATGCTTCCCTCAACATATGTCGATGCTATACTAATTGCAAATCCACTAACCACGACTCGAGATATTGCCCTCCAGTACGGGTCGCAACGGCCAACATGAGGTAGTATCCTCGGTGCGGCCTCTTCCCCAGGTCGCGGCCACGACCCAACGGCCCGCATCACTGTCTCAGTCAGGCCCATCGGCCACATGGCATAGGCGCCCAACAAACCACTGGGTATCGCATCTTTATTTCTTCTTCAGGAAGCGCCGAGCCAGTCTGTCGGGACCGAAGATCAACGCTCGTTGATTCATCGTCGTCGACAACGTATGCGGCCTCTGCGGCGGCCGGTAAATAGGCGCCAGGTGAAGAGACATTGAAGTGCAGCCAACAAGGGTTTTGGTCCTAGAAAATAGATCATGGTTTCGAATTTTATGTTACTGCAGACGAAATGATTGGATATGGCTCGACTTTGACAATCTTGCGACGGGTTTTCGGAGAAAGACTGTAACCACTTTGTGCAGGGCGTCCATTTGAATGTCTATCAGTCGGCTTCACGGACATGTCGGCGGCGCTTATACGTGCCTCAGGGCCACCCTTTGGGGTCTCCCAAGCATACATGTACTCAAGAAGAATTTTATTCGAGCCTTTGACCAAACTGGCGCAGCCAATATAGCCTCGATATCTCGCCGTGGCACACATGCCATCAGATAGCAGTTTTGTCCGATGACAGAGATGGCGACGAACTTACCATATAAGGGCTGCGGCACCAACATGCTCTGAGGGAATAATATTGGTCGTTGAGGTTCTTGGAAGGACCTAGTCGATCCTGATATTCTCCTTCTGGACGACCTGTCAGTTCAGGCTTTGCCTGATTTTGTGTTACATATTATCCTCAGAGGGGACTTCTCACAATCTTCAGCACATGGGATATGGCAGGGACAAAGTTCTCGACCTAATACTGTTCTTTATATACATAGATATACATAGATATACATAGGTATACATGTACAAGTCCACGGCCGATTACCTCTTGTGCTTAACACCAGAATTGGCATACAGGGTATCCAGATGATCCGACTTGCCCCAGACCTCCTGGAACGCCCTAGCCTTACTGGCGTAGATAGTTGGCCACATCACAGTGGCGGTAGCTGGCTTTCTCACCCGTTTTAGCCACCAGCTAAAAGTTTTGACGGATTCCAGTCATGCTGGATCTGGACATGTGTTCCGTTAGGTGTTGGCTGTATGTTGATCCAAAGGACTCACAGAGGCTCCCGTTACGATGGGTACCCGCTTCGAAATCATGATTTCGTCAACATTATTCACTTTTCGCCCATTATATTGAACGATATGGGGGTCTTTGGAATAAATGATTTGGCGACGTTTTGTCAGTGAGGAGCAGCCGTTATGCTAGAATTGTGCCCATCTTAACATGCCAACTTCTCGTATCCAAAACATGGATAGACCTCCGTACGGGTTGTAAATGCCGATTGAGATCTCTTTCGTTGCGTTCTCTGGCAATCAATATTGGATGTAGTTAGCATCTGGCTCGAAAACTTCAATAGTTATATATTTTACTGGAAAGAATAGACCAAAGTAGCGTGGGTGCTCTTGGGTACCATTGCCATGGAACTACACATGCTATCGTAGATAGAAACACCGATTGCAAAGTATGGCATGTAATTTTACTTTGGTTTTACCACGCCTTATAAAGGGAATTTCGTATCCGTGGTTCTAGACCTCGTCCTATATCTACGCCATCATGCTACAGTCGGTGGATATTAGTTTCATATAATACCCCCTACTAACACTAAACCACGTCTTTAAGCCATATTTCTCGTCCAATCAAAGGTTATTGGATTTGAGGCTTAAATGAAGGACATAACCTGAGAACCACGGCAAGGAATACCGACCCGAGAGGTCTTGAGACTGTTTTTCGCTATGTATATAAGACGGGCATCAATCGCACAGATGATTGATGCCACACATACACCTCACTCTTCTTTACTTATCAATTAATATTCTTGTCACTTGTTTCGCATATTAACTTCGTTGCTCCGTGAGCCGCGACCTTCGGATCCCCTACTCCTTGTCTCAGCACGCCTCTGCGAGCCCCACTTGCAAGGCCCCTCAACAAAGGCTTTGTTGCAGTGGGTCCCTTATTCGTGTTCTTGTGCATAGCAGTCAACCCCCAACTCATTATAAGTAGTCTTTAGATATAATAGCGCGACGCGATTCTATATACGGTAGGGTGATACTCCCTCTATATACGCGATCTCTTTAGCCGAATAGCTAATTTCTCCAAGTATCGTAATTCTAGTCCGCTTATGCGGGCTATACTATGGTTTAGGACTTATCGGAGTTATCGTTATAAAGAAAATTGTGTTTAAAGGAGGAAGGTGATATTATGCCGTGTCGCGAGGGACGCATTATGGTAGGGTATTATACGAAACTAATGTCTCTCTACTATACCTGGATGCGAGATGGGAAATGTCAGGACTGGATATACGGAGGAGAGTGAAGAGGTATAACGAGGCAGGATAAGTGTAATATCACAGCGACATTGCAGTTATAGGGCATATAGTGACTGTATTGATCTCTGAAGAATCTTCGGTCCCGATAATAGGAATCGCTCTCATAAGTCCTCTGCCTGGCCTTGTTGCACGTGACCCTCGTGGCCCCGAGGACAGCTCGGCTCGATCCCGCCTCTTTGCCCCCCTGACAGGAAATTACACCTAATAGGCCTGCAACCTTTGAGCCTGCAGGCATCCAGGGGGGCGCCTATTCGCGTGAAACATAGTTGAAATCCCTGCTATTGGGGATCTATCCATCCTATTCATATATTAATATAGATTCAGTTCGACAATTAGATCTCACGTCATCCGATTATCTCGTGGCCCCCGGTCCCCTGGTCTACTATCCCAGAACAAGGCCTAATCTTCGCCTCACCTTTTCCCCGCCATCTAAGCTAAGAACGTCCTGCTCTCAGTTGCAGCTATTGAAGTTTTGAACACCCATTCACCTTTGCTTCACAGTCCCTATTGCTTCAACACAGCGTCACTTCCAAGAGGCGTAGTCACCATGTGGCCTTTTGCCTCGTATCCCGAGAACTGCCCCTCTGAGGTGGACGGCAGAACGTATGACTACATCGTCGTTGGAGGTATGTACGCAACTACCCATCCCAGCCCAGCACCATTCCGCTCAGCTGCTCACTTCCTCCAGGCGGCGTGTCAGGCTGCGTCGTCGCCTCGCTCCTCTCCCAGGACCCGCACGCCTCCGTCCTCGTCCTCGACAAGGGCCACGTCAAGGACACGCTGCTGTCGCGCATGCCCCTGGTCAGCCAGAGCCTCCAGCTGGCCGGCGCGCTGCAGATCCAGGACACGCGCTGGTCAGAGCCCATCACCGGCGCGCGGGGCAAGAGGAATCGCGTCTGGGGCGTCGAGGGCCTGGGCGGCGGGTCGCGCATCAACGCCATGCTGTGGACGAGGGGGGCTCCGGGGGACTATGCTGCGTGGGCCGATATGGGGCTCGAGGATTGGGGGTGGGATGAGGTTGAGCCGTATTTCCGCCGCGTGGAGAATGCCATTGCCCATCCGGACTCGAAGGCACGGGGCCATGAAGGTGAGCTGAGTCCATGCTTGGGTTATACTGTCTCTTGGCAACATGAAGCGTTGGGCCCATGGTTGTGCTAATGCCGCAACAGGCCCCATCGAGATCCGACAACCCAAGAGCCCCTTCCAATGGGTGCCATAGTGAGCCCCTCTGCCCTGAACTTATCGTATCATTTTTGGTTGACGTTCTCTGAGCCTCCAAAAAGCTGCTGAAAAGGTCGGTCTGCCCATCGCACAGGACTCCAACGACCCCAACGCACCCGCCAACGGCTACTTTACGCTAGACTTGGCCGTCAACCGTCGAGGCGAGCGCGTCTCCGCTATGAGGGCCTTCTTGGGGAAAGATGTGGCTCTTCAGAGGCGCGAACGTCTGACTGTCTGCACGGGCACAATTGCATCGCGGCTGGAGCTGGACGCTGACAGTGGGCTCGTTACCGGCGTCCATATTCGCTCATCCAAGGCAGCCGACAAGACTCCTGACAGGGACTTTTTTGTCAGGGCAAGACGCGAGGTCATTGTCTGTTCTGGAGCCATCTGTACACCCCAGCTGCTGATGCTGAGCGGCATCGGGCCCAAGGATTCTGGCAAACACGTCAAGATCCCCCTCGTAAAGGAGCTCCCAGCAGTGGGCAAGAAGCTCTCCGATCACTACAGCTTCCCTATCATGCTAGAGATGCCGCGTAACGAGACGCTGCATGTCCTGCAGTCTATCTGGGCCCTCTGGTATCTGCTCCTATGGATCTTGTTTGGCACTGGCGTGTTGGGCGCGGGCTCGACGCCGGCCAGCATATTCGTCCGCACCGGGGCGATTGATGAGAAGACGATGCAGGTCAAGCCTGACGACGACGATGGCAACGATACCATGGACGCTTCCGAGCCGCGTAACATCCCCGACCTCGAGATCATGATCATGGCCATAAGTAGCTTCCAAAGGCCGGTTCCGGGACACTCCCTCTTTACTCTATATCCCACGCTGATCCAGCCGCATGGCCAGGGCCACATCGACCTCGCCAGCTCGGATCCTCTCGTTCACCCACGGGTGACTCTTCCCATGCACCGCGACGAGCGCGATGTCGTGTCGGCGCGGCTGGCGATGCGCTTCACGATGCGGATAGCCGAGGAGTTTCAGAACTCGGGATACCCCCACGATACTCCTTTTGTCTTTGCCCCCGGGAACAACCTCGAGTTTCTGAGCGAGTACGAGAAGTCCGAGGAAAATTTCGATGCTGACCACGCTGCACGCGAGATCCCTGGAGCGAACAAGTCTGACACCGCCAAGAAGGCCCCGGCCACCGTTAATGGCATTGGAGAGGAGGGCGGAAAGACGTGGAGGGATGTGACAGACGAGGAGATAGACGACTACGTGGCCAGGGTCAGCCATACAAGCCTCCACTATGCGGGCACATGTGCCATGTCCAACGACGACGGGACGGGCGTGGTCGATCAGCAGCTGCGCGTGCACGGGTTCAGGAACCTGAGGGTCGCAGATGCCAGCGTCTTCCCCAAGGCCCCGAGCGCGCACCCCATGGCGGCCATCATGATGATTTCGGAGCGGTGCGCAGAGTTTATCAAGCAGGACTGGGCCAAGAGGAAGACGGAATAGGAGAAGGCCTGCAAGTTTTTGTTTCAAGCTACAAAGACCCCCCACACGGTGTTTGATTGTCTAAGACTATGACTTCGTGATGACACAGAGAGTGCATGCGGGGATGCACACTACTCAATGACCACAGCCTCGTGAGCCTCACAGATAGGCACGACTAGTGGGGTTCCTAGATATAGTCACCAAGATGGACGTGGGGCACCTTTAGGGACGCAGGGACCAAGAGATCAGGCCCCTGGATATCGAGTCCCTGGGAATGGGAGAGGCGTCCCGCGGTCTGGGTACAAAGGGCGTTGGGTTGGCTCACAAGAAGCCAAGACTTCCATAAGCTCTCCCAGTTCCAAGCCACATCTCATCCCCCTGCCTACCTAAAATAGTAGTACGCCGCGTAGAGTCCTTTGCCATGTCGGAATCCATCCCCCTCACCGAGATGTTCTTCCTCTTCGGCAACTGCAACATGGTCCCCGACCGCTACGACGAGGCATGCTCTCCTTTCCGTCCAGCAATCACCCCGGGCTGCAGCTGACAACCCCCCCAGTGGCAAGCCGCGTACGACAAGCTCGGCGAGAACGTCTACGCCAACGAGCCCAACACGCTGGCATACTACTTCGGCATCCCCCTCGAGCACGCCGCCGCGCCGACTTGTACGACTTGTACCTGCGCTCGGCAGCCATGGCGGCCAGCTTCCTCCCCAGCGCGGCCCCGCCATGTCCATGGGGCTGGACCTGGCGCACTTCCGCGCCGTGGGCGGGTTCCTGGACGGGTCCGGGCGCGGGGCCGAGTGCGGCGTCATGCACGACGTGCAGATCCGGTACATGGACGGGGCGGCGCGCGCTGCGGATGCTGTGCGTGCTGGTGGAGGAGAGGCAGGGTGAGGGCGAGGGCGAGGGTGGCGATGTGCTGTCGTTCATCGGCATGGAGTCGCTGGACAACGACGCGGGCGCGCGCATCTTTGCGCGGCACCGCAGCCGGGAGGCGTGGGAGGAGTGGGCATGGAGCACGCTCATGAGGACCTTCTGTGAGAGCGTCAAGCCCAGTGTCGCGAGCATGGAGGCGAGGCCGTATGCGCCCAACGGAAAGGGGTGGCTGTGGAAGTAGAGCTGGAGTCAGGGTTGCGGTATCAGTGGTATTCGAGTACTACCTGGCAGAAGAAGAGACAGTCCATGCAGTCTGTTGCGGATCAAGGTCGTCATCATTAGGTAGTCGCTCGCTCATGCCTATATTGCGACAAGTCTGAAATCAAAAGCGCCAGTCATGCCGCTTTGTCCAACATCAAGTCATGTTTGTCGCTCCCTCGCGCCGCCTCCGCCGCGCACGGCGCTCTCGACGCTCCCGACGTTGACGAGAACAAATACAGCATCCCCATATCGCAAAGATGAACCGCCATAACCTGCGACGATGAATTAGTCGAGCATCCCCAAAAGGCGGGTGGACCAGACAGAGAGAGGAGAAAAGAAAGAAGGGTGTCGTACGCCACGGCCGCGATGAGCCACTCCCCCAAGGTCATCAGGTGGCGCTTCTTGCGCCAGTCGTCGTCGTAGTCAAAGTCGGGCTGGACGTTGGCCTCGCGCTCCTCGCGAAGGTCGGAGAAGACGAGGAGCATCAGGCCTCCCATGCAGACGGCGATGCTGAAGAGGTCGTTCATGACGGCGCGCGCGGGCGCGAGCGGCGAGAAGCGCGTGGTCGGGTCGAAGTGGGCGACCACCTCCCAGCTGTCGTTGAGCAGGGCCACGGCCGACTGTTCGGGGGTCAGCATCTACGCTCCTCAGGAAGAAAGTACTAGTATTGCATGGTGAGCTCACTCCCAGGAGCCCGGCCGCGACGGCGCCGCTCTCGGTGGGCCAGCAGCGCATAACGTAGGCCAGGACGAGGATGGCGGCCAGATCCGTTAGCCAGCCGAACAGCCTCGTCACAGCCTGTGCCAGCGAGTCCAGGGGCGCCCGGCGCCGGCGTGACATGGGCGGCGGATGGGGTCGGCTTCGTGGCCGTCGCGAGGACCAGAGGAGCTCTTCTGGCCATGTGCCGTCTCTGGGCATCGTCGTCGCTCGTGTCGAGACTCGAGACTGTGGGGGATCGCAGATGGTGGGGGAGATTGAAGAAGGGCTGGTGGAAATGGGAGGCCAAGTTGAGTTTCCCCAGGCCTCAAACTGTCAGGCTGTCTGGCTGCCGATCATTCAATGATCCTTGATGGATGGCTCCATGTTTGCTGCCCAGCAGCTGTTGGCAGCTGTTGGCACGTTGGCAGCTGCTGAGCTGTCCAGTCGTTCCCGCAGGTTTGAAACGCGTTTGCAGGGGTGCTTTTTATCCAGGTTCAAGGGTCCTCGGCTCCTGTACATAGGTAGTAGTACTAGTTGCATACAGTCGCACATTGACTTGTCGCTACTGATGAGGGCCTAAATGCTACCTAGTAGACAACTCATTCCCATTTGCATCATCTGCAATCCCAACTCCAACCCCGTTGCCCGTGTGGCAAAGCTTGGGCCATGCCGTAGGCCTTTACTCTAGCCCATATACGTACTGCGTACAGGGGCTGGGGAACTGCGAAAAACGACTCAATGCAGATGCGCGAGCGCCAGGCCCGAATGTAATCCATGTGCCCACCGATGCATAGCCATCAGTTGGCTCCCCCTTGTCCAGACGCGCGGCAGTCCCTAGGGTTCCCTGCAATCTTTGAGATAAGCCTGTTGGGTTCAGATGAGGAGCAAGCCTTAGCAAGCAAAAGAATCTCGTTACTATTAACATCATAAGCGTAGGGGAGGAATTTCCTGGAGTTTCTTTCTTTCTTTCTTGGTCCCACTCTTAGACATTTCCAGCTTGGGGACTTACAAAGCTACTGGCATTTTCAACGTCATCAGCACATAGGGCATTCTTCGCCTACAACAGTAGGCTTATTAATAGCCCATTTATTGAAGCTAATATCAAAAAAGAGCACTGCGAAAGGCTGAGATGCCAGAAAAGTTTCTTTTGTATGTCAATTCCATCATCTCTTCTGTTTGTTTTCATTCAACAAGTACCTTCTTCCTCACCTTGAATGCGCCACTGCTTGTTAGCCACGCATTTCACCATGACGACCAGCTGTTGAGGAGCCTAAAGTCTGGCTTATTTTAATAGTAAGCCTTATGTTTATTTCCAAAGCAAAATACAGTCATACTTTAGGACTAATGTGAAAAATGCTGCTTGAATCACAGCCCCCCTGGGAGACTATTTTGCATTGGGAGACGGCAACAAATACCACATCACGATCACAACAACACACACTCGTGACTATATCACTCGACACCAAAGTAGCGCCGTAGAACCACGAGAAGCTAAAAACGACAAGAGGCTACCCGGGTTTCCCACATATTAGTAGGCTTCTCCCATTGACCAAGCAAGGCTGGATCCGTGTGTCCCGGGTAGCTCAGACCTCCAGTCTTCCACATGTTACTCTGGGGGAACAGGTACACACACAGGTACCCACGAAGCCCTCCCCACGACGACGGGACCTCTAATAAAAACCCCCAACAGCTCGTGTTCCTGTTGTTTTGATACAGTCAAGCTCCTTGTGCGTAGCTCAAACTGTAATGACGGTTTCCTGGCGACCTGAGCAGTAGGTTTGAGGGCGACCAATGGGAGCTGCCAACTCGACGCCAACTCCGTGCCGGGCCGTGTGCGTGCGGGGAGGCGCTATGCTCCAAGCAGCCCAGCCTCCGTGCTCGTGCTCCAACCTCCGTGCTCCAACCTCCGTACTCCGTACTCCGTACACCATCCTCGGGTCCCGAACATCTCCAGTCCCTCCCCCGTCCTGCGCTGTCTGCGTGCCGCCCTCGTTTCGCAAACGTCCACATGGCGAGCCACCAGCTGGCCGATTGATCGTAGAGTGATTCGTGGCCTGGTCTGTCGCATCCCCCTCCCACTGCTCCAGAGTTCGCCCCAGTGTCTTGCAATCACTGTCCTCCAACGCCACTGCGCCAGACAGGGCCACGTTTTCCAACCCTAGTTCGGCCTCTCGTGGCTGGAAACCAACAATAACAACCACCGACGTCCTCCTTGGGATATCTGATTCTTTCCGCCAACACTTCCTCATCCCCCGGTATCGAACCCTTCGCTGCCATCTTTCGCTGCCAGACTTGCAACATTGCCCAATTCCAACCTGCTTGGTAGCCTCAACTCTCAACAACAACAACACCCAGGACATATCCCTGAAACCCTGAATCACTAAATCTCTGGATCCCTAGATCCCTAAATCCCAAGCTTCTGGGTCGTGGGCCCTATCATAACAAACACCACAACACCACCAGAGCACCACAACAACAGCATCACAACATGTCGTCTTTCGAGACCTTCGGGCTGTTGCATAGCTTCGAGGACCACCCATCGCGGCCAGGCAACTCTGGCCTGGAAGTGGCTATGCCCTCCCCACAAGCTGATTTCACCATTGTTGCTTGGCTGGCCGCCTTGTCTGTTGCTGTCTTCCTCATCTTCACCCTCCGGCACAAGATTGCATCTACCCTCCCGCGTTGGCTGAAGCCCTTCGCCCAAGAGGAAGACCATGAATCAGCAAAACATAGACGGTGGTCCTTCTGGACCCTCTGCCTGGGAATAATTTCCCTCGCAGGCCTCGTCATCTCCACCGTCTTGGTGTGCCTGGCTCCTAAGGACCGGTTGGCCATTCTCGAGATTATCCCTTGGTGCTCTGTGACGCTCATCACCGCCTTGGATCGACCCATCAAAACACCCCGACTCCTGTTGCTCCAGTTTCTCCTCATGGCGTTTGCGGGACTTGCGATGTACTCTGTTCATTTCCTCGGTCACACTTTTGGGACCGTTGGTCCATTCCGCCTGGCCCAACTTGGCTTGTGTTTTCTCGCCATCGCCGTCATTGGGAACATGCCCATTCGAGACCCCACCTGGGATCCAAGCGATATTGGATACCCAGGACGGCAGCCATCCCACCTCTTCCGCAGCCCAGAAGACAACTTGACCCTCTTCCAGTTCTGGACCATGAGCTGGATCTACCCTCTGGCGAGCATGTGTCGGAAAAGGGAAATCACCGTTGACGATGTTTGGCAGCTCCCATATGAGTTCCAGCACAGCCGCCTGTATCTTGCCTTCCGGGATGTCCAAGGAAAGCTTCTCTCCCGGCTACTGGAAGCTAATGGACTCGATATATTCATCGCTTCCACCCTTTCCGTTGTCGAGAAGGTCGCAGAGGTCTCCAACATCCGCCTCACCAGCAACCTCTACAACGCTCTCGACAGCGGCAAACCCGACGAGGCTAACTTTTGGTGTCTGGTTATGCTTTGCGTCGATACCATCCGGCAAATCACCAAGACAACTTCCGGATGGTACTCACGCAAAGCGTACGAGCGTTCCCGAGGTGAGACCTTTATCGGCCTGTTCAGCAAGCTCCTCACGCGAGCTGTCCCCGGTTCCGACACGACGGAGAAAGGTCCCATGGAGGATGGTGTCGTTAATGGAGACAATACCGGTACTCAAAGCAATCCTGGTGGATTTTGGACTGGTTGTTGCGGGCGACGGAAATATTCCAAAGTCGTCCCCAGGCCCCAGCAAAGCCAGCCAGCCTCCAACGCGAAGGTTGTTAACCTTGTCCGCGGGGATACCTACGAGATATCGCAGCGGTTTTGGGATCTCCCCAAGATCATATCACAGCCAATCAAGGTAGGTTTCACCGTCTACTACCTAATCGACATCATGGGTTGGCCTTCGTGCGTTGGATTCGGTCTGATGGTCGTCTTCTTGACCATCAACTCCCAACTCGTGCGCCACTTGGTCGGACTCGAGCGCTCGCGCACTGCTCTGTCCGACAGGAGAGCACAGGCCGTGTCACACTTTGTGGAGTCGAGCCGGCCACTTAAGCTCAACGGGTGGACTTCTTCCTGGCGCGACCGAATCATGAAATTCCGCGACATGGAGATGATGAAGCGGCTGCACATGTCGTACCTGGGTGCCGTGGTTGGAACCATCAATGTGCTGGGAGGCACTTGCTATCCTCTGGCAAGCATATGCCTCTACACCCTCATCCTCGGCCGGGGGCTCCCGAATGAGGTCATTTGGCCCTCTCTCCAATTGTTTGCACAGCTCGAAGGAAGCGTCAAGGAGAGCTTCGACCTCATCTCGGCGTATTGGAAAGCCACGATTCCCGTCGAGCGTGTCCACAAGTACATGGAAGAGCCCGACAGAGACGGAGAGTCATCCCGGGACTCCAGCGTGGCTGATATTGCTTTCCAGAAAGCATCCTTCACATGGCCATCCACCGACAAACCTGTGCTAGAGGGCCTAGACTTCAAATTCCCAACAGGCCTGACTATTGTCCGCGGAAAGGTTGGGTCCGGAAAATCTAGCCTCTTGCTTGCTGCCCTGAACGAGATGGAGCTTCTCCATGGAAACTTGCTCAGGCCAGATGAACCCATCGGATACGCTCAACAACTTCCCTGGCTACAGAACAAGACTATCCGTGAGAACATCATTTTCCACCAAGGCTTCAATCCCCAGAGATACCGCCAAACAATCGCTGCATGTGCCCTTGGGCCGGATTTTGCGGCTCTGCAGGACGGCGACCAGACAAAGCTCGAGGAGGGGGGTGTCGGCCTGTCCGGTGGTCAGAAGGCGCGTGTGGCTCTTGCCAGGGCCGTCTACAGCCAGAGCCGAATTCTTCTTCTGGATGATCCGCTCGCTGCTCTCGACCACGACACCGCGAGTACCATTGTACATAGGTTTCTGCAAGGGCCACTTGCGGAAGGTCGCACGATTGTCATGGTAACGCACCGGGATGAGCTTGTTCTCCGAATTGCCAATCAAGTCATTGACCTGGACAATGGACGAGCCATTGTTTTGACTCCGGAGCAAATTGACCAAGAGCTTGAGCACCCTTATCACAGCTCAAGCGGTGATAAAAAAGCCGAGTGCGACGATCAGAACCATCAAGAGCACGAGAATGACGTTGTCGGCCTCAGGGAACCCCCCGAAGAGCCTTCGGAAACCGGTGGGGTGTCTCTCACAGTGTACACCAAGTACATGAAAGCCGGCGGTTGGAGTCTCTGGGCCACGTTGGCCATCTTCTACGGGCTATCGCGGTACTGCGATATCGCCCGAGCTCGGCTCCTCGAAGCATGGGGAAATGACGCAGCGACTGATCGGGCTATGGGCCAAGGCCGATATTGGAACCTTCCAGATCCTGATCTGAACCCAAAGACATGGCTCTATGCTCTTGCGTGCCTGTCCACAGGGCAAGTTGTGGCCTTTGCAGCAGCCCAGATCCTTCTCGCCCGTATCTGTATCAATGCCGCCCAGGGTCTCTTCAGGACCGCGGTCAACCGGGTTAGCAAGGCCACATTCCGATACCATGACACCACACCAACCGGCCAGCTTAAGAATCGCCTAATTGCTGACATGGGCATGGTTGACGGTGGCATCCTGTCGCCTCTGGAAGGATTTGTGTTCAACCTGATCGCGTTGGTCCTGAGTCTGATGGCGATCATGCTCCATCAGCCCTGGCTGCTTGTCATTCTCGCCGCGGTGTCTTTGCTCTTTGTCTACTTCTTCCGTCTCTATGTACCCATCTCGCGCTGCCTGCGTCGTATGGAGATGAGATACTTGACTCCTATCATTGCCAACATTGGAGTCATGCAAGACGGGCTGGTGACGATTCGAGCAATGAGGGTGGAGAGCCACTTCCAAGACCGTCATCTTGACGCCGTTGACGACTTCCAGAAGCAGGACCACTTCTTTTGGAGCATGGCGTTCTGGCTCGACTTCCGACTTAGCATGTCGTCCGCTTGCATGCGAGCGGTGTTGATCCTCTTCATGGTTTGGTACGGCACACCGGCAAGCGCAGTCGGGTTTATCCTGACACAGACAACAATTGCCATGACGTCGGTGCAACAGTTGTGCGAGAAGTTTGCGCAGCTTCAGTTAGACGCTGTTTCACTGGAGCGCGTCGACATGCTGAACAGGATACCTGAGGAGCCAAATGGTGACCAGCAGCCTCCAGAAGACTGGCCAAGGCCCTGCGACGACGTCCGGTTCGAGGACCTATCGTTCAAGTACGACAAGGATCTGCCTAGTGTCCTCAACAGCCTGAAGTTTGAGATCCCCGGTGGCTCAACATGTGCCGTCCTCGGGCGCACTGGGTCGGGCAAGTCCACAATTGCCAACGTTTTGCTGGCAACTCAGATGCCTTTCCAGGGGACTGTCAAGATTGGAAGCGTAGACATATCCCAGGTTGACCGACAGACCCTACGGAGCCGGATCACCTTTGTCCAGCAGGATCCGACCCTCTTTCCAGGCACGCTCCGTGATAACCTGGACCCCGAGGGCAAATTCGACGACGCCCAGTGCGAGAATGCCATCCATAGAGTGCTCGGCCCGCAATGGGGCCTCGACTCTCCGATCGACGCGGCCGGGAAGAATCTGAGCCAGGGACAGCGCCAACTCGTCAGCATCGGTAGAGCCGTGCTCAGACGGAGCGGGTTGGTCATTCTGGATGAAGCAACGGCGTCTATTGATCGGAAGACGGCGGCCAAAGTGCAGCGGATCCTTCGCGAGGAACTGTCGCAGAGTACCGTCATCACAATCGCCCATCGGCTAGAGGCGGTAGAGGATGCGAACTGGTGCTTGCGACTGGATCATGGACGCGTTGTTGAATGCGGACCAGCCAGGAACCTTGGGCCACACCAACAGAGTGGATCGACGGACGAGGAGTAGAAGGACGGATGAGGTTGACGTTGAAGAGGATGGGGGAAGAGGATGGGATTACGACGGAATGATAATGAATGGAATCACTTCCCCAGTGTTCACAAGGTGACGTTTTGAGGAGAACAGTCGCCTCTAGGTTCAGGGAAGGGGATGTTGGAGGAGGGGTTCGGGAGAAGAAATAGCCAGAGGAGGGAAGGAGGCGGCCAGAGGCGAGGTGACACAACATCCGCTTGCTTCAGCAACGCCTCACACTGCCACCTGATCTTTCAGGCAGATTTTACTGTTGAACCGACGGCAAGAGCGGTGATGCAACATTGCCTGTTCTCTTCACCGCATTGCATCACAGGGTCACTTCACTTAGCTGGTACACCTCGGGGGTCTTGACTCACATCATTTATGCATCTACTACATCTGCATTTGAATTCGAAGTTTTCATAATTAGATAGCTTTGACTCACAATAAATAAAATTTCTCAATATTCTCGTTCACTCTAACAACTGGGCTCACTCCAGCTGGCGTTGCCATGAAGCTGCCTTTGGCGCCTCTTTGACCCTTTTGGCCGTTTCTTTATGAATGAGCTGCTTCGCTTATTTGGATGCCGCAGAAGCAAACGAAGCTCATTCTACCATGATGCCATATGATTATCGAAGCTGCCTGTGGAACTGTCCTTCATGTTCAGCAATTCGAGCTCTGGCCTGCTGTCCGTGACGAACATATGTAATCATGTTGTACCTGGTCTTGCCGCACTTGAAAACGTACATCTAGGTGACTCAAACCAGACCGAATGTGTGCTTGCCATTGACAGTCCCGCACACAAGCTGAGATCCGACATGACCGATTCTCCCGACACCACTGACACCCAGTGCGACCATGCCATGGGAATCACAGCTCACATTGTTTGTGAAAACATCCAGACACCAAGTTGAGCTCCCTGTAACATTCACAGGACGGTACCTCGAGCAGTCGCTTACAGTGTTCTTCTCTGCCATCTCCGGATTGCCGTCACATAACCAGGACACCGTCAGTGACGCTCGCAAAATCACGTACAACGACCGACGGAAATTCATAGCCAAGCGCTGGTGTTTGTGAGCAACTGGCATCTTCTCACAGAATTGAACAATTCGGACCGTGAAGACGGGCAGAAACAAACTCGCAAAGGAGACTGAATAAATACACTCATGATCCTCACATCCATTCTCGTGGGTTTTCCTCCCAATCTTGTGACTGACCCTGGCTGGCATTGACAGCAATCACAACACATCCACTCTCAGTGTACAGAGTTCTTTCTGCTTGGCGAAAGAGAAAGCATACGTACCCAGTGCCACTGTAATATCGCACCACGGAATCGCAGCAACCAGTATCAAGTCCCCCCTGTGCTGCCATGTGCCAGCCAACATCCTACGTCTACCCAACCTGCGGCCACTCGGTCGGCCCTCCCGGCGTCTGGTTGATAGAGCGCTGCGTCAGAGCACTGAAAACAGGGCGGGACTGCTGGATCCCCCATGACATCCTGGAGGGCTGCATACAGAAACGCCAGTGGAGGGGCGCGCCGTTAAGTCCGTGCGCGGCTTGCCCCCAGGAGGCCGAGGGATTCGGGTTCGAAGCTAGCGGGCCAAGGGGGAGGGATACGGGGGGGGGGGGGGTAAACTCTAGTGAGGAAGATATGAGGCGAGAACGTAAACGGTAA
>JAEMHR010000226.1:0-22082 GCA_016490725.1 Amphichorda felina | reverse complement strand
ATATAGTTTATAGCTTCCTAATATATATTTAGAATTTTAGGTATTTATTATAATATTTAAAATCCTTTTTATATTAAATCTTATTTTAAGGTTAACTTTATACTTTAGATTATAATTTCGCTAATCTTTAATATATATACCCTTAAGTTTAAATATTTAAATAAGCTTATTTAAATTAGTATCTTAAAAACTAGATCTATTAATATTATTAATAATAATAATAAATCTTCTTTTTCTTTAACCTTAATTAGAATTTTATAAAATTAGATTATAAGAAGCTTAATTAAATATTCCTTTACTAAGTTATAAAAAACCTATTTATTAAATATAATATTCCTAGTTATAATAACCTTCTTAAGTTAAAAGATCTAGATCTTATAGATATTAATTACCTTATAACTAATAAAGTATTTAATATACTCTCTAAGGCTAGTTTTAAATATCCTTTTATTATACCTTACCTTTTTATTATAATTAAGTAAATAAATATAATATTTATAAATATAAATCTTATTTTAATTAGGTATTAGGTTTATTATTTACTCTTTTATCTAAAATAATATAAATTAATATAATTATTATTTAAGCTTTTTAATTAAGGCTTTCTAGTTATAGATTTAGCTAAGGCTTATATTAATTAGCTTTATTATAATAATTATACTTTTTAATTATAAATCTAATAAGAGATTTATATTTTATAATATTATAATTAATTTAATAATAACTTTTTATTCTAATCTTTTAATAAACCTATTTAGTTTATAAGTATAAAGAGGATTAAACTTAAGCTTAATATCTTTTATACTTACCTAGGTTTAGAATTAACTAAAGCTTAAAATAGCGATTATTATATATTTATTATCTTATTAGAATATATAGATAAAAAGGTTATATTAGTATTAAACTTAATATTTAAAGTAAAAGAGCTTATTAAATATAATACTTTTATTCTTATTTAATAATATATAAGTATATAAATACCTTAAATATTTATCTTTAAATATTATAAGCTATAAAAAGCCTTAGTAACTAGGTTTATAATCTTAAAGATCTTAGTAAATATACTAAAAAGGTTAAGTAATATAATATTTAAAATATCTATATAAGATAACTTAGCTTATATATATTAATATATAATCTTTATAATCTTTATATATAATTCCTTTAATTTTAATATTTTAAGTATTCTTTATAAGCTTTTTAAGTATAGCTAAGCTTAGGTAACTAGCCTTAAGATATTATAACTTTATAAAATCTTCTTATAATCTTAATAGATTATAAGAATAATAAAATAGATAAATTATATTATTAATAAAAGGTATATCTAATTAAAGGAGTAAAAGTATATTTATATTATTAATTAAAATTAATTTATTAAGAAGTAGATTTAATAAGTAATAGGAAAAAGGTTTATATTTAAAGAAGATAAGGTTATAAGCTTTATAAAGTTATTTTAATATTATACTTTTTTTAAAAGTTCTATAATATAATAAGCTATTATAGCTAATATATTAAACGCTAATATATTCTTATAATATAGCTTTAAAGATAATATTTAAATAAAAGCCTTTAATTATAGCTATATTCTTTAAGATAAGATCCTTAGTATTTAAGCTATCTTTATTTTTAAAGATATTTTTAATTATTTATTTCCTTTTTCTAAAGATTAATAAAATAATATCTTTATATTTTATAATATTATTAGTTTAAGATACCTAATAGGTATTAAGCTTAAAAAGATCCTAATTATTAACTAAATAAATAATATTACTTAAGTTAAAGATAATATTTTCTAAAAAGATATAATACTTCGCTAAAAAATATAAAATAGATTTTAATTATCTTTTTTAAAATACTAATAAGTATAAAATTAATAAAGGAAATATAAAAACTTTTAGGGAAAGTTTCTTTAAATTATTTTAATTTTTTCTTAATTTAACCCTTTTCCTTAATTTTTATATATAGCTTCTTTTATTTATTTTCTTAAAAGTATTTTTAGATAATTATATAATACTTAGGCTTTAAAGATATATATATTTTCTTAGTAAAAAACCTAATAATTATAAATCTAAGATAGCTATAATCCTTAAAAAGCTAATTATAAGTATTATTATCCTTTTTATAAGGGTATATATAGCCTTTAGCCTTAATATTTACCTTATTTAATTTATCTAAGTATTTATTAAGTATTATAAATAATTTATAATATTTTAATTCCTTTTATTTAATTATCTAAGTATTAAAGAAAGCTTTATATTTTAATAATAAATTAAAAAAGGTCCCTTTTTATTTAGCCTTAATAACCTTATAAAGTATTATATATACTTAATCTAAGGCTAAATAAATATTAATTATATTAATAAAATCCTTAATAAGCTTTTATCCTTTTAATTTAATAATCTTATAAATCTTATTAATCTAATAAATATCCTTTTATTTTAAGTATTAAACCTTTAACTTAGTATTTATATATTAAGTTTTAAATAATATATTATTATAATATTAATAGGTTATTTTAAAAACGCTTATTAAGCTAAGGGTAATTATATCCCTAATAGATTAGATAAGCTATTAGATTATAAGCCTTTTAATATCTTTTAAATTAAGCTTAGACTCTAAGGTAATTATAAATATATCTAAGCTTATTAAAGTTATATTAATAATACTCTTTTCCCCTAATTCCTTAGTTATACTTTTATAAAAGCTATTATTAATTATAAAATAAATCTAATCTTATATTACTTTTATCTTTTAAGTAACCTTTTTATAAGTATAAAGCTTAGTCTTATACTAATAATAAAAATAATATAATATTTAATCTTAAGGTTAAGGGTTAAATACTTAGTTTCTCCCTTAAGGTCCCTTAATATAACCTATATAATAGCCTTTATAATAGGTTTAATAAAAGCTTTATAATTATTATCTAATTAATCGCTTTTATTAGGATTAATTAGATACTAAATATCTTTATTAATTATATAATCTTATAAAATATTAAATTAATTAACCTAATCCTTAGATTTATTAAGTTTAATAATAAAAGAAGGTATACCTTTAGTATTAAGTTAGGTTATTATATAATTATAAAAAATATATATAAAGTATATTATATTAAATAGTAGAAGTTATAAGTAAATACTTAATAAAAGCCTCCTAGGCTTATAATTATTATATAAAGTATTATAATAATAGCTTATATAATAGATATATAAAATAAATAAAAAATAGCTTTAATTTTTTATAAAAGAGATATAGGTAAATATACCTTATTTATAACCTATTAAGCGTACCTTTTAAAGCCTTTATATAATCTTATATATCCTAATAATATTCCTAATAATTATATTAATAATCCGATTATAATAGTATAGGTAAGGATACCTAGATTATATAATCGTTAAATGCCTCTAAGAAGCTCAGCATCGTAAGGAAAGTGAGCGTAGTAGCCTAATTAGGCTAGCTTGGCCCCACGTGATTCCACAGCTTATGTTACCTAATTTGAACATGGACTCGGATCATTAACGATACTACCTACTATGTGTTATTAAATTTACGTGGTCGTGCGTTGGGGGCTTAACCGAGTTTGTGCCGTTCGATCATCCCTTCTCGTGTACCACCATACACCACGTCATAACACCACACCAGATGTCCGACGACCAGGTACCTGTATCCATCCATAAGTGGTACGGATAGTAGGTACGTACCTAGGTATTCGTACCCACGCCAACCTGATAGTCCCCCTGTTAATGTGTGTGATATCCTGCTTACAACACCGGTCCTGCAACCTGCCTCGCTGACAACGAATAATACCCTTAAGCTCAAACGCGCAATTGATAGCTCCATTTGATCACCTGCTGCCATATATGGGAAATATTTCTGGCCCTACAGTTCGCAGGTTTCTTGCACGGACAACTTCGCCATGCCGCGACGCCCAGTGACGTTCGACGACTACGGTTCTGCCGTTCCCCAGGTAATTACGCACTTCGCCTGGGGCTATTATCTACCAACTCGAGTTGCTGATGTATCCTTGTTCTCAAACAGATCATTCTTTCGTCTTCAGACTCCGATTTCCTCGATCAGCTCATCCCTGTACTCAAAGATGCAGTCAATTCGAACCGAACCCCGGCACTGATACAACGTCTTGGACAATACTCTGAAGACCGGGAGGCCGATATTGAACGTATCGGTCTCACTAAGCACGAAGAATTCCTTGACTCTGTCAGCAGACTGCAACATGTCCGTGAAGGAACGGTGTCATTGACAGAGGAGATTCTCAAACTCAATCAATCAATACAAACGAGTACCGAGAAGTTAGCAGAGCAGAAGGGCGCTCTTGTCAACACCAAAGCTGTCCGCCAGAACATTGCCGACGCGTCTAGCGCTCTAACAGACTCACTCAAAATTCTCCACGCGGTAAACTACGCCCATGACCTCGTCCGTCGCAAGAAATACTACTCTGCTCTCAAGTCGCTCGAAGACTTGCAGAACGAGCATCTCGTGCCAATCCTCCAGAATCGATATGCCACCCAGCACCGTTTGGCCAATGTCATACAGAAATCGATACCCGCGTCCCAGAAGGCTATTTCGGAAGCTGTTATGAGCGATCTGAATACGTGGCTGTTCCGCATCCGAGAGACATCCCAGTTCCTTGGCGAGGTCGCGTTTTACCACACAGAAATGCGGCGTACCCGTCAAAGAAGAAGAGTTGAAGAAGACCCCTTCTTGGCAAAATTCAGGCTCAATTCTTCCATTGAGTTGGTCTGTGACGAAAGTGAAGAGTTCGATGTTCTCGACAATGAGGAGTTACAGGTTGACTTTACCCCTCTGTTCGAGGCACTTCATATCCACGATGCGCTAGGCCAGAGCGAGAGGTTCCGTTTGGAGTATGCCACAACGAGGCGTCAGCAAAAAGATCTTCTAATTCCGGGCTCCGTGGAACTCCTATCTGAGGATGAATCATCTCTTAGTAGCTTACTCGAAGGTATTGCTGGATTTGCCATAATTGAAAGAGCCACTATGCGCCAAGCCCCTCAGCTACGCCCTGCGGCAGATGTGAGTCCTCCCCAGGTAGGACAAATTTGCGTTGGTCTAATGGGTACAGGTCGAGGAACTCTGGGAGTCTATGTGTACAGCCGCTATTAGCCTGACTTCAAAAGCCCTAAACGATGTGGACAATGCCGAGGTTCTCCTCAAAATCAAAACATTCATTTCTCTATTCATACAGACTATGGAGGCAAGTTAGCGTCCGAAACTCATGCAGCCCGGTGCGGGACACGATTAACAAGGTGAAGGGATGGGGTTATTCGGTCTCAACCCTGGACGCTTTCCTCCTCAACCTTTTCGACAAATATGCAGAGCTTCTGAAACGAAGGTTCAGCGAGGATTTTCAAGAGGTAAGGAGCAAGCAGGGAATTTCTCAACTATAATCTGCTGACACCGCCTGTTCAGATTGTTTTCACTGACGACTACATGCCTATGGCTATCAACAGTCTCGAGGAATACGAGAAGGTCGTGAATGTCTCATGGTTTGCACACGACAAGGCTACGGAGGAGCTGACGTAAGTGGTCTTTGGTTTAGCTAAGAGCAGTGCTAATGGTGAACAGCTTCCCTTGCGTGCTACCCTTCTCGCAAATGTATCCTCTCTGCTGCATTGATATCAGGAACTTTCTCAACCAGTTCTACTTCTTTTCTGATGAACACTTCCAGCACCCAGATGTGATTGATGAGACTTTGAAAAAGGTATGTCCTACCCTTGTACAGTACATGTAGAGAGTAGTGTCTGACGCCACCAATAGTCCTTGGACGAGCTTTTAACGGAAAAGGTTTGCAAATCGCTGGTGGAAAGACTCAGTTCACAATATCTGGGTCAAATTGTTCAAATTCTCATCAACCTTGAGCATTTTGAGACGGCTTGTCAAGAGCTTGAGCAGCTATTGATACGAGCCAGATCCTCAACATCGGCCGGCGGCCCTTTAAAACTGAACGCTACAGAAGAATTTCGCAACAACAAAAAAACGGCAGAGAAGCGCATATTTGAACTCGTTAACTCCAAGATTGACGACCTCGTGGACACGGCGGAATACGATTGGTTTGTCACGAATTGCACTATACATGGGAACATGCCGGGACTGATACCCAAGTATGCAGGACCCCAAGCACTGTGACAACCGAACCAAGCAACTACATGCAGACTTTGACTCGCTACCTGTCCAATATTATGAATTCGACCCTCCTTGGCTTGCCAAGAGAAATCAAGGAGCTGATATATTTTGACGCTTTGAGTCATACTGCAAACAAAATATTGGTATTGATCATTGTACTATAGTTATGAACACGCTGACCATGGTTTAGGCGCTCCCATTATCCCCGGATGTGAAGCATATAAATGCCCACGGTGTATCAGCACTTGCACAGGATGTGCAATATTTGACTGAATTCGTTGACAGTCTTGATAACGGACAGATGCTGAGAGAAAACCTTGATGAGCTTCAGCAGACCATCAACCTCATGCAATCCGATAACCAAGAGGAATTCTTTGATGTATCAACGCGCAATAAGAAATATGGTCGCGTGGACGCTCTCAACGGGCCGATGCTCCTGGAGAAGTATACTCCCTTTCATGACTGGAATCAATAACAGCATACTAAGGCTCAATTCAGACTCACACCCGTTACGCAGGCTCCTACTAGGAGTGCTCCACTCTCCAACTTCTCCTCCCGATTTGGTATGATGAAATAAAGTCGCCCCCAAATACCTCTTATCAACACATGGCCATGAAGCCCAGAAAATGAATCAAGGTTGTTTCCATACTCCCCCCCCCTTTAAAAAAACATGACGATCAAACCGGATGGGCTAAAGAACCTACGTGGTCGCCCCTCCAAAAAAAACGTACTAGGCCCATCGAGGAGGTCAGTCCCACTCGAGCCTGCGATGAGACATTGACTACATCAAGAACTTGATGTTGGGGTCATCCATGTATCGAGGTCATCCGTGTATGAATATATCAGTCAAAGTCCTCAGAGGACATGGGTGCCTGATCGAAAGGTCAGCTCTGGCAGATGAAAATGCGTTGGGACGAGGGAAAGTTACTTGTTGAGGCTGCATGGCAGGATATGGATACATTCCCTCCATCTCGCCATACATGGGCGGCTGAGCCTGGCCATAGGATGGCGAGGGCCCTGGAGGTACTTGACCAGGGTATATGTTGGGGTTTTGCCGATAGTCTTGGTCAGGTGCTAGCGCATGACCGCCCATATAGTCTCCGGGACCAATGGGATGTGATGAGGAATGGTTGCCAGGTTGGGGTATGTTAGCATGCTGTCCCGGCATCTGGGGCTGCCCCGGCGGGGCAGGGACGGCTTGGGTCGGAGCCGCAGGCTGTGCATTGGTCCTCTTGGCGTGGGACGATGCTTCCTCGCGAGGAACAATGTCGATCAAGAAGTCGAACATGTCGGATTTTGCCAGCGCAGACGCAATATCGGACCGCTGAAGTGTACGTCGTTTGTTTTCCTCGGCATGTATCCAGGCTCGCATTGTCAGCTCGGTAATGAAGATGTCGCATCCCTTAGCAAATAGTATAGGTGCTTCAGCGGATATCATCTTGACCTCAGGGTCTGCTTTCATAACCTTCTTGATTCGCGCGAGCGGTAGCTGATGAATTTTGAACTCGTGCTTCTCGGTTTCGAGGTGGCTGATAGTCTGCTGCCAGTATGTGGTGAGGATATCTTTGTACTGACCCGTTAAGCCCTGGTGAACCTGAGTACGTTACAAGGATGATGTCAGCTGTTGCGCCGAATGAATTCTCCAACTACGGAGATTCGGGTGTTGACGTACATTGGCCCACGGACCAGTGTAGAGCTCGGCGGGAGCATAGCCTTGAGATGCTAGCTAAATACGGTGTCAAACTTTCTCTCAGCCAGGGGCGCCGGAGGAGGCAACCGGACATACTTGTGCGCAGGCGCCTACGATGCGCGTATCGACGGTCAGCTCTTACAAAGTGCTACTAGTTCAGGAAAGCATCGAGAATCAATACGAACCATAGTGGCCACCCTGGGCTGTGTCATACACAGGAGCCGCACGGGTTTGTTGGGTATGCGCGGAACCGGTTGGGTTCTGGGGATCCATGGTTGCGTGATGATGTTGATTCGCAAACACGCGCAATAGACTAGAAGTTGGCGGAGTCTGTCGATTGGGCACCAAGCTAAGTTAGGTCAACATGTGCCTCCCACATACGCCAAGCCACACCTAAGCCCCATTTGTGACGACCATAACAAAGGTACTCTTCGTCCGAGGACGAGAGATGTGGCTGGAGGTTTTTTTGGCCCCACACATCATCATCAAATAAATTCTCTGTTCCTCTTCTCACCAGCCAGAATTTTTCTCTGCCCATCCCAAATTCAAATCGGTCAATACTATCCCACTGCCGACAGCCTAACCTGGGGTGAAAATATGAGCCGACTCACTGATAACCAAATTCATGACGCTTTACGAGAAGCGGAGGAACGACTCGCCAGTGGCTCTACAACAGATCCTGCTGTGGACCAGGTGAATCCTTCCCAGCATGACGTCCAGCGTCAACCTCAGCTGCCCGAACCTAAGGAAAAGCTGTCTATCCGGCAGCCACAAAAATTGACTGCATCAACAAAAGTAAGCCTTCATATTATCAACATCGCGATGCTACATCGCATCCGAGCCCTCCAGTGATGATAGCGAGCCGCTCTGCGGCACCGTGACACGTGGAACACGTCCGTTTTGGACATCGTCCTGTGGCCTCATGATCCTTTCTTTTTCATAGTTACTCTGATTACCGTCGTATACACTACGCACGGCGAATTGGCACTTGCTCCACTCTCTACGCACAATACGAGAGCCTGCTTCGCTGACACGATATCAGGAGGGCGCGGGGGCCAACTGGTTCAATCTCCCGAAGACCGAGTTGACACCTGAACTGAAGCGAGACTGGCAAATATTGCGCATGCGGAACGTCTTGGACCCGAAACATCAGAGGAAAACATTGAGAGCCAATCCTCCGGAATATTCTCAAGTCGGGGAGATAATTGCTGGGCCTACCGACTTCTATAGCGCAAGACTGACGCGCAAAGAGAGGAAACGAACACTATTTCAGGAGGCATTGAGTGAGCGGCACGACACCAAACTACGTGCCAAGTCCGCCGATATTCGACGAAATAAGGCCAGCGGAAAGAAGGCTTTCTATCAAAGATTAGTATCACAGAGGCGGAAACACAAAGGGTGAGCGATGCGCTGCCTGAACCCCGTTCATGAGAATACAGTTTGCGCCCACGATAACTGGCCTCCCGAACAGGCCAGTTGGTGAGAGCATACCGAATGCCCCGGGCCAGGGACGCAGCTTCGTACGGTATGAGCCAAGGCTGCAGGCAGGTTCAAGTTCCAGTCCGTGAAGCCTCGCCAAACAAACCAACCCCCTAGAATCTGGGTCTAGTTGACTGTTTGGCTGATCCAGGCAATCTACCCATCAGCGTTTCGCGGGAGGGTCTTATCAGTTCACCTCAGCATTGTAGGCTTGGTTGAGCGCTAAGACTTTTTTTTTTAGCTTTTCACACCCACCACATGCAACTGACCTAAACAGTCAACACTCTCAAAGGCTGCTCAGCTTGCGAGTCGGTTTGTGTTGTCGCTGGATGAGACGGTCTGAATTGGTACGAAGTGGTTAATGACGCATCATGGAGACGTCACCCTGTAGTCAATAACAGATAAATGTGACTACAAATAGATACCTAATAAATTAGGAAAATCCAGTGACAATCCTAGAGATAACAGTATCATATCATGACGAATATCACTTCGCATGCTCTCCAATTGGGGGGCGCTAGGTGACGCAGTAAAGTTCTTCGCATTATTGGTAGTATCGTACGTCCTTAGCTGTTGCGGCCCACTCGCGAGAGATGCCAGTTTGAAAATCATAATCCCACTCCGCCGTTCTGTAAACACTCGTCGGAAAGTTAGTCCTACGAAGACCATCCTTGAATGGCAATGCTGTTATTACTCCATGCAGGTAAGTTGGTTAGTACCTGCGGGTTGGCAGATTCATCTATGCGGGCTTACATAAGACAATGGTATTCGGTACCATTCAGGTTCGTGTCCATGATGCCCATTTTTCAGGTCACGCCGTAGCCTGTCCCGACAAGAAGCGAGGCCGGGCTCGAAAGAAACAAGCACCATGCATCGCCCAGTGATTAGGACCTCGCCATGTCGCCAGGTATGTACTTCCCCGAGTGTTGGTTCTCCATTGAAACTAGTAATCACTAACAAGTTCAGTTCGCCATGCCATGGATTGGGCGGCGGACAAAGGCTTCACTGTACGCCCGACTTCCAAAATCGCGTCCTCGAGGCTGATCAGGTGTGCCATGAACTCAGCTAATTTTGTAACAGCGCCTCGCCGTCTGATAAGATTCCGAATGCGCTCACCGAAGAAGACGCAAGCGAAAAATCTCCCCGTTACCCACGATCCGTGCAAGCACTCCACCTAAAGCCATTAAAGCGCGAGGTCGAACACGGGATTCCTTCCTGCGACCTTCAGCTTCGATCGTTTAGCTTACAGCCTCTCGAGTTTTTTAGCGACTTCGCCTTACGAGCGGCTTATTACTTGGGGCTACCGGCTTCCGGCCCAGTGCCGCTACCTCGCATCACTCAGAGATGGACAGTCCCCAGGAGTCATTTCATCTTCAAAAAGTCGCAAGAAAACTTTGAGCGTATCACATTACGGCGCCTCATTCAGATCAAAGACGGGAACCCAGAGACTGTCCAATTGTGGCTGGCCTATCTGCGGAAGCACCAATACTATGGCGTGGGAATGAAGGCCAACATGTGGGATTTCAGCGAGGTCGGGATGGGAAAAGCCATGGACGAGAGTATGAAAAACCATGTGGCAGAAATGGACTCTACGTGGTCACACCTAAGCCACATTGAGCCGATGGGAACAGCAGAAAAGGTGGAAGAACTCCTGAGCAGCCGCCGCTTCAAGGAGGCTGCTGGCCTGCGACAACGGCCAAACGTTACTGTATAATACTTTTGCGGGGGACGCTCTATTCTTTCAACTACGCCCATAGCGTCGCGTCCGCCCTCTGGTGACCTCGCCAACGGGGAGACCATACTATATACTTAGGTTATGTACCCTGAAGTGTACACATCATCATTACGTTCCCCCTAATATCACCGACTTTCTGAAGCAGTTCGTAGCAATCGTCAGGGTGGGTGAAATTGTCGAAGAACCCCGAATGGTTAACATTTCGTAGTACATACCTTTTCCAGATGGTGTGGTGTTGGGAGGTACACCCGCAACCCGGTATATGCATGGCACTAGGAACTTAGGTAGCACTCAGGTACGGGCTCCGTACTAGGTCACGAAGCCAACAATTAGGTACTAGTTAGGTACTAGGTACGCAAGGAGCGTCGCATCGCCATCCCAATCTATCAACTAGTGCTGTGTGTCTCATCGCCAACGCTCTCACTCCCACTACTAGTAGATCGAACCGATCTCTAATGTGGCAATATAGGTAATTACCAGGGCGTGGAAGCTTCTGTAGTGCAATTCACACCCCCCCCCCCCCCCCCCCTTCTCTCCCTCTCCCCAAAACCCCCAAAGAGAAAAAAAAAGGAGCGGCGGAAGTGGTGAGAAATTGCTTTTCGACTACTACTACCACTCACTCACTTCAATCGCAGCTTGACCCTACCTACACATGGCCACTACGGCATGTACAGGGGCTGGACGCAGCCTGTCTCGAGTTATATTTTCGGGTATACAACCAACCGGAGTCCCTCACTTGGGGAACTACGCCGGCGCATTGCGACAATGGGTCAAGCTCCAGAATCAAGAACCGAGCACAACAAAGCTCATTTACTCAATTGTCGACCTCCATGCTATCACGGCACTCCAGTCCCCAGACCAACTCAGAAGATGGAGAAGAGAGGCACTAGCCTTGCTACTGGCCATTGGTATCGATCCAGACCGATGTATTCTGTTCCACCAGTCATCAGTTAGTCTCATCTCTTTGCTGGTCGGACAAGAAATCACTGACCACCTACTTGGTCTCAGGTTCCCGCTCACTCCGAACTCATGTGGATCCTGAGCTGCACAGCGTCTGTAGGATACCTATCACGGATGACACAATGGAAGGTGAATTGCCTCTAGTTTCCATTCATAGCTCCTTTCGCATATTCCCCAAGCGTGGGAACTCTTCAATTGCCAATTTGCTAACAGAAGCTGCCAGTCGAAGCTTAATCTCTCCGCCTCGACGACGCTCGAAGACAAGGGGGTTGGAGGCCAGCTTAAGCTAGGCCTCTTGTCCTATCCCGTTCTCCAAGCTGCGGACATTCTCGTTCACAGGTAGGCTACATCCAGGCATGCATTCCACATCTTGCCCCCCAAATGTTGACCATAAGCCTTCAGGGCAACTCATGTCCCCGTTGGCCATGACCAGCAACAGCATCTCGAATTCGCCCGCGAGTGTGCCACCAATTTTAACCATGCCTATGGGAAACACTTGGTGCATCCGGAGACACTTACTTGTGTGTTTCTTCCCCGTGGCATATGCGACCCCGTTTTCCATGGCATTTTGAACTGACAACACAAGCGCCCGTTCATCGCGTTATGTCCCTAACCGATCCGACATCCAAGATGTCGAAATCACACAAAATAGCGCGCTCGCGTATCATGATCACAGATTCTCCCCAGGACATTAAGAGCAAGATAAGCTCTGCTTTGACTGATTCAATTCCCGGCATCTCCTATGACAAGAACACAAGACCGGGTATATCGAATTTGCTAGACATCCTATCCATATTCGACACGGACGCTAGAACCTCATCGCAGCTCGCCAACAATTACAGCGATCTCTCACCACGACAACTCAAGCAGATGGTATCAGAGGCTGTGATATCGGGGTTGGACGGCATTCAGGATCGCTATTCCGAACTTCTGGGTTCTAACCAGAGCTACCTAGACAAGGTCGAGAGTGAAGGGGCTCGTAAAGCCCGCGAGAGCGCTGCTGAAACCATGGCCATCGTGAGAGAGGCTATGGGAATGGGGATGCCTTCAATCGCCTAAATTTCCACTTCCTCATCCAGGAAAAAAACGGTGGACCCTGAAGTCCAATCCAAAGTGCGGGGCTACGTTGTATCTCCCAAGAGCGAACTGAACACAGTTGGGCCTCGCGTCCGTGACCCCGTGCGAGCCCTACAAGCCCAATGGCTAATGGCGCTGTCGAGCTCTATGATGGTTGCAATGGGGGAAAGGGCACCGACTCAGGAGACATAGGCGAAGTTGGACCCTCTTGCCGTGAGCCAGAAATCTCGCACCACTTGATTCGTGGCTCGAGATCCGCGGAGACTATATAGCAGGTGTTCATTAGTAAACTCGAATAACAAGTGCAATCCGCTCAACGCGGCGACCATCTCCACTCGCATACCTGATTAACTTCTTGACGAAAAGTGACTTTTGATCTGGGGTGATCTTGGAACTGGGGAAAGTGGGATCATCCAGCCCAGACTGGAGCCAGTTCTTTGCCGAAGGGTAATGGCTGACAAGTTTCTTGATTGGCTCGCTCAACTTGTCAAGCTCGCTCCGGGACGCATTCCCACCGATGTTTCTTGCTAGGGTCTGGCCCAATAGCGGCCCTAGTGTGTTCATCACATGGAGACAGCCTTGCTGGACCTCCGTCGTGCCGTTTCTCAGGTTCATGAAAGCAGCCTAAAGATTATCAGCATCAAGAACGCTAGTCATGTAGAGACCCTACATGATTCCTTGGGACTATTCTCGCACCCAAAAGTCGGCCGAAGCAGCCTTAGGCAATGGCTCTTTCCCATCAAGGACTCTGAGTGTAAAAAGAAAGAAAAACTCTGCAGCTTCGAATGGCTGTAGACAGAGAAGTGTTTGAGGGCTCTTAGCGACGAAGCGAGTGGACAGGTCAATTGCATTGTGAGTAAGCTCTGGGTCACTCTCGGGTTCTACTCGGCCCATTAGCTCAGTCATACCAATCACTAGGTTGTAAATCCCACTTACCAGGAAGGCTGCGAATCAGACCTACTACCCACAGCAGAATTTCAGAAAGAAGCGTCTGTCTTTCCGGGAGCTTCTCATGTTTCTCAACAGAACTAACAAAGGAACAGGCAGTACTAACGATGAGCCCTATCCTCGGAACGAGAACTCCATGCCTAGTCAAGTAGCGTGCTATATCCTTCGGCGGGAAAACAAAGGGGCCCGGTTCGTACTCCGAAAATCCTGTCCGTAAGATACCGCAGATAGCTTCTATCACTTCCCCGCTGGTAGGAAATGCATTCTCGACTCGGAGGATGACATCAAAAATCCGATTCTGTATCTCATGGAGTCCAGCCTCAGCGCTGCCTCTCGGGCGAACCTTTCCTTCGATCTCGATCGGGGCTTCTGCCGGGGATTGAAATCCTCGACCGATAGACAAGAGACATCTGAGTGCTCTTATACCCATGTGAAGGGCGGGAATTTCGACAGCTGCATCGTCCAAGCATCGCGAGCCGGGAGCGCACGGAAAGCCAGTCGTAGGGGGCGGAGACTCGACCGATCCGATGTACCACCTTAGATCCTCCTCAACGAAATTCAGCATCCTGCTGAAGGCACTGAGCCTTTGTGACTCATCCGGCGACCCTTGTGCAACGCACGATATTCCCCCAAGTATCTTTTCGTTAGAAACGCAGTCAAGCTTTTGACTGGCCATAAGTTTCTGGTATTCATCCAGAAATACCCAGATTTCAGGGAACAAGTGATGGCGACAAGAAGAGCACAGCCGACAAATGGATCTAGAGGCGGGCGGTGCGAGGCCCGGCTCGCCTAACAAGCTGAAGAGCAAGTTTAGTGCTGGGGGGAGGAGTGTGACATTTCTTTCGAAATACTCCGTATACTGCTCGATCAGTGAGACACATGTCTGCCGTACGCGAGCGGGCATTTCAGACCGATTGGCTTGAAGCGTTGTAAATAGAGGAGAGGAAAAGACGGAAAACAGAGCGCCATCACAACGAGTGTCTTCTTTGACACAATCGGAAAGCGAGCCGATGCAGAATGTAGCAGCCTCCAAGCGCAACCACGAGGCTGTAGATAGAGCTGATAAAAGTAGATCCGCAAAGGTGAGAATAAGTTGCGGGCCAGCGAGGGCATACGTGGACTGCAAGAGATCTGCGACTTCCTTTCTGGCATCGCTGAAGCTTACTCGGTCACTGGTATCCCATCGACTGAACTCCTCGAGAGGAGGAAAACATATTCTTTCCCACGCATTTGACACTGCTCGCATGGCAAACGATACAGCTGAATCATGCCATGAGCCAGATGGCACATCCGCAGAATGCATTTCGTCAGTCAGAGTTTCGACATACGTCGACCAGAATTCAAGCGCGGGGATGAAGACCTTGTCTTCGACGGCAGGATACCCTCGAGCAGAAAGTAGCTCGCACATGCTCAGCAACAAGCTCCGGCTTTGCTTGTCTTCACTTCGCATCAAACTCTCCACCTTAGCCTCCCCAAACCCCAATAAGAGCTGCCCAAATTGAAACGATTCAAACTCAACGTCGTCTTGGATGACCATCTGGTAGCGCTCCTGGGCCCAAGCGCTACTAAGGATATCCGCGAGCATTTTGTAGTGCTCCTCGGCGAGGAGAGAAGGGAAGTTTGTGAGAACATCCGTTAGCAGCTCCATTATCGCCTCAACAGATGTGTCCGCCGATAGAGAATTGATGACAACTGTTAGAAGCGGTCGCAGAGCGTCCGTGAAATGCCTGTCTCGGGAAGATACTTTTTGCGTGAACCAAATCCACGACTAAACGAGAAAGTCAGCCTTCTTTCCGGTTTAATTCCGTGAAGGGAGTGAGGGGCCCTCACCTGGAGACACCTGATGGAATCCTCGTGGATCTGGGGCTTGGTTACTTCTGAAGATAAGGCTCTCGTCATAACCGCCACGGCATCTGCCGTATTCTGGCGAAGAACATCGTATAGCCCAACGCTAGAAAATAATTAGCCAGATTCATAGGTAAAAAATCTAGTTCTCACTTCTTCTCTGAGTCGAGATCGAGCTTTGAAGCATCTTCCATCACATTTGTGACTACCCAAAGAATAGCTTCAAGTTCAGCTGGCCCAAGGGATGTTATGGATGAGCATGGCCTTTCAGATTCCCCAACCAACCCAGGATTATATGACTGCCTTTGACCAAGGCATGCTGCTAAGTGGCAGATGTAATGACCCCAGAGGGTATGAAAATGGACCAGAAATGTGGCTAGGGCGGAAGAAAGTTTCCGGGATACAAGGGGCGAGGTCCCCCCAGAGAAAGAGTCGATATACCATCCGATTAGGTTGAGTAAAAGCTCTATAGCATCGTCCTTGCTAAGCGAGGAACTAAACAAGCTCAGTCTACTCCGACTCGGATGCAGGTGTGAGCGAAGCGCGATTCTGCTCACCTTTCAGTGTTGAGCTTGATAATTATTATCAAAGCTCCATGAAACTTGACCTTGTCATTAGGCCGGGTGAGTAGGTCTCGAGCTATAGACCATGCTCCCGGGGAACTTTGGAGCTGGGTCAGGGTTGACTGGGTCGCTGCGATGACTTCTGGTTTATTTGGCTCGTAAAGCGTAACAACCATCTAGATTAGCGTCAGCAAATCCACCCGTTCGGGCGCCTTCACAACAATATTAGAATAGTACATGAGTGACTGACAGCCTCGATCTGCTCGATGCTCAAAGGCGCGGATTGCGCGTTCAGCTCCATGCCTTTCTTCGGTCTCACTTGCAGTCGTCGGCCAAGGGCACCGTAGCAAGCAAGGGCTTCCACAGACGCGAGAAGAAGGATGTTATATGTCCGTTCTCGTTGTGCGCGGGATGCTCATGCTCAGGCCTAAGTCAGTCTCAGATGTGGGCGGGTGGGCAACAACTTTGTCAGACAGGTTGTTTCGAGACGCTCCTGGTAACTACCTATGGCTCACAATCCGAGGCTGGCCAATTCCAGTCGAATCACGGGGAGTGGACGTAGGCAGCTGTGATACCTTGCGGGCCGGGTGTGGGGAGGCCGCTTCGGCGCAAAAGTCAACGGCTGTTTTTTCCGGTTTTCCAAATCAGTGGTACCTAGGTAGTACCTGAACTTACCTACCGTCAAGACCGTGCCGAGCCGCAGACAAGATAAGATGCACTTCAGTGGGGTGGGTGGCCTGCCTGAGTTGACTGGTGAGTGCACGCTACTGGCAGGAAAATATCATGCCAAGGGGTTTAGGGCATGAGTTATTAGGCCTTGAGCGAATCGTCGAATGAGCGGACGATTGACGTGTTTTCCTTTCGGGGTGGTAGCAGCATGAACACCTATAGACACTTCATCAAGCGGGGGTGAACATGCCCGTGTCGTCAGCAACACGTCGAGAGTTTGGTGATGAATTGAAATCTTGTGCCCCGCCGGTACCACCTACTATCACTCGTACCCTCATCGCGGCCTCGTGTAGATCTGGAGCAGCCAAGGGTAATAATACCTAATAATAACCCACTATTGCTGAATCCCACTTTTTTGCAATGCAATGTCCCGAACGGTTCCCACCAGCCGCTATCTCAGTTACTACGTAGTAGTAGTACCCATTGACTTAGTACTCGTAGTCCTGGGCACTTGGCACCTTACTAGTAACACTTACTAGGGGTTACTTGATCTCTCAGCCATCGCGTACGTACGTACAAGCGTATATGTACTGGTAGCCAACTATGGATGTTCTACTACCTCACAACACGATAGGTATCCCTTCGGTGTTGACAGATCAGTTCCCCCAGTCAAGGGCCCTTGCAATCAAATTGTGCGAGTGCACTGTAGAACACTTTTTTATCACAGGCTTGTCAGTTTATCGATTGGACACTTGTGCCAGGTTCGCCTTGTGTCGGCTTAGTCGTCGGTGTTCTTTACAATTTAGGTACCTACCGTACGAAGTGCAGCACTCATCTCTTTTGTACGCCTCAGCGAGTTTTCTCCCTAAGTAGGTAAAGAAGCTGACCCACGGAGGTTAGTACATGCTCTGCATCGATAGCAAAATCATTAACTAGCCAATCCCCGCCCGTTTTCCTGGAGGAGACCCTAATTACCCAACCATTCAGAAGCGCCAAGGTGTATGAAAGTGACAAGTCCTTACGGTAGTAATAGTTATTATCATTTGCCCACTACTTCCCAAGGCTGACGTTGGGCCCCGGTAGATGGACAGAAAATAGACAAATGCCGTCGCATTGGCTGCATAGGGAATCAGGTTGTTTGTGACTACCTGAACGCCTCGTCAACCAAGGGCCGTGGTTGTTATTAGGTACTTAGGTAGGTGCTGGTAGTATTATTTGCAAGTGCCTCGTCACTACGTAATCGGGCTGCAATGTTCCTCGATTAGGTAAAAGGTCCTAGCATGGCAGGTGAGCCCCCCGCGTTTAACAACCTGCCTGCCCTGAACTCTCTTTACCACTAGATGCCCCTTAGAGCTCAACCTCAATCAATAACTTTCAGAATTGCCTATAGACGTCTCCGTCGAAGACGCCATTCCCAACCACGCGCTCTACTTATCCCAAACCACGTGAAGCCCCCACAAGCCCTATATCCTGGAGGGCAGCTGCCGCCAGGAAGAAAGCTAGTTCATCGCAGGGTAGATTGATGCCCTTCGACCTTGTATGGGGTTTGTCCCGCATTGCTGATTGATGGGTGTTTTCAGCCATCATCCTCGACAGTATCATAGCGCCATCTCTGCCGAAGCCGAGGGCCCGGGGATAAATTGGCGACAATTGATCGGGAGTCACGACGAGGCGCCCGACAGCCCATGATCTACCGCTCTGCAATTCTCCGCCCAACCTCACTCCGGCGATTCACCCTCACCCCGATTTCACAGGGTACACGACGCTTTTCAACTGCAACAGAAGCGATGGAGAAGGCCGACACTACCGCCCGGCTCGCCAAGCTAAGGGCCCTGATGAAAGAGCGCCAGGTGCACGTCTACAGTGAGCTTCCTCCTGCCTAGTCTTGAACCTCGAACCGTGGTTATAGAATCGACGGCTGACCATCGGTTCACTACCTAGTCGTACCGTCAGAAGACAACCACTCCTCTGAGTATATCGCTGCATCTGACGCAAGACGACCCTTTATCTGTGGCTTTACTGGGTCGGCGGGCGTCGCTGTTGTCACCCCAGATTCGGCCATCCTCTCAACCGATGGCCGCTACATAATTCAGGCCACCAAGCAGCTGGACCATAACTGGGCTCTGGTTAACTCTGCCTTACCCGACGCCCCCACCTGGCAAGACTGGTCCGCTCAACAGTCTGCGGGCGGCAAAAATGTCGCGGTCGATGCATCACTTCTCGCCTCCTCCGCAGCAAAGAAGCTTCTAGAGAAGATTCACAAGTGCGGAGGCGCTGACTTGCTTCCCATGGAGGAAAATCTAGTCGATATCGCCTGGGGGAACGAGCGCCCCCACCGGCCGCGTGAGTCAGTTACAGTTCTGCCCGAAAATCTCGCGGGCAAGGACGTACAGAGCAAGCTACTCGAATTACGTCAGGACCTCGAGAAGAAGCATGCCATCGGATTCCTTGTCTCCATGCTCGATGAAATTGCATGGTTGTTCAATCTTCGTGGAAGTGACATCCCCTACAATCCTGTTTTCTTCTCGTACGCGATTGTGACGCCTGAGACTGCCACTCTTTATGTGGACGAAGGAAAACTGGATGAGGCTTGCAAAGTTCACCTAGCCAAAAACAACATTGCGCTGAGACCGTATGGGGCGATTCTCGATGATGCGCGACAGCTTCAAGCCAGAGCAAAGAAACATGTGGAGCCCGCAAACCGGCTCTTGCTCTCCGGCAGAGGCTCCTGGGCCCTGCAGCGAGCACTGGGAGGAGACGAGATGGTCGACGAAGTCAGGAGTCCTATCGGGGATGCGAAAGCCATCAAGAACGAAGCGGAGCTCGATGGTATGCGGGCTTGCCATATTCGCGATGGAGCTGCTCTTATCGAATATTTTGCCTGGCTTGAGGATCAGCTTGTGGCGAAGAAAGCCGTTTTGGACGAGGTCCAAGGTGATGACAAACTCCTGGAGCTGCGATCAAAGCACCAGAACTTCGTCGGGCTTTCATTCCCCACTATCTCGTCCACTGGTGCCAAGTGAGTACACTCAGCTGTGAAGTCACATTCCTTGCCCACAACACTTTCCCCCCCTGTCGTAACCGGGAATGAACTTACAATTTCCGGAACAGTGCCGCTGTCATTCACTACAAGCCGATCAGAGGCAACTGCTCGGTGATTGATCCAGAAAAGGTGTACCTGTGCGACTCGGGTGCGCAGTATCTGGATGGGACAACAGACGTTACTCGAACCCTCCACTTCGGAAAGCCGACTGATGCCGAACGGGAGGCCTACACCCTGGTGCTAAAGGGCAACATAGCCCTTGACATGGCAGTATTTCCGAAAGGAACGACGGGATACGCCCTCGACTCACTCGCGCGCCAGCATCTTTGGGTAGGCATTAGGGGGTCAGATGATACTTGTTCCAAGGCTGACATATTTCCTAGAAAAATGGTCTAGATTACCGACATGGTACTGGTCATGGGGTGGGATCCTATTTGAACGTCCATGAAGGTCCCATTGGCATTGGTACTAGAATGCAGTATGCTGAGGTCGCCCTTGCCCCAGGGAATGTGATCTCAAACGAGCCTGGCTACTACGTTGAGGACAGCTTCGGAATACGCATCGAGAACATAATCATGGTCAGGGAGGTTAAGACGAAACACTGCTTCGGGAACAAGCCCTTCCTGGGCTTCGAGCACGTCACCATGGTCCCCTATTGCCAGAATTTGATCGATACAAACCTTCTGACAGAGATTGAGAAGAAGTGGATCAATGATTACAACGCCGAGATCATGGAAAAGACAAAGGGGTTCTTTGAGAACAACCCACTGACATTGGCATGGCTCACACGCGAGACACAGCCAATTGAATAGCTTTAGGTCTGACGGTGGTGGTTCATAGACGTACAAAGGCCGCCAAAGTAAATGTTAAGGCAAACGAGACAGTGAACCAGGGCCTCCCTTGAACCTTCATCCACCAGGACGACTGGTTAATGATTTTTTTTACACCCAGCATCTGAGGTATGTCCACACCATGGCGAGACGCAAGCTGGTCCTGTCAATATGTGATGACATGGCAGAGGAGAACAATGCATGTGCACGTACGTATATGACCAAAACTAAGGATGTGCCAAGAAACACAAGTGTACGTGAGAAAAGGGCCACAACTACACCAGCACAGAAGCCTAAACTAATGTTATTAGACAGCACTGGTAAGTCAACCCGGGTCGGAGTTTTGAGCTGAAGTATGCTTGTGTTACTGACCGGATAAGCTGCCGCTCGACATATCCCGCACAGTCTGGGCGGTTAACTTGGCCTGAGGTCGGCGGGCGTGCTGGGTTGTGGGGGGGAGACTGGCGTCAAGCCGCATTGGGTCCGACCTTAGGATAGACGCCGCACTGATGTAGACACCTGCGCCAAAGGTAGCAGCAAGAACACGGGATGCATTTCGAAGTTGGATAATGCGGCTCATTGTGATAGGACTGGGAAACATAGTAAGTAGTAGATTGGGTTCGTGAAGAGCAGCGCTGTTTAGGGTGGAAATGTCTCCGACTATCATGACGTCAGGGTGGAATGACTATAATAGAAACTACTACTACCTACTAGTACTTAGGTAGTACTACTTACCTACTAACCTAGTAACTCGAGCTAGTACCTAGTAATATTACCTACGTACTTATACTCCGTATAACTATATAGTATATATCTTTCTAAGTTATATATATAATACTATCTCTTATTATTAGTATTATCTATAAGTTTTATAAATATTAGCTTATTATATACTTATTTATACCTTCTAATATACTTTTTAATAAATCTTTTAATATATCTTCCTTCTAATAATATCTCTTTTAATAATATTTTATTATAGCTATTATTATTAATCTTTTTATTTATAGATATAATTATAATCTTCTTAGGTTTAATATTTATTATTAATAAAGCCTTTTATATAAGATTATATAATAAT